>JAWWNJ010000170.1:0-495877 GCA_037176885.1 Favolaschia claudopus
CGCCAAACTGCTAGCCAGTTTTTCCCTCCCTCTACGAGGACGTCAAAATGATGCAGACCGCCACCGGCGCCACATTTTATGGACTGGCAGTAGACGCGCTCCTGAGAACGGCTGAAGACTGCCTCGAAGTGACTCGTCTCGAACTCGTAGTACCGAAAGCGTGTGGGGCGGGGTAGTAGCGCGGTTCTTGGCTTTTAGCCTCTCAGTATACCCTTGCGTCGCACGACTCAGAGGACAACGTCGCTGTCCTCAATGTCTGCGCGGTATGGATCCTGACGTCAGTCTCGCGCAAGATAATCGTACTTGAAAGTGACACTTCGAATCCCGCTCGATGTGATAGCCCGCTCCCCATAACAAGCCTATACAACGCTTGGACTGCTAACGAATTATGGATCGGCTACGCGAACCTCACAGCTAGCGGGATCGCATACGCTACGTCGCTCAACTTTCCGCTCCTCTCCCACCTCTGCGCATCGAAAAAATGTGGCGAGTCATGCGCCAGTGGCATGCAGGCAGGGCACGTCCTTTCCCTCCAAGGTCACACATGTCCCCACATCTGCGGTGTGGACGTGAGCTGCCCTGCGACTCTGCGCACGAGCTGTGACGCAGGCTGTGCCATAAGCCCATTTCCAGTGTGGAGATACTCCTCCGAATCGGTCGCGTCGGCACCAGTATGTTGGTCTATGGGAGGCGGCGGGTGTGCGCAAGGCCATCTAGCGAACGGAGTCCGCACTCGCCGCTTGAGTTCGGACGTCCACGGTAATGCTTCTTCACAGGGCCTTGCCATACACTCATCTGTCTGTTATAGACGACAATTGGCGCGGGGTTATTCGATTGTATTTGCAGTCCACCGCTCCGCCGTCCTTGTAGCGGCTACGCATACAATATTCCGTCCATTGCGGATAAACGCGATATCAGTCAACGACTGCGACAACACAGCAACGCATTTCACCCTCGCCTAGAGACTCGTAGTTGGTATCGCGCCTTTGCGTCCCGAATAGATAATACGGCTTGTGACAGTATCTCCGTTCTGATTCAAGGATAAAGTCTGACTTGTTCTCGCACTTTCACTGGTCTTGCAATTTTTCGACCGCGTCTGAGAAGAGCCCAAGTGACCGAAAATCATGTCCGGTACGCTTCACTACATAAGGTTGAGTGCCTCCATACCATAAAGCACCTTCGCTCTCTTAAAGTGCGACTTATAACGGCCCCGCGAACAGGGAACGACCAGCGAAAACTTATAGGCGTCATAAACCCTCAGCTTCGATATCACCAAGCTGATGAACGGCGACTGTGCACCATAGGTTCCGACACTCCGTCTCTTTGAAATAAGACACTCTATTCGATTCGAAGCTACCGTGCACGCTGCGAGACTGGATACCTTGCTACGTAGCAGGTCAGACACTGCCGCCTGCGTCCTATGTCTAACTTTTGAACGGTTCCTTCTCTGAAAGGCATGCTAACGTGGGTCCCAACTGGATTCCGACTACCTCTATGTCCAGTTCACGCAAAGAGTATATGCAGTCAACTCCAAACAGGAGAAGGCAGCTCGACGCTTTCGGCGAAGGACAGCCTGCAGAACAAGCTACGTACTTACCCAGAGTCACAAACAAACTTCGCAAGTTGCTTTCTGGCATCGCAGCCTACCTGTAAGCACGTAATTGAAACCCGCAAACACGATGAACGGGCCACTTCAATCCTGTAGACCGACCAGCCTTCGCAATTCCATGCAGCTTCGGTTCCTAAAGTGCAGACAGACCCTGTCCCGCATTTGGTGCGAATCGCCCTATAGAGCAACTGGCGGGTGAATCATCTGCATACGGTCCGTGTGTGGAGTCGCTGGCATTTCCACAATCCGTTTTCTGAAGCGCTTGTCCTGTCATAGCATGCTAGCTCCAAGTATGTGACATATTCGGAACAGACGGCGCAGTCAGCTCCACGTCGCAACCAGTCGTTGCAGCTTTTCAAGTACAGCCTTTATAGGACACAGCTTCAGGTTCAGCTCCAGGTGGAACGATCCCAGGACGAGAACGGCTACATGCTCAAAAAGCCCGCACCCGCGAGTTGGCTAACGAGGATCTGGATGTAAGTCGATGGATTTTCCCGTTCGGTGACACGTACATACAAGCTAGTTGACGCGACGATAATTGCGCAAACCGTTTGCTCCTTTGAAGGCATGATTAAATCGAGCCTCAAGAGTCTTTCGATTTCGAGAGTCGCGTTGCATGCATTTTAGTAGGAATTCACCCACTTTCTCCTTATTTCCCAACACTAAGATGCGCCAGAATATATCTGTGCAGATAAGGTCGTATCCCGAGCTTCGTCGAGGACATGCCTAGAAACGCGCCATACACATCACGCGGTTCAACCGTCCACAAACAAGCAAGCATCGTCCGGCGGCTCTTTTCCGAACAAAACTCGTTTTCTATGATAGACGCGTCGAAATGGACATGGGCCTTGTTCTAGAACTGGTGTCTGCATGTATAGCTCGCCTCCCACGGACACATATTCCGCAGTGCTTGGATCTATCTGCTTTGAACAGCACAGGCTTGATGGTAAAGCATGCAAACAAGTGCAGCAGTAGTACGGTAACTGTGTCGTCGGGCAGCTTATTGAAGCAGTCGGGCTTCCCATGGAAGTCAGTCTCTGACTCTTGAGGATCCTCAAGTGCATTGTTGAGGTCCCTAGGTGATGCAAAGCAACCCGAAATCGCACGATTTACGCTGCAACAAGATGAGCACATCGTATTGCATTCACTATCAGAACTCGTTACATGTAGTCCCGGCGCGCCACCGAACGGCATAGGCCCTACATCCGACGAAAGGTACGCCTCAGTTGCCTCAACCATGCAGTACCTGAAACAGTCGATCAATTCGTGTCCTCTGACCGTTCGGGTACTCACGCTCTGAAGACACGGCGAGATTCACAGGCGCGCTGTCCCTCCTCAAAATGCCTTCGCTACACCCAGAACCGCCACATTGTCCAACACGTCGGGTCTGGTAGGCCTGATTCACCCGTGTATCGCCATTCCGGGAAAAAGGAAAGAACCGGCAGCCTTCATCGTCCGAGGAGCGCAGCGTTGCAGGGCAGTTCACGTTTTCACCGCAAACGTGAGCACGAGGATACTCATTGAGGTGAACGGGGAATCCGACTTCCACGTACTTCCGCAGTGCAGACCACACGGAGAACCGACGCGCGAAGCCGCTCTCAATGGGATAAGCTGCAGGCGTCGTGATGACTAGCGCCTCCTTGAGGAGTTCGGGATAAGCAAGCCATATCCCATCTGCGTGCCAAGCAGCAACAACACAAGTGAAATGGAATCGCACGACAGCGTCAAGAGGTTCGTCCGGTCATCGACTCTATTATGTTGATCTTGAGATTGTCGCCCAGCGCAAGACTCCACACGGGACCAAATCCGACGCCTTCGACTTCATCGTAATCCGAATCGTCGGGCACCTTCACTACTCTGTAGCACGCAGCTAGAATGAAAAAATCGGCTACGGCTGGAGCTTTCCCTTTCCCGGTCACTATGTCCAGTTCGGTAGGGGACATCGCAAGGTTCAGGTCGGGCGAGAGAGATAATCGACGGCCCGACGATAGCGCACCGCGCAGCAGTGAGAAGGAGACGGACGTCGCTGAACCTGAGCTTGAACCTTGCAAGCAACCTGGTAGCGGACCGCTCCAACACTTCCGGATCGACGTGCGTGTCCCGATTGCGGGTAGTCGGGCGACACGGCTCGGCGAACACGGATACGCGCTCGAAGGCCGGGACCTTCGGGAAGGTCGTCGTCGATGTCTCCTGTATACGAAAGGACACGCAGGGAATCAGCTTCTTGGAAGACGATGTGAGCGATTGCTACATGCTATACGACGAAGACTCACTGGCTTTCGAGGCAGAAAGGAGACCAGCGACTCGGCTCGAGAGTCTGCTTCGGAATCGCAGGAGCCGCTAACAGAACTGTCCGTGTCCTCTTCGTCTGCTTCGGAATCGGAGGAGCCGCTAACAGAACTGTCGTTATCTTCTTCGTCGGCCGGACTTGTACGGTGTTTCTCCTTCCCGTCCAGGAATTCGCTGACTTCGCGAAAATGCTGGCGAGGACACTAGAGCCGTAAAACAGAGGTCTCTGTGCACTCATGGAACACAGAGGCGACCTTCTTTCTTTTCGAACTGGCATTCGACTCCAGTAACAGCAGTTGTCGAGTCCAAGGTATATCTTCTTCGTCGGCCATAACTGTGCAATGTCAGGCTCGACAACGATACCGCAGGTTAAACTAACCAAATCGCAAGAGTCTGGATCCCAGCGCCATCACCAGCCGGTCATCTCCCTGGCTTTTTATGCGCCCGACTTCAAGGCATCTTCAATGACTCAATCGGACCTGCAGCAATGAAATGGGCAATAGCCGCAAACGGGGGCCTTCAATTAGCTCAACAACCTTTTCTGTACCCTGTTTTCAGGCCGCGATAGACAGACGCGTCGACTGAGGTTACCACCGAATTGGGTATACATTGATGTAAGAGGAAACATGGTAGGGCACGTGATCCCTCCTCTGAATTCCCACCATTGTGGAGACCAGGTAATTGTTGCTTCGTACCTACGAGCTGTGGGACCCGTGCCTTTGCCACTCAGGACCCTTCGAATGTTTGACCCAGTGCACTCACCTGCTGCTTTCAAGGCCGACGCCGCCGCACTGCCGCCCGCTACACTCCCCGACGCGCGTCCGCCGCGGGGATTCTCAGGCTTTGACAGAAAGTCACGGGGGTAAAGTTCCTTTCCTGGAGCTAAGGCTGTGCTCTTCTTCTTTTCATGTCTAGGATCGAAGATCTCTGGGTAACATGCTCTTCTCTCTCCGCTGTCGACTCTTAAGGTTGCTGTAAGTCTGATAGACCTCCTGTCCCTATATGGTCTGGTCCTTTTTATCCTCCCCTCTTGTTTCTTGGACTTCAATTTCTTGACGATGTTCTTCCGATACAAGACTTTACTTTTCCCAAGACTGCAGTCGTCGCAAACAGCTGTTTTATGATGACGGCTATACCTCGAACTTGCCTGAAAACAGTTTGCCCGGGTCTTTCAGCACGTCAAGATCGTGTGCAATGGCGGTTGATGGCCCACGACCCAACCTCCCTGAATGTTTCCGTACGGCGATCGACAAGGACGTGACTGAAGGAGGAAGAACTTCTTTTCAGAATAACGTCGGAGGATCAAGGAGACATCGCCGGCCCGGTACAGAAAACCTTCTCTTCTCGCAATAAGGGAAACCATTAAGGTTCGGGCCCGAAGCTCCAGATTGACGATCGGGGCTTTGCAGCTCGTCAGATCTCACCGGAAAAGGCAAGGATGACCTCGGCAAATCGCGTAGCCTAATCGGGCGTCACCTCACCCTCCATTAAGGCAATACACTTTTTCTGCTCGCCTTGGAATGTCTCGACCGCTTTTGGAGACTTCCACGCACGTCCGCTTTGTCTTGGAGATGCGCTTCGCTACTTGACTTCCTTTGCTTTCCAGTTTCAGACCCTACACGGAGCCATTCCCGTCCAGGGTTCCAGGCGTCGCACCTCGGATCTCGTCCAAACATGTTCCTCGCAACCAACGAGTGTGTGTAACGCGGAAAAAAAAACACTGGCGGCGCGTCTCAATTACCCCTATGAATGCAGTCCAAGTTCGCCGAGGCAACTCAATATGAAGCACCTTCTACGGAATTTGGAACTCATTCAATGCTATTTTAGTTTCTTTGAACCTGCGACAAAAGAAACCGAGAAAAAAAACCTCGCCGCTTCTCGCGCGGTCTATTCAGTTCCTGGCTTATAAAATCTTTGGAGTGCATTTCGTCGACTCCGTGGACTCTGCTCTAAACCACATCCTCGCTCGCGAACTGAACATGGCCTCAGAAGAACCCCGCTTCGCCCCCGATTCCGCAGCCATTCGTATCAATTTAGGCTCGACAGACGTGAGCGTCAACGTCCTTGCAAACAACGACTGACGTCCTCTAGCTCGCTCCACTGGAGCTGACCTTCAAAGCATTCCTCCTCACGGACGTTGAGGAGGCCAACAAGCACCTCGATTCCATCCAATCTCACTCTGTTGTCGGCCTCGACACAGAATACAAGGTAAACGACGCGTCTGTAACTGCAAATCTATAAACCTGACCCTCGAGGCAGCCAGGAATTGGCAAACAAACCCGCGAGGGCCAAGCTTTGCGTGGTACAGATAGCGGTCGAGCGGCGTGTCTATGTGCTCGACATGACCGCAATGCAAAGTACGAGCACACAACCGATCAAGCCCCAGCTAACCCTTTACAGCCTGCCCGGACGATTTACGCAGAATCCTGGAGGACCCGTCGATCATAAAATGCGGCGCGGGCTTAAACTCCGACGCTCAAGTGCTCTGGACGGCACTGCACGTCAATGCCCGCAGCTTCCGCGATGTGGGCCACATGTCACGCATTGCCTTTCCCGTCCACTATCGGGCAGTCTCCCACCCTTTATCTATGCAGCGATGCGTCGAGGACATCCTTCACCGCTCCATGGACAAAACCGACCAAAGGGCCGATTGGCATCTCGGGTTGACCGACACCGCGGGAGGCCGAGACGTTCAGAAGCTATTCCGCTGTAATGTCTTCACCTCCTCCTAGAAGCTTTGCACCTTTATTGACCTTACAATCAGACGCCGCCCTTGACGCTCAGGCGAGCCTGCAAATATACAGAGTTCTTGACGAGTGTCTTCTAGAGACAGCCATGCAGAGGAAAGTCCGCATTCCCGGCGAGTGGATCACATATCACTGCGTCGAAGGCAAACCGATGAGAACCGCCACGGACGTAAACGGCAAGCATGTAGAGTGGTCGTTCACTATTGTCCGTGGTTTGTCGGCGGCGTGTTCAGTAACTTCTGGCCTTAAACATACATCACAATGCAATGACTTCTGCTCGGACTCGTCTGAATGATCGCTAGGCTTCAGTATTTGAACGCATCGAATAGAAGTGGAATCGCCATTCGGGCATAGGCCTCCAGTCGCCGTGAATCGACCATGCGACGCCGATCCATTGAACCTACGACGCCTCGCCACTTCCAATACTGACACGGAGCACGCCTAGCAAGTACCCTACCACTACTTCTCGCGCCAGCACAAGACCCGAACACGCCTAAGAAAAGAAAAAGACTGGTTGTCTACGTGTCCGTCGACACAGACAGTCTTGGGTATATTCAAACCGAACTTGTGCGAGCATACATATTAAAAACTAGTGGAAGGACCTTTGAGAATGCCGAGACATCCGGGCTTCGCATACGAACGAACACGGTTATCTAAATATACAGGCATGGCAGGAAACGACGCGCGAAGGCAATGGCAAGAAGAAAAAAATCTTCCAGCACTTCAGCAAACTTCCTGACGCCGTCAGCTCAAGGCGCCGATTCGTGCGAACGCCGCTCGGCATGAAATAAAGAGGCTCTGTGTCAGTGAAACGCGCTGACACCTCCGTCTACTTCGAGCGGTGAAAGGAGGGAGCGCAACAGCTAGAGCGAGGAGACCCGGTCAACGGACTGCTGTCGATTCACCGTTCACGTATATTCAACTGATGGGAAGTACAATTTCGAACTTCAGTTCGATTTCTTGAAGTCACTTTCATCCGCCTTGTCGGGCTGCGACTCGCGTCTCGAACGGCGATTGGGGCAGGACGTGCGGTTGTGGCCTTCTCCTCTACATATGCTGCACCGACCACGACCCCGCCATGAGACACGCGGAGTATTTGGTTTTGTGTTGGGAGGTTCCGGACATGTCCTATAGTAGTGGCCTCGCCGCCTGCAGTTCGTACACCTCACTATCCTGACGTGAGGTTCTATGTAACTTGGACGTCAGTCGTGCTCCCTGCATTGAGACGGAGACACAGACCTTTAAATTGTACGGCACATGTTGGCAAGTCCACCTTCGCCTTTGCAGGGTAACAACAGGCGTTGATGTCAGGGAAATGGGGCATGTCCTGCTATAGTGTCCGCGCCTCTTGCAAAACCCACACCGAGCCGTCTTCGTAGACCCCTCTTCCTGACTCGACTTTGAATCGCCGTAGCTGTCGTCCAGCTGTACGCCGCTGTCAACTCCTACAAGGACAGTGGAAAGACTCTACCCACAACTGCATTGTACGTGTCGGGTATCAGAACGGAATAGCATCCACTCGTGCCGGTCTGCGCGTCTGACTCCTGTAGAAGAGCGAAGGCGACAGGGGGAGTCGAGACAGGGAACAATCGAAACAGAAAATAGAAACTCGCCTTCTCCACCACTTTGAACGGAGAGTCACCCGAGTCGCATGGAACCGTCGTGATTTTACTGACTGCCAGCTGCAAAGAATGTTGTCGCCTCAGATCGAAATTGACAGACAAGCAAGGAAGATGACTTTGTCCACCGATGCGACAGGGATCGGTTGAAGCTGGAGATCGTTTGAAGTCCCCCGCATTGCGGCCTGCTCCGGCAGAGGCGCGCACAGTAGTCGACTGATGTGCATGGATCGCACTGAAGGGACTTTGAAAGCTTCACATCCCTTACATGCCCGCGTCCGGAGTTGACATCAGAAAAACGGCTCCTAGCTCAAAACACCTTGAAGAAACAAGCCCGACAAAGTGCTCCGATAGGACAAACGGATCGGGAAACCACGAGGAAGCCGATTATGGTAGTACAGAAAAGCCAAGTGTGTCTAAAGAATTAGCGAGAATGGACACGACTTGTGCGGAAAAGAAGACGTGACATTCCTTGTAACTTTAACCTGAGGAGCCGCCTTTTATGTCCTTGCGCGGATTCACAATCCATACACAGTGCTGCCTGTATCGAGCTAGTATGTCGTACGCTTCGTACTGTAGTACCTGGTTACCTTGAATGGACAACCTCTTTGTGCGCACTGTCTCTGGGACTTGCCCTTCTGTTCCTCTTTGACCCGAAGCGCGTCACTTCTTACCCTTCGTTTCCCTGGATATCGAACATAAGCCTTGATTCACAGTTAGACAGCGCCGGTACTTGGTTGACTCCAACTCGCTAACCTCGCTTTCGTTCACTGAAAGCAATGCGTTGGTCGATAGACGTGCGCAACCATTCTGCCAACCGGCTAGAAACGATTCACTCTCGCCTCGAGGAAAACGCGCTCGCTCAGGGACCTTAGAGCGAAAGATCACTTCGTATCAGACAAGGCAGGTTCGTAATACTTGATTACGCACCGCTCGGCTAAGGCCAAACCGTCATCGTTACGCATAAATCAAGTACTCTGAATCACGCGTCAGTAGGCGTCAGTTCTCTTCACCATGAACGCGGTTGGTGGACACGAAGATAAACTGCCTTCCGAACTCTTGCTTATCTTTCTCCTTTATCTCTTTCTTTGCTCTCCTTACTGGAAGGTGTTCAAGGAATCGCGCGCCTCGTGCAAGGAGGTCTGGGGACTTGGCGCCACAACATTATAAGCGCGGTGCACCACTGGACGAGGACAGTCCTATTCCGTCCTCCGCAACTCAGCCCTGTCCATAGACGCTTCCCTATGAACAGGTGATTTACGCCCCCGACCAAGGCCACGCCTGCACCGCTTCAGTCTCCAATACGGACTTTGCTGCGACTGGAACCTCGATTTCGTCGATTCACAAGACCTTTCCATCCCGTTCAAGACTTGAGCAGTCCATTTTCGATATTCTTCGAGAATTGCAGGAAATTAACGCCAGCGAGTGCGATTTGGTCTGCAAAGTCCCCTGCGCGCCCTAGATATCAGCGTAGATACGTCTGCTTCTCGTCCTACACGGTCTAGTAGCGAACGTACGAGCGCCACAGAGCACGTTAAGTCAAGTTCCCTCCTGTGATGACACGCCATGCTCGTCTTTGACACACCCGAAACATCTGTCGCTCTATCGTCGTCAAGTTGCCACTCACTCCCTCCTGGCGAGGCTGCATTCTCCCAACGCCCTTGAACATCTCGAGATAGAGATCGTTGACTCCGATGACCTGGAAAATGTCGTCCATATAATCCTCCCTGAACTCACCTCGACCCCTTTTTTTCCTCTACGTACGGAGCTACGTGTTTCGGGAATTCTACACTTGCACGCTCCTGTTGTCAGAGCCGGCTGAATCAGTGCAGCACTATCCGTCACCTCGCTTCTCAAGGAGGTTTTGCACCGAATAGTAGCCTTCGTTCAACCCATTTCGACTCCGATCCTTCGTCTTGGATGGATAACATACATCGTCCCCGAGCCGGTGTGTCGCATTTGGAGGGAAGTTGTCCTTACAGATCCAACCTTTTTTTCTAAAATCTTCCTCCACAGCAAGAAGCGGCCGGAGTGTATTCGAGACTGGCTCAATTGCTCAGGCGTGACAGATCTCACCATGTTGTTCGTACTTGGTTGCGACGGAGAGGACGCGATGGAAGATTACGTGGCAATGCAGGATCTTTGGAACATCCCTCCCCTGCATGCATCGGTGCCAGAAAATTTAGTACCACGCGCACACTCCTATGGGCACCAAACTTCTCTCCGGCATGCTCGACAAACTCGACGCAGGAATAGTACCTGTATTGCATCTCGTTGCAGAGGACGACCTCACCATTCATATCCCCCAAATCTTCGTCTCCGCGCCTACTCGCGTGCAACGTATCGTCGCGGAACGTTGTGCGTTAGGCATTCTACCGCCCTCTTTGACGTCGTTGGAGTTAAGCAATCCCTCAACCATGGTTCGAAGGCCGCGAAGCTCGAACTCACCATGACCTCCGTCTGCTTGCGCTGTACGCGCAGCTTGTTCGCCTCAATGCTTGAGCTCCGTTCGCTGCATATCACCGACTCGAACGAGCATGTACAGGCCGTCATCGGTGCTCTGGTCCTGAGCTCGCCCTACATCTTTCGATCCATGCGACGCATGGAATTTGGCGATCAGTTGGACAAAGCACTGGTGGTGGGACTTTGCCGCGCTTCGGCTTCTCGATCGTCGTTGGTGGGGTTCGCATCACCTGCGAGCAACGTGGTGAAAGGACACGTCCACTTACAGCGCATTTGCATGCAGGATGGGGTCATTGTCGAGAATATCAATGCGTAGTCCACGGAGGGACCTGGGACGACGAAAGGTAGTGCGCTGATTGTTGCAATGCCACGAGAACTTCTTAGCCGTAAATCTGGCCTGACATTTTTTTGGCTCATCGGTCTTCCTTCGCATGCGCGTAGAGTCGAGCCGAGAACTCGGCGTATATAACAGTCGATACCTTCTTAGCCTGTACCTGTATATTCTCCAACACAGTTGCATGAACGTTCCCGATACTCCACTTCTGGGCTCTTAATGTTTGCCGACCTGTTGCGACTTCATTGCTGCGTCTCCTGAGGCGACGCTAACGACCTCCGAAACTCGGAGCAAAGAAATCATGTCTCCACCTAATAGATCGGGTCCCTGCACCTCGCCTCCTGTTCTGTTACTCGTATGAAGCTGGTAATACTCGCCTTGGATGCGGAGGGGCCGGTGCGGATACTTGCGCGGGGTCTCAAATACAGAACACGCTATTACCGTGTGTTCAGAGAGAGACGATGCTAGTGTTGAATCTACTTTTCGCTTTTATTCTAAAGTATTTACCTGGTTCGCAAACATCTTCTTATGTACGTGTTTCGCTTTTGCGTACGCCAAAAACCTTTTTTTTTCTCAAGTACAGAAGAACTTTTGTCTATCAAATGCAGTACATTGCTCACGATTCAATTGGTTCAAAGCCTCGAGCTATACATGGCGTGGACTGGACCTGTTGCATATGACTTTGTATTGGTAGCCTCCGTACTCGAACCCGAGTTTCGCTACAAAATTTGCCTCTTCCCACTTCAAGTCCAATAGGATGACTAGCGTCATGTCTCCTTGTGGCACCTTGCCGAAGATAAATCTCTCCGCGACCCACACCTTGAGTACCGGGACGTCGAACCCGGTTTGAGATCTTATTTGCTTGCGCGAGTACACGTGGTGCACTTCCGTCTCTTTTAGCGGATAAGGGAACGCAGAGACGACCACGCAGGTGCCGCCAGATATTGGCATGAAGCATAAACAATCGCTGGATGGGATCTCGTTGGGCTCAGGAGGCCGACAGAGCTCTTTCAGTTGGGCAAATGCGGCTTCTTCGTCTTCGTCCGGCTCGCGGTTGTTTCTTTGAAATGCGATACCTGTCAGTCTGTGTTTTTTCGTTCATGCGGATTTGGAAGAGCACTTTTCTTGCCAGGGCGTTGTACACTGGGGTGCGTGGCTCTGTGCTTGATGCTATGATTCTCTGTATACGTGGGCATTCTTCGAGAATGCTCAGAAGCACCGAGTTCGTTAGTGGGTTGTTGGGTGCTATGAGTGTAGTCAATCGGTTTGGTGAACCTGCTAGCTTGGCTATCGTCTGAGTGTCCACAGGCACCACTCCGCCCAGCACCTCCAGCCTTGTCAGGCTTGGTGCGAGTATGGGGGGCAGGTGTCGCAGCGTCCACAGCGTTCAAGCGTTGAAGGGACGGCATCGATATGATCGGCAAAGAGGGGACGTCCGTTTTTATGTCCCATCTGAGTTGTGAGAGATTTGGGCACGATGTGAAGAAATGCGACCAATCCAGATTTTGTTGGTCGGACGCGATGTGGAGGTAGCGAAGGGCCGTCGAGGGAGCAACGGCGACGTCCGTCAGAATCGTACTTCGAAATAGCTGTACTTTGCTTGAGTACAGGTGCATGCGTTCATGGGTTTTCGGGCAGGGAATGTTGATTCTTTTGGCGACGTCTACGATATCCAGTATCGTCGCCCGTGCCAGGGCGTCTCCGGCCAACAGCGCTTCCACGCATATGCTTTCGTTGGTGCAAGTCCCCGCACCTCGGACGAACAGTGAGCGCCAACGGTCCGATGTCGCAAGTAATGCGTTCCACGAGCGAGTGGCTGCGTCTAGCCTCGCAGGAAGCACCGCTAAGTTGAACGCGACATGTAACGCTTGTCCCATCGATTTTGAGATATGGTCATGAACCGAGAGTTCAGACGCGTCCAGCTTGTAGGGCCTCTTGCCGTTCTCTTCTTTGGTTTCGAGCATTATAAACGTCCATAGAACGGGTAGACCTTTCGCTATTGCCTCGAATTTCATGCAAATCTGTAGCAGTCTATCTCGCAGGAGGTCGTTTTCGTAGATATCTTCTTGAGTCTTCACAGGTCTAATAGCATCGGTGAATATAGCCGCGATAGTTTCATTTGAAACTTCAACAGAGTCAACTGCTATCGCACTTAATGTCGACTTTGTACTTACGCGCCAGAAATCCGGACTTGGTGTTGTTGACCTTACGAGGTCGAAGAGACACGGGTTGCGACATGTTGACCGCGCGACATTTTCGAAAGGATATAGGCGCCTGCGACTGCATGAGGGTTTAATGTGGGGCAGGGCAACCTGAGTAAATCCAAAGTTCCCATATTTCTGGCGGGCGATTAAGAGGATGTGGTTGCATCAAAGGAAGCCGGTCTCATACGCCAGAACCAAGTAATTTTGAGAGGCTAACTTCTTTGGTATCCTATTGTTTGTTTTTTTTTGGCGCTGGTACCCGATCCATGCTCGTCTCAGATTGAAATTGATTGTCCGAGTCTATTTTGTTGTATTGCTCTTCGCGGCCTATCGGTGAACACTTCCTCGGTTCTTGTTACACTTTGATACAGTTTTTGCACTCGTGGCGCTCTTGAAGGAATTACTTCCGTTACCAGAAAGGAGCGACGACATGAAGCTAAGGTGCTCTGCGGAAGTCTAGACGAGAAAGGAATTAGCACTGCCGCGATTCACCGGCCCGGAAACGCGAATCGCCAAAAATAAGATCAAGTATGACGCGGCAAGACAGGCCGCAGTGCTGTACCCCATTTAAAGTTCGTTGTCAATACCAACTCTTTCCTTATGGTCTGGACACAATACAATTCGTTTCTTGGCTTGCACCATTCATCTCCCACTTCGTGAAGGACCACCCTCCAACCACCCTCAACAACTATGTCTCAAGTTGTCTGCGAAAACATTAACGAAGTTAATAACACGCGAAACCTACCGTCAGTTCACACTAATTTTCCAAGTCAGCGACAAGTCACTTAGTTGACGCTGTTGTCAATAGTTCTTCTTTGCCAGACGAAGACACGCAAGCCAGCTGGGACCTAGTCCGGTGCATTAAGCCTCACCCGATGATCAACTACTTTTACGGTTCCTAATGCCTAATAGGCTTAAAATGGCCTCCCCTGAGTTCAGACAACAAGTCCCAGCACCTATCATAGAAAACCGCCCTCCACCATTCGAGTTCACCGATAGTCTCTCACGTCCATCTGCGCTCATTGAGAGTCGCTCTTTCAAGCCCCTGTACCCGATACCAAGTCCGTCAAAAGACGAGTCGAACATCTACAACTGGATTCCAACGGGAGAAGCGTTGGTCGGGAATACGAAACACGAAGTCCAAGCGATAGAGACCGCGCTGGAACACGCCAAACTGAAGCTCGCACACGCCAGATACATTCTGGCAAAAACAGCGTTCATCCTACAGCCCATACACCGAGTTCCTTTGGAGCTATGGATAGAAATCTTTGAACTAGCTCACAACCGAGAAGGAGGATGGCCGGCGACATCGCTCGAGTCCCTCGCCACCGTTTGCCCCCATTGGAAGTGGATGCTGACGGAGACCAGTGCAGCCTCGCTTTGGAACCCTCTCGACATGCGGGCTACGAGTGGACCCCATTACCGAAAAACGCACGACACTGAAATACGTCGCGCAATCTAATATACTGGACGTAATTCTGTCCACCAAACAGGACCAGCTTGACTCCCAACTTCTGACAGACGTGTTTTCTGGACGCCATATCAAGAACATTCGACGTCTAGCAATACACGATCTGTATTCCGCGACGGGATCCCTCGCACGAAAGATGTTTGGTCAATCTACCTCAATTCCTGTCGTCCATGAGCTATATTTAGTCGGCGTGCCTTGGTCCACGCCGGAACAGCCGTCCTTCAGCACCCTACCCGCTTGGGCGACGAACTTGCTCCCCGAGCAGCTGCATCCAGAAATACACGTTAATATAGGGGTAACGGCTCTGACCTTGATACAGTGCTTCGAGCCTGACGCACGCTTCATGTTCCTTGGTCTTCTTTGAAGGTATATACCGAGTTGAACACGGCTCGAGCCGGCGGTTTCCTTCCTGCAAACTCATCTACGCCAGCTCAGTTCGGTCACGAAGCTGTCACTGGGAGGAGTTTTTTCTGCCTGCTATTGCGGACAGCGGGCTCGTGGAGCTGGTCAACTTAATCGAGTTCGAGTACATTGTTCCCTGGAACTGGAGACCAGGGACTACGACATTTGAAGCGGTCAAGATCCCGAACCTCGAACGGCTGCGCCTACACGGCAGTCTGCGGCACACAGAGGTGTTGTCGGAAGCTAGCGACCGCTTCCATCACGATCTATCGACCTTCTACGACGCTGCACCTCGCTACGTGCGCTGGAGTTGACGCTCCAGGTTCCCTATAATACATCTGTGCTAATCACCCATCTCCGATCATGTCCGTCGCTCACTGAGCTCGAAATCGGAGTATGTCCTACAGACGCGGTGAACAGTTCCCTGTTTCGCGAGTTGAGCGACACCACGATACTCCCAAACCTCGAGTTCTGAGGCTGGCCGAAGGCGGAAACCCGAGAACAGGTCCTAGCGTACTGGACGAAGAGAATTCAGCCAGAGAGGTTCTTCTCATGATGCAGTCGCGTTTTGAGAGTAAACTCCGATTTCTGGACTTCAAATCCAAGCGCGAAGAGAGGAGCAAGTGGCAGCGGTCTATACGAGAGTGGGAGTCTCATTGGATCTCAGCTTGGGACTCCCCCGTTCAACTTCCTTACGGATCTGACTGGAACCTCGCTCACGACGCGCGGCTGGCCGTGGAAGAGTACAAGGTCATGCACGAAACGAACGGGGTAGAGCGGGTAGGACTGTATAGCATAGCACCACTTACTTATTGAACATACCTACCAGTGTCCGTATCAAAGCAGATCGCAGGAAGCTACTCATTTAGACTACGTACAAATCAAATGGACGTGCAAATCAAATGGACGCGTTAACACGAATTGAGGCCAACACTGAGGAGATGCGGAGATATACAGTACCTATCCGCAAAAACCGTCCACGGACTGAGAATACACACCGGCTGGCAGAGCGAAGTCAGAAACTCTACCACGCCACCATCAAGACGATAGTAGGCTGAAAAGACGTCCAAACGGAGTCAAATTCGCAGCAATCGACCCCAAAGGACCAGCGTCGACGAACAAATGAAGGCCGATTTTTTAAGAACGAGACAACACAAATCCAGCACGGACAGAGTGCGACAGTCCCTAACAAGGACGCCAATCTAAAAGCGAGCGTGCCCGCAAACCACATGATATCAGAGCACGACAAAAGGCAAATCGATCCGCGAGGAAGCTTAAAGAAAAAGGCTCTTCATTGTACGTGCCGCAGGCGAAGAAGAGGATATTGTCCACAAGCTCGATAGGCAGCACGACCAGCGAAGAGCTCTGGATTGGGCGACAAACCTGCTGGGCAAGGGATCAACACAGGACTGAGAGGATGTGCTTGAATCAAAGGAAGCCGCTCTCAAATGCTGATGGTGAAGACACAGAAGCCCGAACCGGAAAATTTTGAGAGGACGACTTTTTTGCTGTCCTATTGTTTGCGTAGCTGCCCGAAGTCCGAACCTTGCTCGACCCAGATTGAGATCGGTTGTCTTTTGTCTTGCGGTATTGTCCTTCGCGACCTAACCGCCCATACTTCAGGGGCTTTCATTACAGTTTCATACGATTTTGCACTCCATGTCCCGCTTGAAGTAATATTACTTGGGGGTTAAGAAAGAGATGGATCGGCGATGTCCGGGAGTGATCGAGAACAGCACAGCCTCCTGTTTGACAGAAGCTGTCAGCAAATTGCCCAAAAAAGAAAGGCCGAGATGACCGACCAAAAGAAAGGGGACAGAACAGGAATTGGCCTACGCCGGAGTCGAACCGGGGACTGCCTGCATCGCACCTGCCAGACAATATGGGAACCCATACCGTTCACCCATAGACCTTTGATGGGCTCACGGTATTAAATTCGCTACACTACTATGCTGTTCGTCCATATACAGTAGTTCTAGAAATTCATCGAAGTCCAATTATATTGATAAATATAACAATATGTAGTTACTGGGCCAACGTCGACAAAAAGCAAAGCAAAACTCGGATTTACAACCTCCATGTGCGCGAAAAAAACCGCCGTTGAAGCCAACGCTCGCGGGCCGTAAGCGAGATATGACCATAACCATAGATCTTGGCCCTTGCAACGCGACGCCGAAAAACAAGTCGATGGAGAGCGTGAAAAGCGCACCACTGCAGCGCTTTCTGCAGATGATAGACGAGGTGTCGATGCCTTTTGCTAATCGCATATCGAGCATGACCGTGGAGAACGAGACAGAAGAAGAGGTAAAGATGGTAACAGACCTGATGGCGCAGTACAGCTGGCCGCGCCTCCAAAAGCTGGCACTGAAGCCATCCAGGTACGGTCCGCTCGCCACGGAGGGCGTTCGCTTTGCCGCACAACCATCAAATAAGCGACTTTCACCTCAACATCGCTTCACCGCGACAATCCCCTCTCTCCATCTTCCCTTCCGTTCACGCCCTCACCCTGCGAGAAAGCCACAATGGCGAATGGAACGCGTTCGACGACATAATGCGAGCATTGATCCAAATTCGTCCCTTGAGGCTCGACAAGATCAAGACCACGAAGCCGCACCCCAACCGCTCCGTGAAAATGGCGGACACGCTACACATGCTGCATTTCTGCGACGAAAATGCAGAGCAAGCAGGGATCCTCCAAGGCCTCGAGGTGGGTCTACTGGACAGGTTGACAATCCGAGCGTATGACAGCAGTGATCTCCGACATGCCACTTCCAGCAATCCATCCATGTTCGCTCACAGCCAGGCAGTCAGCATCAGCCAGCGGAACGACGACACACGCGAAGGGTCACTTGCAGCCCTGATGGGGATGCGCGACGTCGTCCGCCTCGACATGGAGCTGTGCGGATCAGTGTGCGTGGCGGCATTGAGAGACTTTGTGAGCCAGGACGGCGAGGTGAACTGCTTCGAGGACGTGCGATGCGGAGGTGAATTCAATGCAGAGGACATGCAGTAATGATATCGCTGGAGGGAAATTCGGACCGGGTTTCAAGGTCGTTCATCAAGGACATGTAGTACACAAACAGAGCTCGAAGTAACGATAGGCTCTGTAAAAATCCGCTGGACAGCACGACGTAGATAGAAAGAAGTTTGACTTCAGAAAAGCAGCGTACAGTGTACACGTGTCCACGCGCCAAGACGTAAAAGATCGGTTGGGGCTCGGGTCCAAGCTTAAAGGTCATTAATTCCTAAAGAAAAACCCCCTACCGTGAACTATGGTTGTTGTTCAGATCGACAACGATGTCTGCATACGAAATGAGGTCCAAGTATCACCCGGACAACCGGCGTCACAGAGATCACGTACTCGGCACAGCTGATTGGTACTGTGACGTACAAGCCTGCAATGTTTGCCTTCCTCCTTGACCCAGAAGAAGTCTGGGAGAGTTCGCAATTCTCGTTGCTTCCTCGTGCGTCTTGCCGACCGACAACAGCCCGGAATGAAACGCAGCGTGATTGCCTCTTGAACTACTAGCTTCCGTCGTTCCCTCCAAAACAGTCATATACCGTCTTTGCTGCTCGATACATTGGTACCCGCTCGATGTGCCATCGCTCGTTATTGACCGCGAACTTTCCGTTTCAATGCTGAAAATGTCCTGCAAACTACGTGACCTCATTCTTTGGGACAGATAAGGTCTGATAAGATTTCGATCGCTGACGCTCAGAAACATGCATGTTTCTTTATTACCAGCCTTCTTTTGACATCGACTTCTTCAATTGGAATATGCCCTCAGAAACACCGCTGGAAAGAAGTGCATTGTCGAGCTTCGCCGCGCCACCACTGTTATCTGGCAACATTCCACTTTCGCTGGCCTTCCCGCTGCGCATTTGCCGCGACGACCTTTTATACCTTTGACCGCATTTCGCTACTGCGAACCGACGACGCTCCATTGTTCGGTGACAACCTCGCCAAAAATGACGGATATCTCAACTACCAAGCCAAATTCAGTCAAGTCCGGATTGCTCCGAAAAAGCGACGTTTACGACCTGTGAGTGGTTAGAAAGTCTACGCATGGACTTGAACATTGTTAACTTCCTTGAAGCGACCGACCGAGTGATGGACGCCCCGACCACCGACTCGAAGAAGATGTCCAAAAAGACCACATTGACCAAGAAATCAAAATTTACAGCCTGTGAGTTGCCCCGCAGACAACACGCAGAGTTGAGCGTTAATAACCTCGCTGAAGTGCCTAACGAGACGATCGGTCGGATATTTATCTTGACCTTGCGCCCGTTATATCGCAGGAAGATATCTACCAGAACGAGCTTTTGCGTGAAGCTAGCTTTGTGCAAGACATCTGCCTCAAATTCAAACAGGTTGTGAACGACCTGCCTGTATTCTGGTCTTTCATCGTGGCTTGAGACCGCGAACCACACACGGCCCTCTCCTCTCGACGCTTCCGAGCTGCCTGCCAATGTCTGCCAGCACATTTCCAACTCGGCGCCGTGCCCGCTCCATATAGCCTTCGACCTCGTCGTCATTCCAAACGGCCGAGAAGAATCGACGAGGATTTGGAATAGACTACTGCTTCCTACAGTAAACCGTTGCAGGTCCCTCTTCTTTAGGAGTGCCGGTTCGTGCGCCTCGGCGGCGAGGACTTACTAGGTCCGGACGTTCTGGCACACGCCACGAAGTTGGAAGTCGTTGACGTCGCGAAAAAAAGCGGTGTTTCCTGCTCGAAAAAACACGAGCGGCTACCCTTGGTGTCCAACACTTTCCACATCGTCAGATGCGCAGTTTCTCGTCGACATCATGTTCGCCCCTTCGTGGTCCCTACAGTATCTCCACGTCATAACAGATCTCGACCACCGAGACATGAACTGGTCTGCGTTCTTCGCATCCTGCACGAACCTCCGGCAGCTCAAATGGGACAAAAGGCATCCCCTTCGATCTTCCGACACCGTCATAACGATACCGTCTCTCGACAGACTGACGTTGTGGACCTTGTCTTTCCTTCCCCCGTTTTCGCCCCACGTCTCTCCAGACTGGAGATACTAGACAGCTCAGAGCCAATGACTGTCGAGTTGTTCGTCAAGTTAGTGGGCTCGGCTGCCCCGCCTTCACCACCTTGATGTTGCCCACCGACCCTGTATCGAATCAAGGCCTTTTGGACATCCTCGAGAGCTGTCCGTATTTGGAACACCTCACAGCCTCGGACGTAGAATCCCGCACCCGAATATTCCGTTTCCTTTCCAGGAAGCTGATTTACCAGTACTGAATGAACTCCGTACACAAGCTCTCTGCGATCAAAATTCTTCTATCGAAACCGTGCAAGAAAACGTTTATGCGCAGAACAGGCGCTTGGACCTAGAGGACCTCTGTCATCCTCGCGAGTGTCCAAAACCCCACTGCCTCTGCTTCGAGCCATTTACGAACGGCACTTGTGTCGTCGTTTCCGGTTTGCCCGTTCCACTTACAGAGAGCGAAGTGGCCAGAGTCTACTCAGAGGAGCGCGTTCTCTCCCGAATAGGCTTTAAGGTTCCGGTATTGAAGGTCTGGGTACCGGAGCGCATACATTTCGGTCAAATGTCAACGAACTGCCTGACTCTGGTCATTCTGTTTGACTTGGAGATGAAAAAGCTAAGTTGGTCGCGACGTTAGGCTTCAAGCACGACGATACCCTGTATGCCGTTGTGTGCAACGACTCCAAATGAACCGCTTCATGCAGTTGGACATGTACTTGGTGGTTCGCCTGACTTCCACTGCTGGCTCGACCTGTATACATTTGCCCTAGTAGTTCCCTTACGACGCTTCAAATTCACTGATTTTTTTTTTTGTTTTCTATGCTTGGCCTTCAGGACCAATTGGAAGCCACGAAGTCGCAGTTTCGGTCCAAGATCCTCGACCAATATTTCGACAGCCCGTACAAGGCACTGGCATGTGTTCCTCACATACGGCGCCGAGGTCGTGTTCGCCCCTTCATCGTCCCTTCAGTATCTCTGCATCACAACAGATCGTGACCGACAAGACATGGAGTGGTCTGCGTTCTTCGCGTCCTGCACGAACCTCGGCAGCTCAAATGGGACAAAAGGCACCCTCTTCGATCTTCCGACACCGTCATAATGATACCGTCTCTCGACAGACTGAAGTTGCGGACCTTGGCTTTTCCTTCCTCCGTGTTCGCCCCACGTCTCCCCAAACTGGAGATGATAGACAGCTCAGTGCCCTTGGCTGTCCAGTTATTCTCCTTTCCAAAAAGCTGATTTACCAGTACCGGACGAACTCCGTACACAAGCTGTCTGCAATCCGATTTCTTCTATCGAAAACCATGCAAGAAAACATTTAAGCGCAGGACAGACGCTTGGAGCTAGAGGACCTGTGTCATCCTCGCAGGTGTCCAAATTACTACTGCCTCTGCTTCGAGCCGTTTACGAACGGGACTTGTGTCGTCGTTTCCGGTTTGTCCGTTCCACTGACAGACAGCGAAGTGACCGGAATCTACTCGGACCAGCGCATTCTCTCGCAAACTGGTTTGAAGTTCACGTGTTGAAAGTCTGGGTACCGGAGCGCATACATTCGGTCAAATGCCAACCAGCTGCCTGACTCTGGTCATTCTGCTGGACTTGGATATGGATAAAGCTAAGTTTGTGGCGACGTTAGGCTTCAAGCACGACGACACCTTGTACGCAGTTGTGTGCACGAGTCCAAATGAACCGCTTCATGACGTTGGACATGTGCTTGGTAGTTCCCCTGCCTTCCACTACTTGCTCGACCTGTATACATTTGCCGTAGTAGTTCCCATTACAACGTTTCAAATTCACTGATTATTTTTTTTTTTGATGCTTTGCCTTCAGGACCGATTCAAAGCAACGAAGTGACAGTTTCGGTTTAACAAACTCAACCAACATTTCCACAGATCGTGCAGCTTATTCCTGTTAAAAGTAAGGCATCTGTTCCTTTCCTTACGACGCGCATGGAGCGCATATGGGGTTCCCTAAAACTTGCAAATTCGACTTCCAATCGGACCCTAGAAGGCAATACCGGCGAACTTACTTGACGACTTTGCCTGTCACGGGGGGCGCGGTGCATACTACATCACGGGGGCGTGTTGCGGAATTTTTGACCCGGTACCTCCTTGCAGTTCCTCTGTTAATAACCGCTGATTCGATTCCTTCCGCCCTTAATGGTCTTCGCAGAGCTAGCGGACCCACAGTCTCCGTATGAGAAGGGAAAGACGGCAGATACAGAAGGTGGAAACACTCAAGCTGGAGATGTCCGGATTCGTAACGGGGGTCGAACCTAAAATACACTGATGCGCTCGAGGGTCTGTGGATGCTTACCTCGCCGAATCACTTCGACCCGCTCCTCCATCTAGGGTCGTGGAGCTAGAGACTGGTTCCTTGGAACGCTCAAACACAGATTCGTTGCTCGCAACGTGTCGAAACTCAAGCCCGGTCTTCGCTGACTCCGAACTACATGCAGTCTACGTGCAGCCCTTCTGCTGCTGGCCTCTTCAGCTATCAGCGTCGAGAGAAGCACTTTCTTTTAAGGTTCAGCCTATGTTGCGGTACCGGCCCTTCCTTGGACGTATGGGCGTCTCCTTAACTTCCTTTTCTCGACTTTTGCAGTCCTAATGCGGACAAGTGTCATTTGATCTGCACAATGGAAGCGCGGTTTCTAGCCGCTTTTTTTTTCACAAAGGGTGAGAAATGGAAATCTCCCTCCTGGCAGTTGGTGAATATCCAATCTCGCCGCACAGTGTGCTGGTTTGACCCCGATGCGCTTGGTCTTGATCCCATCTTTTAGCTTCGTGTTCCTTTGCTCCCTCCCCCTCTTAAAGTCGAGCAACGCTGCAAGGCATCCTCAGTCTCCAACTTCCGGGTTTCCACGATCTCGATTCTTTATTGTCAAACGTTTACTAAATGACCAGTACTGTCTTGTCTCGTCACTGCGCTGTCTGCGATCGCGAGACTTCCTTGTGGTGTAGTCGATGCCAAGCGGTGTGGTATTGCTCGCAAGAACATAACACGCAGGTGTGCACGACCGTTCCTTATCTTGCGCACTCTGAACTTTGCCTAGGCCTGGCCTGAGCATCGCCTCCAATGTCGCTCGGTGGCGACAGTGCCCAACTCGATACCATCGCGACGTCTACACACATAAGATGGCAGCGCTCAGTACAAGCATATTTCTTCCAATGGACGAAGGTGTGTGGACGACATTAGGTCCACAATTTGCACGTCCTGAGTTTTTTAGACCACCCCAGAATGATTACTGTTAACCTGCGCCCTCCGGCGGTGCTTGTCCCGTTCCTATGCTCGAACCTTACTGCAAAGGAAGCCCCCAACAGCATCGTGCTCCAAAGAGCTCTCAACGAAGATCTTCTTCGTTTTCCTTTGCATTTGTTCTATGATTCCGAGCTTCACGTCAATCGAGCTGTTCAGCGCATTACAACTGGACTCGCGGAAAAACCTTTTCTTGGCAATGTAGTCGTCCTGAAGTACAATGGGACCAGGCGCGCTGATTATATGGATCCAACTACTCACGACCTGCCTACTTTGTCCGCATATTTTCTTTATTGTCAGTAACATGTACATCGACGCTGGCAAGTTTACATAGTCCATTCTTAAGGTGACCGGCGTGGTCAACGGTAGAAAATTCGTAGAATTCGGATTATATAATCACATTTCCGCCCTTTTACACCGTATCTAGAGCTCAAATCTGTTGTGGGGCATTTATATAGGGGCTAAGAATCCGGCGCTTGAAACCCGCCAGATTCATGACAAGGTGCTGGAGAAAGTGGTTGAAAAAATGTGTTACCATTCTGTCACACGTGTCGCAAGGCAAAGCAAGAGCTCGGTGCGTAGGCCCAGACATGGCAGCTTTGTACTTACGCGCCAGAAATCCTGTGTTTGTGTTGTTGACTTTACGAGGTCGAAGAGGCACGGGTTGCGAGGTGTCGACAACGCGACTTTTTCGAAAGCGTCCAGGCGCCTGCGACTGCATGAGGATTCAAAGCGAGGCGGGGCAGCATTCGACAAATCAACAGTACCCAAATTTCTAGTGGGCGATTGAGCGGACGTATGTATTTGAATCAATAGAAGCTGATATCAAATGCGGACGGCGAAGACACAGGACCCTGAACCCAAAGGCTAACTTCTTTGGTGCCGCTGCACCGTATATCCGCGCCGGTGGTCCAAACCTTGCTCGTCCCAGGACCCAGAATGATATTGCCAGATTGTCTTTTATTATGTCGAATTGGTCCGCGCGACCTACCAGTGGATACATGCAGAGGATTCGTTACAGTTTGATACAATTTTGCAGTCCAGGGCATAATGAGCGATAAGATCAAGATAAGAGGCCCTGTGTAGAAACAGGCATTACAACTACCACGGGCTCACCAACCCCAAGAATAGACCAAATATATGCGAAGGAAAAAACACGCAGCAGCGTCCACATCTAAGATTCATCGGTAATCCGAATTGATGCGCGAACGACCGTCGTGTGTGTGTGTGTGTGTTTATATTCGAAATCAGGCGCATCAATGCCTCCATCACCACGGATCACGCGGACGAAACTGCGCATCAAAAAAACACGTACATATACAAAGCACAGCTTGCTGCTTCTTCGTGACTGCTCTGATAAAGCGTGAGTTTGGAAGCAAGAATATTTCGAGAACAAGAAGAACGTTCAGGTTCAATTGCTGCGCGATTGTGCTGCTTCTCAGTGACTCGACTTCTGCTGATGGCAGTCCATCTTCTTCCGTTGTTAATTTTATTGCTGTCTCCTAAACTCTGGCGGTTATTGCGCGTTCTTAGAGCCAAGGTTTAACAGTGGGAATTGTTTTGCATTGACCTTTCTTCCACTTTTACATCTCTCTCAGTGCTCTTTTACGCGTACAACACCAAATGGCGCAGCTGAACGTCCAATGCAACGCCTGGACGGAGGGAGAGCAGGGAACCTGGGGACCATCGTAAAATCTCGTCCTTCTCGTTTCCGATTCATGATCAGTTACCCGTTTCGCAGTAGCCCGTCTTCCTGGTCTGAACCCGATGGCGAGGAACTGACGGGAACCCTTCCGTAAACCGTCGGCGCGAATGAGTCCGTAACCAGCTAACTTTGTTTTTAGAGAGTGGTTGTTGTCCGCTGAGGAACGCCAGACAAACTGGGACCTTGTACTGTGCGCTCTTATGTGTTTTCTCCTCGGTTTTCAATGCGTTTTATATTTTCCTAGGTCTGATATGCAATCCCCCCGCTTCGAACATCCGATGAAGGCGCCAGCCGTCCAGGTATCATCTATACCGCAGGACCTCGATAGCCATCGATCTGGATTGCTTCGTAGACTTCGTCTATCTGGATCGCTAACCTCAAATCTCTCCGCCGACGAGCTTCGCATTTCCGACTGGATCCCTACGGGGGCAGCCCTATTATCCGATTATGATCAACTGGTCCATGAGTTGCGAAAGAAGTTGGAGCTTGCGAAATTTAGGCAGGCGTGCGCCAAGCATATACTACTGGGGTCATCGTATGGCTTAAGTTCCATTGGTCGTGTTCCTGACGAGCTATGGAATGAGATCTTCGGATTGGCCTGCGACCGTCGCACTGGTTGGCCGGAGCTCACTCTGCGCACGCTGACGCAAGTTTGCAAGCAATGGAGAACATTGCTGACTGCTTCCCCAGCAGCTGCTTTATGGAACCCGGTAGATCTGCGTGACTCTGGCGGTCCTATCGCCGCAAGGAAGGCCCAGCTGAGCTATGTCACTTCGTCGAACATCCTCGAACTTGTCATGTCCGCTGACGACACCCGAACGGACCACGATCTTCTGCAGTCTGTATTTCGACAGCCAATCCGTAACCCGCCTATTAAGCGCATTCGGCGCTTGACCATCCACGACGTCTATTCCTCAACCGGCATTGCCAACCGATCGCTTTTTTCTCAGTCTGCTGCGATACCCGATATCGACGAGCTGTATATTGTCGGAGCTCATTGGTTCGTAGGAGAATACCCCTCCGTCAACGGCTTACCCGCCTGGTTTGCCAGCTTGGACCAAAACCAGCTACAACCAGAACTCCATATCGAGAGAGGAATAACAACTTTGACGTTGATTCAGACGCTTGAGCCTGAGCACACACTCCACGTTCCCTGGTCTTCGTTGACCGTGTATTCCGAGCTGAATACAGCTCGCGCGAATGGGATTATCCCTTCCTCTCATTTGCGCCGTCTCAGCTCGCTTACCAGCCTGTCCTTGGGAGGGGTATTCCTCCCTCACATTTCCGACACTGGACGTGTCGAATTGCACGAACTCACCTATTTTCACTATATCGTCCCTTGGAGTTGGGTCCCCGGGATTGAAGCTTTCGAGGGCGTCAACTGCCCGAATCTTACTCGATTGCACCTCTACGGAAGCTCTTGGAACACTCCCTGTTTGTCGGAAGCCAGCGAGCGCTTCCATGCAGACCTCGCGCGGTTCCTACCGCGTTGTCCATTCCTCGACACTTTGGAGTTAGCGCTCCCGGTTCCCTACTCCTCTGCCGTTCTGATCAACCATCTTCGAGCTTGTCCGTCTCTCCTTCATTTGGAGCTTGATTTCTGTCATCCGGAGCTCGTCAACGATTCCTTATTCCAGGAGTTGTCTGACATGACATTAGTTCCCCATCTTCGCTTCTTGAGGTTAGTCGATGGCGGTCATTCAAGGACACATCCAAGCGCCTTGGACGAAATTGACGCCGTACCTACCTTGATACGTATGATCAGAATTCGCTTCCAAAACAACCTCCGCCGTCTCAGTTTTAGGCCTAAACACCGGGAGATGCACTCGTACTATTCTGAGCGCACTATACTGGAATGGGAGTCCAAGCTGCCCTCTAAGTGGGATAGGCTTCCAGTCTACGGGTTTGAATGGAACCTCCCTCACGCGGCACGGCTGGCTATAGAAGAGCTCGTGCTAACTGACGGCTTGAGCGGTATTGAGCTTCTACCTCAATGAAACCTCGGCGCGCCGGTTCGTTCCCATCGCCATCTATTGCATCTCTTCTGAATCCATTGATATAAACAGAGCCTCAAATTGCTTACCACGTTCCAAATCCTGGTGCCCAATGCTAATTTTGTTTCATAGTACAAAACTACCCTGTCTTGAAGTCAGCGCGCACGTATGCAGAGTCGGACATCCTCCATTGCACACATATTTCATTGTGCTGAAGCCACCGCTACCTCTTTGTACTCAAATTGAACTTACCTGAATTGTAATTTTTGTTTCGACTCTTTGTCTTCCACCCATCTCGTACCTTCAAACTTGCGACCCTCGGCGTTCTCTAGTTTTCATTGGCGTCGGTCAAAGATCACCGGAGACACCACGTTGAAACAACCGTTTTATGGCAACGTCGTCGCGCTCAAGTACGACGGTACCCGTTGTTCGGGTCCCGGGATACATGTCCATCCATAAGAATGAGGTAGATTCTGTGTCGGTTCCTTTGTCGTAGGGATCGGCACCGTAACCGTAAAATACAGTGTACGGCCCCGTACAATACGGCACCCGTAGCCGTCCCGTACAGGGTCTCGAGGCCCATCCTTACGGTACGGGAGGCGCCGTCACGACTGCCGTATGAAGCCGTATTTGTACGGCCGCGTACGGCGTTGTACGGCCCGTATCCACATCATCCCGCTGGAGCGTGATTATCAGGCTTCGGCTCAGACTCGGATGTATCAGCAGCTCGCCTATACTCTGTCGGCTATCCATTTACCTTTCGTCCCATCATTTCGGCTGAATACTGATGTGCCGGGTTGTGCCGGGTGGTCTGGCTCAGTGCATTCGCCAACACGTTGCATGCAAATACGGTCAGCGTCCACACAACCGTGCCCGAAACTGTTCAAATATCAAAACCTTACCTTCCACTAGCTCCCCGCAGCTGAAATTGACCCTTCCTAAGCCAAATAAGTGGGTAAAAAGTGGTACGGCCGTATGACCCCGTAAACACCCCGTAAAACATGCCGTACCGTCCCGTATAGGCCCCCAAGTTGACCAATACGGTTACGGTTACGTCCGGGGTAATCGCCGTAAAGCGCCGTAAAGTGTACGGGCCGTACCGTATACGGTACGGTGCCGATCCCTACTTTGTCGGTGTATTTGTTGTCTCTCGAATAGCCCCAACACCCAAAATCCGTAACTGGCGTTGTTAGCCCACTTCATCTCAATTAAATTTGCTTTTGTTGCTATTACAGAGCGGGAGTGATGTAAATAAGCATGAAGCTGAAGGGAACGTCAATGGCAAGTGCAAAACTGAAATGCGCAGGAAAGCCAAAATAATCGAAGAATACGCATGGCGGGACGACCCGGTTCGTCCATCAATAGCAGGACGCCGAATTCACACCCTAGAGGTAGACAGGACACAGAGGGCGAATAGACTCAGAATAATATAGAGGAAGGTTAAAGTGACGGGCGAGCGAGATTCAGGAAGATTGTTCAAGAATTTACCTTATAAGTACAAAACACCGAAGAAATAGCAATTCTAAATTTGAATTCCATAACGAGACTTAAGCGTGCGAGTTATACAGGTTTATGACCCAAAAGCAGGGGGTGTGACGAGTGACAGAAATTGGAAAATACATATAAGGGAAACATTGTCCTAAGAAACACAGCCACAATGATTATATAATGAGATTCTAGCGATGACACGCCGATGAACTTGAAAACAGACTTTAACACATCGAGGTACGAGATCATAGGTGTTAAAGTCTGGCTATGAGAGACTAAATTTTACATGACTTGAGAGTTCTTTAACTGGGGTCACTATATTTTACATTGTATCGCTATGAGATACAATCAACGCAAACCATGGTTACAACACTTGAATTCGGCATCAACTGAGATTCAGCTAAAGCAAGGTCGTAAACCGGCAGGGCCGGTCATTTCATGCTGACTGCCCTTGGAATTTCTCTTGATAACCGCTTTGAATCGCTTGGAGAGCTTGCTGATCTCACCCAGTCTATCATGCACCACACAGCTGCTGTTGATCTCACTCCAGATGGTCACATGGATAAACCGGCACGACTGTACAACCTTGGTGCTGCTTTTTCTACGCGTTTTGAGAAGCTTGGAGACCTTGCAGATCTGGCGCAGTCCATCACTTCTATGGTAGCTGCTGTTGAGCTCGCTCCAGATGATCACACACAGAAGCCTACATTCCTGGTCAACCTTGGAAAGTCTCTTGGCAAGCGCTTTGAGCAACTTGGAGACCCTGCCGATTTAGAACAATCTATCACTTATCACACTGCTGCTGTGGATCTCATTTCAGATGATCATCTCGATAAGCCCACACTGCTGAACTACTTAGGTGTTTCTCTTTTCAAGAAGTTTGAGCGGCTCGGAAACCTTCCTGATCTCAACCAGTCTATCACTTACCACACAGCTGCTGTTGATAAGACTCCTGATGGTCACATGGAGAAGCCTTCACTGCTCGACAGCCTTGCTCTTTCATTGCGTCACCGATTTGAGCGCCTAGGTGACCTTGAGGACATTAACCAGTCTATTATTTACCACACAGATGCTGTTGATCTCACTCCGAATGGGAACCCAGAAAAGCCTAGACGTCTGGAACACCTTGGCTCTTGCCTGTCTCATCGCTTTGAGCAGCATGGAGATCTTGAGGATATCAGGAAATCTATCATACAGCTGAAAGTTGCTATTGATTTGACTCCCCATGGCCATGCAGACCTGCCTTTACGGCTGGACATCCTTGGCACTTCTTTTTTCTACCGCTATCAGTGCCTGAGGGAGCTTGGTGATATCAATCAGGCTATCATCTATGAGCAAGCTGCAGTTGAATTGACAGCAGTCAGTCATTTAGCCAAGCCTTCAAGGTTGAGCAACCTTGGCACTTTTCTGATGGTTCGCTTTCAGCAATCGGGAGACCTTGGTGATCTTACAAGATCTCTCACTCATATGGAAGCTGCTATGAATCTCACACCAGATGGCCACTCAGCTTTGCCTGGACAGTTGAATAGCCTTGGTACTTATTTTTTCCAACGCTTTAAGAAGCTTGCGTAACAGGGCATCCCATAAATGTTGGTCTTACTATCAGCCGTTCAACCGGGCTGCATTGTCGTTCAACCGACGATTGGATTCATAGTCTGTAGTTACTTGAATTTCCCGCCTCTATTTGTACTTGATTAGATACCATAGCAAATAAGACTTATAGCTTTTGACATTTCGCCCCAAGCTGTCAAACCTAATTGAGTAATTCACGTGCCTTGTTTGTTCTGTCCTCAACTCTCTTCACCAAGTGAGCCATGGGCGGTTCGGTTTGTCGGATGCTGCAAACCGCCATTGTGCTGCAATTTAGGCTTCAATATTGTTTTTTGCCACTCTACTCTGAATTACCTTTCGTCTCATGTTGGCTGCATCATTTCGCGTTGCGCTCGACGCGCCTATCGGCACAAATATACACTGTGTTGGCCATCAATGGCTGCTATGCATACGTGGATGAAGGTCGAATGTCGGAACAAGTCGATTGAATTTATCAAGAAGCATCACCGGCATCACCCTCCTGGGATCACGACTTGGGACCGCACTGAGATATATGTCTGTGCTCGTCAGGGAAGCGGTGGAAAGTCGAAATACTGCCCTACCAAAGGATGGACACGGAAAATCTCCTCCACTGGTGGCACGTTCTGCATGCCTGTCAGGCACATTTTGTTATTCAGCACTTTCCCAAACTCTGGGAACGGCTGAAGCACTGGATTCGCATCACAGATCAAGCCGAATTTGCCGCATGCTGGGAAGTGATCCAGACACTTGCGCCGCCTAATGTGGTCAGCAGTTTATCGCGCGGATAGGTGGATATTCAAAATTTGCGACACAAATATGCTTGTGGAGGCGTGGCACCACCTTTTGAAAGAGGGGAAGCACAATCGCCACCTGCACCATCTCATCCATGTCTTTTATGACATCACAATTCCGCACTTTCATTGCAAGGCACCGCCGGCAGCAGCTCGGCTTTGAGGGTCCGGATTTGGCCTTCAAACGTCGCCTACAGGTCATCGAGCGTGCCGCCTCGATCAAGAAAGATAACATTCAGCATGATCCGGAGGACGGCAAGTACAACATACACTCACAGAGCGACCCCGAAGCATTTTACCATATCGACCTCGACACATATGACTGCACCATTTTCCCAAGGTTAATATCGCCGTCCCCATCGCTTCTCTCGATGCCAGCACCGAATCTGATTCCGACTCTCACACCGCAAAAATGAAAATTTCTGTTCAAACAGTAAACTTTGCAGTAAATAGTGCTTACACTCATGATAGAAAGCCTACCAGTAAGTCATGAACACTATCCCTCCAGTAATTGGAACAGAAAGCAAAGGTTTGGGGCAAAACAGAAAGTCATGCCAAAAGTAATCATTTCGGCACTGCAGTAAATGATCCCGAAAGCAAAGCTTTCTGGAGCACTTTCTGGGGCGCAGAAAGCGAACCAGAAACAATAGCTTTCTGTGCGCGCAGAAGGCACTGATTTCTGTCACACAGAAACCAATCCGGTAAGCAATACTTACCTAACATTCAGAAACAATAGCTTTCTGGTTCGGCTTCTGCGCCACTGTAACCGGATCAGAATCCTATTGTTTCTGAATTTCAGGTAAGTATTGCTTACCGGATCGGTTTCTGTGTGACAGAAATTAGTGCCTTCTGCGCGCGCAGAAAGCTATTGTTTCTGGTTCGCTTTCTGCACCCCAGAAAGTGCTCCAGAAAGCTTTGCTTTCGGGATCATTTACTGCAGTGCCGAAATCATTACTTTCGGCATCGGTTTCTGTTGCGCCGAAACCTTTGTTTTCTGTTCCATTTACTACACAGACTGTATTCTTGATTTACTGGTAAGCTTTCTGTTACAAATGTAAGTAATGTTTACTGCAAAGTTTACCGGTGTAACAGAAACTTTCAATTTTGCGGTGTGTCTTCCGAGGCCGAGGAAGGATCGGACCCTGATTCTGACGGCCCATCAACCCAACAGACTGGTTTGATACCAGCTTTGGGTCACGACACCGCTGAACTCTATATCCTTACTTTTGCGCACTTCAATGCTTGTCGAGCTTGATGCAACACAGCAGACTTCAATCCACCATGCCACCCACATCCTCAATACTCTGTCTGCTGATCTCGCACCGGCATTTGCTCCTCTGCCTGCCAAAACGAAGATCCCATCAAACAAGAAATATTTGTGGTCAGAGACGGCGGCCATCATGGGTGCTCCTGTCAAGAGCAAGAAGCGCCGATTGGAACATGATCCGTACAGTGGCAATGCGCAGTCTGGGAAGAAGGCAAAGGCTGATGCACGGGAAGCGTTACTGGCTGTCCCGCCCCCAAGCTCTGCCCGCTCAGTGCTTGGAGATATTGCAAATCTTCCCATTTCTGAGGCACCATTGGCATCATCCTCTGGCTCATACTATCGCCCTCGCTCTCACTCAGGCTCCGATGAGCTCCCACCTCTACCCGTACAACCTTTGTCATCCACCACGACTCGGAAGGCAGTTGCCATCGAGTTTGACCTTGATACCTTCGATCTCGGGGACAAAGAGGCGCTCCTGGGACTTGGTCAAACACAGCCCAGGCCTCTTTGCAAGAAATACAATGTAGATACAGCGCGTGCCAACGCAGATATGGATCACCACAAACTCTCCTGGAAGCCTCCTCAACATTTCCCCATAGCGAGCTATCCTCTCTACACCCAGTACCCTTACTACTACCCCATGTACCCAGCCGTGCCTCATGCTAATTAATCCAAATTTCTCACTCCAAGTATCCCTCCGAGCACCGTCATTCAAACAACACTCTAATTTGTAATCCAATTTCTGAGATCTGTAGTGGCAGGTCTTGCCACCCGAATTCATGCCACTATATGACGCACTATAATGGCTCCGCTCAGAAACGAGGTAGCCATTCAAGAAAACGAACGGTTCGAACATAAATTATTGAAAAAGGGTTGGGCGCAAACAAGGCACGCGAGTTGCCTAATCCGGTTTGACGTGATTGGGGCAAAAAGTAGCCAACTAAGACTTACTCTTCTTACCAAAACCCTTCGCGAACCTAAGTGTCCCTTGTGTCATTAAACACTCAGGACCGTGGGTTACAGGGTAAGTAAGTCTATCCTAGAGTACTAACAATTACAGCTCATCAGTGCTACTCCTGAAGATCTCTTAAGGAGTTAGCCAGTGATCCCACAGAGATCTGAGGGTACTCACTGACTCGTCTGACACCACCATTCGGACGCCCTCATCCTACCCAAACCTATCTTTGCTCGCTAGGAGGCCTCTGCACGCTCCCTTCAAATATTTGTCGGATCAACTGGGTCCTACAAAGGTGGACACATTGGGAACTGTGTACACTCTAGCTGGCGAAACAAACTCACATAATCAAACTGTCTCGCACGACTCCATTCACTTCCACCAGCGGACCGCGCGCGCGTCCAACTCATCGTTGAGTGAAGAGACTTCACCAAGCAGACCCCATCGATCGTCGTTTAGGAAGCGTTGTGTTTCTGTCGCAGACTCTGCCACCTCGTGGCAATCCGGACTGACCGCCTCGTCTTTCTCAGAATCCCCACCATCCAAAACCACCTTTTGAAGTGTTGGGATCATGGATGTTGATTCACCGAGGGTTGGGAGAGAACCGCTTGAATCTCCAGATGCTGTGCGGATGTTACAGTGTAACAGTGCGTGAAGGTATAGGCGTGAAATACACCGGAATATAAATCACAAAATCCAATGCAATACAACGTGTGTCTGTGTGTGTGTGTGTGTTCGGGGTGGCGGGAGCACGTATCATCCATCAGAATACTTGTGCAAGCTTCAATCAAATCGATACGTTCGAGCGGGACGAACTACTAGATTGTCTAGCGAGAACGTAGCGGGCAAAACGACTGGTAGCGGGAGAAGCGAAGAGTCGCTCTTTCTGAGACTTCGAAATAAGAAATTCTGACTCTGGCAGAGAGGGTCTCCGTGCCAATAGAGAAGTGTCGCCCGGTAGTGGATCGTCAACCGGGAAGAAGCTTTCTGGTTGACAACTGGCGGGCAGAAGGCGCGGCTCAGCGGGACGGCGTGGCGCGGCTCTGGCATGGAGCGGGGCTCTTACGTCGATGGTGCGGAGACTACCAGTGGCCTGGGCTCTTACACCACAATGCGGCGGGCACGAATGGGGGTCTTTGTTATACCGCAAAACGGCAAGAGACGGGGCTTCGTATTTCAGGAGGGGTCGGGCTCAAAGGCTGGCGGGGCTCTCAAAGTTCTAGCGGCTCGGGATGCCACAAGTCTTTCCGTATCACTTGAATCTCTCTCAGATATCAAGTCTAGTCTCGTTCAAAGCTTCAATTCAAATTCTAGAGTCCGCTATAAACTGCCCTTGTCTACGGGTAGGTAATTGACTGAGTAACCAAAAAGTACAGCGGGAGATTAAATACATGCAGTGGGAGCAGAAACCAACTAAAATCATAATGAGAGAGTGTCCAATTTTGATGCCGCGCCCGCTGGGAACCAATGGTATTTTCAGGATTGCGAGTCGTGAGTGAAAAGACTGCCTCCCCGAGAAAGTCCATGCGGGCAGGTGGGTATTGCGCCTTATTGCAGTGCAATGGCGTGCTTGTTGCCATGTCCACAGGAGGGGACACGAAATTCCTCCTTCATAATATAGTCTTGCCGCTGGTCGAGTTGAAGTCGAAAGGGCCTCCCGCTGAGTAGCAAGTCAACGGCTCGACTGCGGTCAAGTTCGTCTTGTCCTCTATCTTCAACACAGACTAAGTCCAGGGAATAGTAGAGAGAGCCGAGCCGTGTTAGCGGCTCGCCACTCGCCGTTCGGGTTGTCCGCAATCAGCGGGAAATGTCCCCGGCGACTCGCCATATCCTTTTCATCATTCTGGTAGAGCCGTTGGCTGAACAGCCGCTGACTCCGCGGTGCTCCTGCTAGTAGTCGGTCAAGTCCCGGCTGTCGGTGTCCAGCCGGCAAGCTCGGTTAGAGCTTGCCGCTGATGGTGCGTCAGTAGAGTGGCGGCCGTCCTGAGTTCAAAGTTGAACTCAGATGGTCCCCCGCTAGATCTTCTTCATGTGGGTCGGCGGGTGAGCGCCTAACCTTAGGGAGGTCGGTAGTTCCTCTTGGTAGCCTCCAGCACCTCGAGATGGTAGTTTCTCACTAAGTCTCTTGGCTTGGCAGTTTAGAAATAGTCAGCGGCAGAGTCTCGCACCCATGTTTAGGGAATTGTCGCTAAGCCGCTGCTACCCATTAGTGGCTCGCCAGCTTGTCGGCTATCCACAGCAATAAGATACTGCCCACGAGGTCGGGCATACCTTCTGTTATCCTAGCCTCACTTCTCCCGCTGATAGATCTCGAAAATCAATAAATTTCGGGCATTTCATGCCTAGCCGCTGAGCGGCCCTATCAACGGCCAACAGCTCGGAGCTCACTTTGACCCTCCTTAGTGTCACCGACAGAGGTACTGACTTCCTATTGATAGTCGAGTAAGGCTATAGTCGTGGCAGGTAGTTGGTGTGTTTGGGGCCGCACTTGACTTCAAATAGCCAGATATAACGCCCAGAAATAACCAGGTGTTACACCGAATTATAGGCGTCCATCCCGAATAATATTTCCTCCCTTCTTGCATTCCACTTCCTGAAATATGAACTCATCCTTCTCGTGTGCCGTATCACTCACATCTCATGGGATTGAAATTCAGAATATGAGCCGGCAAGTCCCTGCTTAAAAAGCTTCTGGCTTGAATTCAGCTTAGAAACATGTCATAAGTTGAAGGGAACATCCAAAGTATTTTCTTGAGCACCACTTTTGACCTTAGAAGTTTCCAAGCCAGGGAAGGTTTGAACTCTGAACTGAACCTGAACATGTGGGTCATGGTTTGGTAATTGGCTGAACTGAATGTGGTGTTCAAGTTCAAGGTTCACGAAGAAGAGCTCCAAACAAAACCACAGTTTTAGCCAGCCGCTATGGAGAGGCTCATCCCTTGAAGTTGTGACAGAGTAACATCATGTTATAGACTGATGAGCCTCGGAAATGAGGCTGGGTAGGAGACTGGCCCTAAACCTGGACTGAACTGAACTTAACAGCACCAAGACATACTGGGTGCTGAGAAAGCAATGCATTTGCAGTGTTCACTACTCTTCGACCTGAACAGGTGTTTAGAATGCACAGGTGTCACTAATGCGGCTGAGAGTCTGACATGAGTGTGCATTTAGAGTGTCTAAAGACACAGCATGCCAATTCATTTCTCCTACATGTCAAAGCATGCTGCATTCATTGTCCACGGCACTTATACATCAGTGGTAAACGGTGAGAGAGCTGAGCCATGAAATGCACCTGAGAAGGCATACATGTAAATACCTGTGAAATCTTGTCTGAATATGGCAAATCCTATCCACGGAGCTGTTTGCAATCTTACATCATGGGCCTCGTGTTTAACAGCTTTCAAAGTGCCGCAGGTCATTTATACAACCACTTTCACTCCCAGACCTCCTCAGACTTGTCTCTGACTGTCATGTCTCAATTGGAGCAGGTGTACGTGCATTATTTTGTCCTCCTTCCTAGATCTAATTTGTTTGATCCCTGCTATTCAATTAGTATCATCCTCCAAGGTAAGCTCCTGCTACCATTACTGAGCCTACATTATACTTGGTTGTGTCTGTTATTTACAGAGTTCCGCATTGAGTCTGTAGTATATCCACATAAGGACCTTCCAGATGGAATGAAGATGTTTGCTGAGCTCATCATTAATGAGCATATTTGGATGCAAGCACTGGTAGTGGAATCAGAACCAGATAAAAAGAGTTGGAAAATCGGACTTGAATGCAAAATGTAAGTAAACTTGATAGAACACTACAGGGCCACCCTTCATATACTATTAGCCCACCCCAGGCTTCTATCTTTCAAGTCAACTTCTTACGGCACAGTGAAATGGATGGAACAAGGCTGATTGGACATACAATCATTCCAAGAGACACAATTCTTGCATTGGCAAAGTTGAACAAATGTATGGTCAGTCTTTACTGATGCTGCTCACTACTGATCACAATGCAGCTTTTGATTGTCTACTCACAACCGTGAACTCTGATGGACCTTCCCTGAAACTGCATGCTAATTTTACAATTTCTCAATCCCCAGCTGCCAACATTCCAATATATGACTTGGTAAACCACAAGAGTGAGTTTTACTCAATGTTCTGCTCTTAGTGTTTTTGATGATCCATATAGTTACTTCTATTGGAAGCTTCGCTTTAAAGAGAGATCTGAACCAGGCCTACAACAACTCGAAGCAAGAACTTTTCATCATAGATTCTCTAGAGAGGCGGCTACTGCAGGACAGGATATTACTAGGCTGTCAGGAGAGCCAGGAGAGAGCTCAGCTGTTAAACATTCTGGGCAATATTGGCATGAAAAAATATGAGTCTACAGGGTTGATCCAGGAATTGAGCCAGACAATCTGTGTGTACACCGATGCAGTGCGGGACAGCCCAGTGTCCCATATGTTCCTTGCTGCTCTGGGAACTGCACTTCTGCGCCGTGTTCAGCGACTAGGTAGGCTGGAAGACATCACCAAAGCAGTTAGCATGCTGCAACAGGCTGTGAATCTGACTCCTGATGAGCACCCACACAAACCTTCGCGGCTTAGCAGCCTTGGTCTTGCACTTCACAACAAGTTCGAGCAGCTTGGAGACCTTAGGGACCTCACCCACTCCATTGCTTACCATCAAGCTGCTGTTGATCTTGGTCCTGGTGACCACATGAACAAGCCTTCATGGCTGCTGAACAATCTTGGTGCTGCTCTCAATGATCGCTTCAAGCAGCTTGGAGACCTTAGGGACCTCACCCACTCCATTGCTTACCATCAAGCTGCTGTTGATCTTGGTCCTGGTGACCACATGAACAAGCCTTCATGGCTGCTGAACAATCTTGGTGCTGCTCTCAATGATCGCTTCAAGCAGCTTGGAGACCTTGCTGACCTCACCCAGGCTATCACTTACTATGAGGCTGCAGTTGATCATACTCCAGAGGGCCATCCATTAAGGCCCACATGGCTGAACAACCTTGGTGGTGCTCTGTGCAATCGCTTCAAGCAGATTGGAGACCTTGCTGACATCAACAAGGCTATCGCTCATCACGAAGCTGCTGTTGATCTCACTTCAGATAGCCATGAGGACAAGCCTTTACAGCTGAATAACCTTGGCAATGCTCTGAAAATCCGCTTTCGGCAGCTTGGAGACCCAGCTGACCACACCCGGGCTATCACTCATTATCAAGCTGCTCTTAATCTCACTCCTGATGGCCACCCAGACCAGCCTTCATGGATGAACAACCTTGGTGTTGCTCTTAATGATCGCTTCAAGCAGATTGGAGACCTTGATGACTCCAGCCACTCCATTGCTTACCATCAAGCTGCTGTTGAGCTTACTCCAGATGGCCACACAGACAAGCCTTTATGGCTTGATAATCTTGGTAATGCTCTGAACAATCGCTTTGAACAGCTTGGAGACCTTAATGCCCTCAATGAGGCTATCACTCACCATCAAGCTGCTGTTGATCTCACTCCTGCTGGCCATATAGACAAGCCCTTACGGCTGCACAACCTTGGTGCTGCTCTTAGAAACCGCTTTAACCAGCTTGGAGACCTTGATGACCTCACCCAGACTATCAGTTACCATGAAGCTGCTCTTGATCTCACTGTAGATGGCCATCTGGACAGGCCTTTATGGCTGGACAGTCTTGGTGTTGCCTATAGCAGTCGTTTTGTACACCTTGGGGACTTTGCCGACCTCAACCAGGCTATCACTAACTTTGAAGCTGCTGTTCATCGTATTCCAGATGGCCATTCAGACAAGCCTTCACAGCTCAAAAATCTGGGTGTTGCTCTCAGCAATCGCTTTCAGCAGCTTGGAGACCTTGCTGACCTCAATAAGGCTATTACTCACCATCAAGCTGCGCTTGATCTCACTCCTGAGGGCCATGTGGCCAGGCCTGCACACCTGAACAATCTTGGTGTTGCTCTTACTCATCGCTTTGAGCAGCTTGGAGACCTCACTGACCTGACGCAGGCTATCACCCATAACACAGCTGCTGTTGATCTTACTCCTGATGGCCACCCAAATAAGGCTTCGTGGCTTGACAACCTTGGTACTGCGCTTGGCAACCGCTTTAAGCAGCTAGGAGACCTCACCGATCTCACCCAAACTATCACTTATAAGGCAGCTGCTGTTGAGCTTACGCCAGATGGCCACCTAGACAAGCCTTCATTCTTGACCAACCTTGGTATGGCTCTTGGTAACCGCTTCAAGCAGCTTGGAGATCTTGCCGACCTCACCCAGGCCATTACTTATCAGGCAGCTGCTGTTCATCTTACTCCTGGTGGCTACACAGAAAAGCCTGCACAGCTGAACAGTCTTGGTGTTGCTCTTAATGACCGTTTTGAACAGCTTGGACACCTTGCTGATCTCACCCAGGCAATCACCTACTTCAAAGCTGCTCTTGAGCTTACTCCTGATGGCCATATGGATAAGCCTTCACACCTGAACAATCTTGGTCAAGCTCTTAATACCCGCTTCAAGCAGCTGGGAGATCTTGCTGACCTCACCCAGGCTATCACTTACTATAAAGCTGTGCTTGATCTTACTGCAGAGGGCCACCCATTCAGGCCTTTAGGTCTGGACAACCTTGCTGTTGCTCTTGGCAACCGTTTTGAGGTGCTTGGAGACTTTGCTGATCTCAACCAGGCTATCATTTACCATGAGGCTGCTGCTAATCTTACTCCTGATGGCCACCTATATCAGGCATCACATCTGTCCAATCTTGGCAAAGCCCTCCTCCTCCGCTATAATCTGTTGCATACTGATGAAGATTGTCAAAAGGTGCTCTGTTGTTATACTTCTGCTGCATGCTCACCATTTGGCCCTGCCTCAGTCAAATTTCAGGCCGCAAGAATCTGGGCTATATGTGCCCATGATCATCAACCTTCATCCATCCTGAGAGCATATACCACGGCCATTGACCTTCTGCCTGAATTGGCCTGGTTAGCACTGTCTATATCAGATAGGCATCATCGTCTCTTAGATGCTGGGACTCTTGCAAGAGATGCAGCCGCTGCGGCCATTACCACTGGATACTTTGAAAAAGCAGTTGAGTGGCTTGAACAGGGCCGAAGTATAATCTGGAGTCAGCTTCTTGGCTTACGCACTCCTGTGGATGCCCTGAAGCAGAGCCATCCCAAACTTGCAGAACGATTCATCTTGTTGTCTAAAACCTTAGAAACTGCTGGAACTAAAACAAGCTCACTGATTGAGTCCAACATACCACAGCTTGTGAATGTCATTTCACCCAACTTCCATGACATTGCTCTCCAAAGACACAGCATTCTTAAGCAGATCAGACAACAGTCAGGCTTTGAACAGTTTCTCTTACCAAAGCCTATAACATATTTTCTCCATGCTTCAAAATGTGGTCCAGTGGTCATCTTGAACATCAGTAAGTATGGATGTGATAGTTTGATTCTTCTTCCAGACCATGAAGGAGAAGTCATCCATGTGCCACTAAGAGGGTTTACACTATCACATGCTGAAGAGTTGGCTAAGAATCTAGCAGTCACCATGGGAACCACTGGGCGTAGTGATAGGTTGCAAGGGTGTCGTGAAAAAAATTTGTCTACAGATGAATTGTTTTGCCACATACTTTCAAAGCTATGGAAGGAGATTGTCCAACCTATCCTCAATGCAATGGGAATCAATGTGTGTTGTCCATTCATTGTTTGGCTTTATCATTCTCACTTCACTGAAGAACCCAACCCATGATCCTCAACGTATTTGGTGGTGTCCTACTGGGCCTTTGGTATTTCTTCCCATTCATGCTGCAGGGTTATATGCAAAAGACCAGTTTGGAAGAGATCAGCCGTTTGGTTCAAAATTGTCAGATTTTGTCATTTCATCCTATACACCATCTTTGGCTGCTTTGATTGAGGGACATCAGCCAAGGTCTGGACTACAGACTGAATTGCAGCTTCTTACTGTGAACCAAACTTCAGCCAATGGGCAATCCTACATTCCGGGAACTCACAAAGAGGTCAACTATATTCATCAGGAGGCAAATGGGAAACTCAATATTGTATACCTCAATGGACAGAATGCCACACCAAACAATGTTCAGGAAGCTATGAAAGACTCCAGATGGGTGCATTTTGCATGTCATGGTGTGCAGAGCTCCACCCCAACAGAAAGTGCCCTTCTACTTGCTGGTAGCTCTCGCTTGACCCTCGCTGATATATCAAGTTGGAACTTCCAAATGCAGACCTTGCATTTCTATCTGCATGTGAAACTGCTACCGGTTCTAGTGAGCTTCAGGATGAAGCAGTCCATCTTACTGCCGGCATGTTACTAGCTGGCTATCGTAGTGTTATTGGCACAATGTGGACAATTCAAGACAATGATGCACCACAGGTTGCGAAAGATGTTTATGCACATCTACTACAAACATCACCACCAGATCCAAGGCAATCAGCCAAAGCACTTCATCTTGCTGTTCAGAACCTTCAGAAGCAAGGCAAACCGTTTATGCATTGGGTGCCATTTGTGCATTTTGGGATATAAATTAAGGAGCATGAAAGTCAAAGTAGTTTATGTAGTATTTCGTTCTGGCTGTTATGTTGTTTACTTCAAAGGGAAAAAATATCACCAGTACTTTCAAGTTCTCGTTCTTTTCATTTTTGAGGTAAGGGAGAATGTGATGGCATCAGTGTGGTCACTCTAGAATGTAAGGGAAATGTGTTTTTCTCCGTTTTCCTCCCACAAACATGTGGTAAGCGGGCCGCCACTCCATGCGGCATGATGCGGGAACAGCACATGAGGAGGCGCGGGACTGATGTCCGTTCAGAGCAGGAGGAGTTGAGACTAAGCAAAAACTTGGAAAAAATGAATTTTGTCTTTGAATTCAATTGTCAGTAAATAGATCATAAACAGTGCACAAGTTGAATCGAAATGAAGTGGTACGGAGTGAATGAGAAGAAGAGAAAGAAAAAACCCTCACTTTATGTGCCAACATTAGAGGCTTTGCGGTAGCCACTGGAAGCCACCAGGTGGCTCCACAGGTGTGTGGCGGCAGTGCCTCGTGTTGCCCCAAGACGGGCAGATTTTTCGCTGGATTTTGAGCACACAACCACTCTACAGGTTCCTCTAAACCTCCACCTGATACTGCTGGTCAGAGAACATGTTCGTGCACAAAAAATATGCTGCTTAACGAGACCACAAAAAGTAACTTGAGTGAGTGGTTACTTGTACTTTGATGGGTGGTTCCGTTGGCTGGGGTAACTTTCCTTAACTTTACTTGACTTTACTTTTGCCACGCTTGGTGAACCTAACTTGTACTTGTACAGTTAGAATGTTATGCAATTTGAGATGTCTGGGACCATTTCTAACTCATTATTCAGTGGTTTATTCGCAATATCTGGTCTCCCAGGTGCTCAATACCCCTTTTGAATGATATTCTTGAACAATAATCACTTTGCCGCCTAGTTCACAGTACCGACTTGAGATTTTGATGCCAGTGATAAGGACTACTGCTTTAGGCAATATCCCCGTGATGCCGTCCCTTGGCAGACTCCGGCAGACGCCAGCAGAAGCTCATGCCGACAAAAGTCCCGGTCAAGACAATTGCCCCTGCAAGACATAAGGCAAGTCGGTGCTGGTTCCAGATGCTACTTTTCTTCTCTCTTGATACGAGTTGCCGTGGTCGCCGGTCGGACGAAATTCCAAAACAAGTAGTCCTTATCACTGCCATCAAAAGTTGAAGTCGCGTGAAATTTTATGAACTTTCTCAAGGATTATGGAAACAGGCTTATGTCCTATGTCTGTGGCTGCGGAGAAAAAATCAAGTTTTCAAGTTGCCAAAAAAGAGAGAGAAGAAGAGAAAAAAGAGAAACATCTGGACAACATTATAGATTACTCACCTGTAATTTCCACTGCTCAAAGCGGCCGTAGCTTGAATAGAACATGATTCGGCGTCTTGATTTCCTATCTATTTACGGTAAATCAACTTGAAAACGGGCTATGTCGGTCGGGGCTAAATCCCAAAAGAAACATAGGACCCAGCCAATGGAATTCAAGATTCGTCAGCTCTCGTAACGCGGCAGTTTCCGTGTTACGACACCTCGTCGAAGCTCTTGACATCTCTCACCTTCTTCCTCTGTCGTCGACGTGCTTGCGAGCAAGCTGGAATGTGTATGCCCTTAACAAGTGCTGCCTCAAGATGAATTGCTTTACCTCTGCTCTCTCTACCTTCGCAATCGACTTGGAACTTACAACGGCTTTTAAATCTCGAGCTGAATCGACGCGAGATATGATGCACTTTCGGCTTTCCATAGCGAAGCTGGGTACTCTACACCGTCAACTTGTATCACCAAAGAGCACCGGTTGTCATTCTCAAACATTGCTCAACAAGATCAAGATATTCTCGCCGGGTTCGACGTATTCCAGCCAGCAATATCCCGGCCCCTCGCTCTGAAGCTCGTTTCATTTTGGAGTGCTCGGTCACTGAGTGTATTCTGTTCTAGAGGACTCTGGTGCGTCACAATACTTATATATTCTATCTGTTACTGATAAATTGGCCTTGAACACACCACATTGTGCCGTCGGCTCCACGTCGCCCAATCTCTGTACACCAACCCCTCCACTCTCACCTCCTCTTCAGACACGAAGTATCTGCGAACATATCCGCAGATACCACCCCTGCCCTCCGCCTCCGTAATTCGCCCACGGGATACACATCGTGCGCAGTTGTTGAGCGTCTCGATATCGTGTTTGCCGGCTTTGCCACATATGCACCACAGACGCGAATCCGCGTCTTGTGCTGCATGTGCGGCTAGTCTTTCGCAATCATAGATTGGCAACCGATCGACCTTTGACGCCGGGATGGATTCAACAAGAAAAACAACAGACTATTCGACGTCTACATATTCCTTGCAGCCGTGTCCTCTCTCGCGTGGATCAACTCGATTTGTTCCTCCGTCATTCGAGTCTTCCGACCATTCAACGGTGGGTGACTGCATGTGCAGTATTTCTGCCCACCCTTCCCCATGCATTCGTGTCGCTTGCGACATGCTGCATCTGCGCACACAGCGCAGCGCTTTCGAGCCCGAGTTTTCTGCGCGACAGGTGCCGAGGCTCCTGGCAGAAGAAGTTGACGTTCGACTGCAGCGGGAGGAGCATTCAGTGTGAAGTTTGGTCTGGGATTTACAGGAGGTGCGCGGCTCGAAGCGCTTGCCGTGACTGAGCCATTAGGATGTTGAAGTGGGAGGACCAGTTGTATTGAAGGTATGTCGGCAAATAAATCCCCTTCCTGTAGTTCCACAAAGTCTGAGTCACACTGGGGGCAAGCCACTATTTCCGGGCCCCGGAAATGTCCCGGAAATAGGCGGGAAATATAAAATAATCCTGAAATAATCCTATTATTTCCGGACCCCGGAAATAGTCCGGAAATATAAAATGTTCCTATCATTTTCCCATCATTTCCAGGGTCCGGAAATAGTATATATTCCTATCGTTTCCGTAGAATATTCCTATTATTTCCGGGGTCCGGAAAATTACTATTTCCGGGGTCCGGAAATAATAGGAAAATAATGAACCAAACATTCCTTATAAGGCAATAAAAGTGGCCCCATGACCTTCTAGGCTCCAATGAATCTTGCAATCCTAGGATCCACACCTAATATGGCAATAATTCATCATATGCTTTAAAAGGAAAGATTTTATTCCATTTACATTGTTATATCACAAACATAATCTGACATCAGTGTTGTCATCATTGAAGACTGTACTTCCACTTCCTGTCAAACTTCCTGGAACCGATGCCTCCTCATTTGTCTACACTGCACCCAAGTCTCACAGCTGTCACAGAGATGGACAGCCCTTTCATTGTGAAGTTATGAGGCAGCCAGCAAAGACCGAGTCTAAACACAGCTCTCCAACTTCATACCCTTCTATACTGTAGCACTTTGCATGGGTGAAACGTAACACATAACACCCGCCCTGTTTCCTTTCAACAGTAACACATAACGGTTGGGTGGTCTCCCTCGGGACTGCGTGACATACAATGGTGTCGAATTATTATGTTTGTGGCTGTAAAATGTCTGTAAAATCTAGCTGAATCTACTGCTATAACCCTCCTCCTCCTCACTGCACTCAATCACTCTCTACAATCTTTGTCAAGATAGAACCGGTACGGTGCATTGGAGACCACGGGTATGGTGTTGGGAAGGTGTACCAGAAGCTGGCCGAGGTAGTTTAGTTGCTCGATGAGGCTCGCGATGAGGGCCTGTGGTGGACCCATCGCTGGTTTAGGTGTCTGAGTGCGGCACGGCACAATGTCCACAAAAAAAAGCTAGGTGTATTACGGAGCCCGTAACAGGAGAAATGCATTCACAAAGGGCTATGGATACAAACAAAGCATACACGAGAGCTAATAAAAATTGCCCGGAATCCGTTCAACCTTTGAAAATAGATTTTATCGGTGTTTGCCCGCCCGTTTCAAAAATTCTATGATGTCACGCATAACACTGAGGCCCTTTCTGGTTTCCATGCAATGCTCGAGGGTCTGTTTCACCCATACAAAGTGCTACAGTAATGCTCAGTTATCACCTCAATGCACCTTGCTGCTGGCTATTTCATAAACGGCCCAAACACAGTGAATTTATAACAGCCGATAGGCCATAAGTCTCACCAAGCCGTAGTAAGTCCCTTTACAGACAAAATCAAGCACACTCTGCTATATGCCTATCATGCTCAAGTTCATGGGATATAAATGTTCCTACCACACTGATCGCAACATTTTTACTATAAGTAATTGAAGAAGTATTGCATTTGAAGACATCACAGCCTGCATGACATTCGAATTTGTGCTCGTTTTTGCAAAAGATTCAAGAGAAACAATATCAGACAGGATTTGAATACATCTATATGAGTAGAGCAAGTAAGATGAACAAAAACAGAGTAAATGCATTGAAGTTTGACTGCTTGCATATTGTGCTTCTGGATTAGGAATGTAGTAGTTTGTTTTCTGACCCAATTTGGAAGGTAGTGGTTTCCCAATCAGGAATCCTCCTTCAAACCCAACATAAATGGTCCTGCTTTGAAAGAATGTGTCTTTGTGGTCTTTTGGTACTTGACCAAGGCAGAAAAGACAAATGTGGTGTTTGACTGGGTTCATTTAGAACTGGTATAACGGAACTATATTTCAAGCCCTGTCAAGAAAAATAAATTTACACCAAGATACAAAAAGCTTGCTGGTTGAGCAGCAGGTCCAAATTGAAAATGTGCTGGTTGAGCAGCAAAATTCAACTGGCTTCGACCAATGAAATAAAAGAAAACATCAAGTAACACAAATACATGAACGTGCAACTAGCTTGCTGGTTGAGCAGCAAGTCTGCATTGAGAATGTGCTGGTTGAGCAGCAAGTTCATCTTGTTTTGATTGATGTATTGAAATGAACCGTTCAGAGTCCACCACCTATGACTTAGAAAAGTGTAAGTATATGATTGCGACAATTCCCGAGGAGCTGGAAGGGAATACAAGGAAAACCAGCGTCGAGAAAGCCGGTGGAGGTGCAGCTTCCCTTTGTGCTGTCAACAAGGAGGCATGATCAGCGGGGTGATGCATATTTGCAAACAGTGCCATTGCATCAGCCGCTCCATCTCCAGTGGACGCGTATCCGAAGTCTGTCATCAGTGAGTGATTGCCAGTGAACACAAAAGAGGTGTCATAGTTGAACGTGGGATACAACGGGAAAGCGTGAAGAGCATGTTGAGGAGCCGATGGGAAAAGAAAATCGAATCATTGACACGTGGCAGGGCGGAAGAAGACTGTGTAACCCCAGCACAGATTTTGGATAGGAATTCGTTGAATTCGGGGGTATTGGCAGGAAGTGAGGCATCGGGTATCGCGTTGGGGGAGAGAGAAATGTCCATGGTGATGCCAGTAGGAGCTGTGAAGTCAATAATTGATTCCCCGGGAGCCGTACTGGCGGTCGCAACTAAATTATCCTCGTGAGTAATGATACATGGGATAAATCAAAGACATACATCCATCATTTATGTTGGGTTCCGATGCTAGCAATGTACCTAGTGAGTTCTTGAAAATAATGAGGATAAATCAAGATGTACATTTGTCACCGGCATCGGTATGAACTTGGGTAGTCTTTTTGGGTAGTCTTTACCCGCCCACTGGAGCGAGAAGAAACAACGACTGGCTTGGTACTTTTGCGCTGAGTCATCTTATTACTCTTAGCCACCTTTAACTCAGCCTGAAGCTCTTTTTTCCATCGCCATTGATTCCTTGCGCATGGCTCGACTCGCATCGAGATTTGCTTGAAGTTCAATGACTTGATCTTCCTGCTCGTATCGTGAGCTTCCCAAACCTTACGAGCTGCACTCGATGCACGACTGTTGTTCCGAACTAGACGGTGATATTGGGTGTTGTTGGTGTTGAGTAGAACACCAGAATTCCACCAGATGGTCCCTGGCTGATGTTATTTGAATCGTCGATGAGATTGGATAGAAACATACATTGGGCTTCTGTTTGAGGAAGTAATGACCGGTGCAGCACCAGCTGCTACTGTCTTTAGCCGCACATGGATGCTGACAAAGCAGTTTCATGAATCTGAAATAAATGACCCACCACGTCTTTGAGAAGATTGTCAATGCAACTATTTGCTGCTGCCAGCGGTTCGTCCCATATTGAGTCGCTGAAGTCGAGAATATATCCGGTTGGAATCTTCTGTACTGGCCAGCAAGTTGGAATTTGATTGTTGAGATATTTGGGCTGATGTACGCGAGTTGATTTGTGAGTTGTGAATTGGTGGGTGATGACGTGGACCTGTGATAAAATGCCGGGGTCAAGCCACTGAGTATCCAAATTGTGAAGCTCCATTGGATCTAAATCAATTGGTTAATTTGCCAGAGTCAGCGAATTGGAAGGGCAGAATGTCAAAGGAAGGAGGCTCTGTCTTGATGACCAGGATACCGCAAAAAACATCAGCTAAGTGTTCACAATGAAGAATTTGATTGCGTACCACGTCTGTAGAGGGCAAAATCTTTCTCAGGTAGTTCTGTAGTGCATCGGGATCAATCCAGGAAGTCTGGACCAACTTGGAAGGGTTCAAAGCAGCAAATCCATCACCATACAGCTGAAAAACACGTCAAGGGCGACGGATTAGGGAAGAAATGAGCAGCTCACATGGTCACAGAACCCCATGAGCTGCTGCAACGACAGCCTGTCAATGAGAGCTGTGTCACCGGCAGCATCCGACGGTGTTGACACCATCATGGGGGATGAGATGCAGAGAAAAGGGGTCATTTTGGGCTGCTCAACAGCGGCGGCGGGTGAATGTGCGGGCTAGAGCAAAGAGGGAGCAAGAGGAAGAAAAAAAATCAGCAGGCACTGTCGCTTAAGCTCGGCTGTGACGTAACTGCCCAAATTGGGTATGTGTCGGCCTTCGAGTCACTTTTGACACATTCCTTCAAGCACCCAACACATTCCCTCAGAATGTGCAGTGCATTGGTCAATGTGTCGGCTTCGAACAATGTGCCGTCTGTCCCAATTTGGTGTGTCATGTCGCTTGTTGTATATCCTTGTTGGGCTTAATGAGGGCTCAGGGGTACAGCCACAAGCAATAAAAAATCGAGCACTTTGCTCAAACCATTTAGAAACCGGTTAATAAACTGGTGTTTATAAACAAGTTTACAAACTTGATCAATGAAAATTCAATGGCACCTATACTGTCAAGGTGGCCAGAGATCTCCTTGATTTGTTGGAAAGCATGGTAGTTCTGTTGCTTGCTATTAGTGATGTTTAGAAATAGAGGAATTGATGATAAAAGAAAGAAGACAAAAACTAAGAGTGTGTGATGATATTCCCATTGATCATAACTGTTGATGGTGGCTGTGCTTAGGGGTAGGCCGACCCCTAAGCACAGCCACTATGCAACAGCTTTTGATTAGTAATGTTGTTCACATCAATCAGATTGAAAATTACCTCATCTTTTACTTACTAAAAGGACTCAGTCATACCAGATTCGTTGTTACTGGCCTTTACACTGTTCACAGAATTCCAAGAATCGAGTATATGCACTTCAGAACCAGGTTGGCCATAAGTAAAACAACTTCAGCCAGTCTTTCCCAGAAACAATACCAATCTCAAGGCAACAAATGCACCTCCAATCCAAAACCCACTACAGTGTGAAAACCTTCATGTTGTAGTGTCCTTCCAATGAGCCACAATACTGAAACCTAGCAAGCCAGTACATTGATATGTTACTCGCAAGGCTCTGCACTAGGTAGTTAGCAAACTTCACTGCCTATGGTCAGGGACAGTTTTTGTTGGAAAGCAGTGGTAGTTCTATTGGTTGCCATTGGCAGCGATATCTAGCAATAGAGGAATGAATAATAAAAGAAAGAAGACAAGAACCAAGAGCATGTGATTGATCAGAACTGGTGATGGTGGCTGTGCTTAGATGTAGGCCTACACCTAAGCACAGCCACGCAAGGCATTCAGAGAAGCCATCGTGGGAAAGGCCTACACCTTTTGGTAAGTATTTCCCATGAACACTTCTCTTTCTTCAAAGCCTTGATCACTGCCTCCTATGCTAGACAATCACTCCTCTGCAGCTGTTGCTCAAGAGTATGTTATCACACTATTACTTAAAATCTTCATGTGCTGCATGAAGCTGTTGACCTGATCAAAAAAAATCATCCCTTTTCAGAAGACAAATCAACAATAGAAATTCAGGGATAGCAAATGGTATACTGTCTAATATATGGTCTGACTAGTTAATATTCTGAGCAATTAGCTCCGGGCCATTGTCTGCAGTGTTGTACAAGGATTGAATGCCATTGGAGTGCTGTTTGTGCCTCCTGAACATCCTTGCACTTAATCACAATAGGAACAGCAGAGTTGAGACAACGATCTAGAGAGGGACTAGAAGTGACATCAATACGGCCCATCAAGCTGACAGCACACTCACTAGTGTGGTGTGACTCCATAATTTGTGCCTCCTAGAACTGTATAACGTCCAACTTTGGTTGTGGTAGCTGACATGAGGAAACAAGATGCATAACATTCATACATCACAAGTGTAAAGCGACCATAATCCAATGAATCTTAGATATCAGATTAGGATTCTGACAATGGGGAATCCTAGCAGAAATTGCCTTCTTTGGTAGGTGTTTTATTGCCTTTTTGAGTTGTTTGGTCTTTCTATTTTCCTATTATTTCCGGACCCCGGAAATAGTAATTTTCCGGACCCTGGAAATAATAGGAATATTCTACGGAAATGATAGGAATATATACTATTTCCGGACCCTGGAAATGATGGGAAAATGATAGGAAGATTTTATATTTCCGGACTATTTCCGGGGTCCGGAAATAATAGGATTATTTCAGGATTATTTTATATTTCCGGCCTATTTCCGGGACATTTCCGGGGCCCGGAAATAGTGGCTTGCCCCCAGTGTCATGTCGTGGTTCTATAGCGACGGCGTCTGCCTGTGGATTGAAAGAATCGACATCGATTGAACCTGTGAATGACACTTTAAGTAAATATTCAAAATAATATTGTGAAGACAACGTACCGCCAATAGAGAGATCTAACTCTCCATCGATGACCGGTTCAGGGAAAGGAATAGCAGGAAGAACGTCAGCACGATTCTCTGGGGCTTCAAGAATTTCGATAAGGGCCTTGCGTGCCGCAAAATTTGTACCGTCTCCGAGCGTAGCGCGCTCTGAAGTCCACAGGATCGTCTTCTTATGGTGGGCTTCTAATTGCTGAGGGAGTTTGTAGTATAACCGGAGGTTGGACTCGGTAATGCTGCGTGACTGTAGGTGAACCAATTCGTTCCACGCACGAGCCAATTTTTCCCAATCTATATTTCTCCAGTGCTCGTGAGGAGGGAAAACAACGTTACCCGCCTTCCTGTACCGCGGATCGGCAATGATCATCTTGAAGGTAATGTATTCCTTGTGGGTGTGGACTGGAAGTACGGCGAAAAGAACGAGTTGGCGAAGTTGCATGAAACGGTAGAGATTGGGCGTTTTGGTGCATAGACGAGTGAGGGCGTGCACGGGTGTATCACGGTGGTGCGGTACCCCCGTGATATGCGGTCGAGGCAGGGTAGTAATATTGAACTTTTCGGCGAGGGGTTGGGCAATGGGAAGTATACCAGCGGTTTCTGACGTGGCGATGCGAGTCGATAAAATTCGGGGAGGCGGGAATGACGGTTTGGAGCCAACTGCAACTGCAATCTCGACGATTTCGTCTCGCAGGGCAAAGTCAAAGTGCCCCCTGTACTTCTTGCCGGTACGATTGTGATGACCAACCTAGGCTGAAATTGACTACGAACACAAACAGTGAAAGTGATTGAACGTACCCGCATATTACGGCGCGGAATCCAATTGATGAGCAAAGATTCAGCCAACTCTGGTGAAGCCCGCAGAGACCCGAAAATTCGACGAACGGCCATATGGAAACCGCCTTCGATTGAGTTGGTGCCCCGAACGGTACGATAAAGGGTCAAACCGTCTCTGTCCTTTCCCCGCAAATAATAGAGAGGAATATTGGGTGGGTCAGAGAGGTACCCATTGCGCACCGTATCGAGGAGCCGGTCGGCCATTGCCCTCGCTTCATCAGAGAAAAAGGCTCCGCGAGTCTTCTTCGTTGAACACAGCATATCTGCGTAAGCACCAAATAATTTCTCCACCCGTTTCAATAAAACATCGCGGCTGGGAATGTAGCGCCGAATGCGTTGATTGAGGGCTTTTGATTTCGCTCGTTTTGCGTATTCCCAATTGACTGCATGTCGTTCAAGGACAGCACGGACTGCCGCCTCGTCAGATTGATCGTGGATGAAGATGGCTTCACTGAAATCGTGAGCAAAAGCTTTGAAGGCTGAGTGTTTCTTGGAGAGGAGGCGCAGCAGTCTATCCATGAAATGGAAGACATCGTCGAGGATACGGGTGGGGAGTGTTTCTGAATTTCGAAGCAGATCCATGGCGCCAACCAAACTCTCAACAATGACCTCTGTTGGAACGTTGTCCTTGGAGAGAAGGTGTTAGCTCAATCAAAGTCAACCAACACAACGACATACGGGATTATTGTCTACACCTAAATTCCAGTTCATCTCATCAATATCCATCGCATCGGGATCTCGTATTGCGCTTGGATCCTGATGACTAGTGAAGGGCAAATTTCGGATACAAGGTAAAGAACTTACAAAAAGGCCAGACACCAATTGACCGTAAGAATCCTCCTCTGTTTCAGACTCGGATTCGTTGTCGTCATCCGACTCATCCACATCTTCGGAGGCTGTATCCGGAGACCAATGTTCAAATTCGATGGGATTTGAATCCGGTTGCAGAGTCAGTATGAATTCGGCATTCTCGTTGAATGAGCTGGCTGGAGCGGGAACCGCAAATGCACGGGCAGTAGCACTAACCACAACAGGTGCAATTGCGCCTCGTGTATGGAGCTGTGATGTTGCGACGACGGCACGAGCTCCGTGACTGAAGATCCATTCGATAGTCTGTCCGTGAAGGTTATGAATTGCACCGGGAACAAGAACCTGCGGGCGAAAAATTAATTTCATTCAAATAATTGAATTGAGCACTTACCTTGGTAATCACAATAAGTGAACGAGTTATTGTAACAGTAATTCGCTTCGTATTTTTATTTGCGTCCATCACTGCATCAAGATAACCGTCGTGTTCGCCGACAATTTCAGCCTCAGCAACAGCTTTGCAACCCTGCATGAGAGTCACAAGTTGGCCATCGCTTCTGGCCTGTAGAGGAGTTAAAGGGAGCCCTAGTGAGTCGTGAATGCGAAGGGCAAGGAAGATCTGCCATCCACATTCAATCTCGGAGAATAAAATCTCGAGTTGCACGGGAGATAGAGGACCAGAAAAGGACTCGGAGGGCGGAAGAAAGCATCGCTGGAGAGCTGTCCCCGCAAGCGCGTGAAGCGAAGGAGAGGGGTCGTAGAGAACTCCTTTCAATTTTGCATACTTGCCCAAATCCAGGATAGGTGGGTTTCGACCCTTGAGAGTTTCTCGAATTTCCGGTAAATCAAAGCAGTCGGAGATTGTTTGGAGAGTCTGCTGAATGGCGCAGCCGATTTTGATGATAGATGTGTTGGTGAGAATTGCTCGCAGCGAGGGTAGGACCTGACTTCTCGAAGAGATGGCAGAAACCTAAAATTCTTGTCGGATACGGTTCGGAATAAGATAAAGAATCGTAAGATGACGTACCTTGAAACAATAGATGCCCTGGCGTGTTCGAATTTGAATGGTATCTACAGTGGGTTGCATTGTTGTTGGAGCCTTCGAGGTATGGATGCTGATGACAACGAGGTAGAGCTTGGAAGTGGAAATGCCGTTTAAAGCATCCGCAAGAATATCGGCTGCTTTATCCTCGACGAGTACGGGATCCGATACATAAATTGTCGGAGTATTAGCTGCACGCTCCCAGCGTGTAAGGTCGGTCCATTTGGTGACTGGTTGCACGTTTCTAGCCAATGAAGCATTAACAGACTCGTGAAACGAGCGCTCCGCTGGAAAGGATTCAATATCTCAAAGGATGCTAGGAAAATTGTGCTTAACCTTGAGGAGAATCGGTATAGAAAATTTGGGTCGGGATGTGCCTTGCATTCTTCAATCCCACCTGTATCGTCTCGAACATCTCTTGAACAAATTGCAGTGATTTCGTAAGCACCAGGGAATGGCCGCGAACTTCCTCATACTCATTGATGAGCGTATAAGCGGCGGAGAAAATGTGTTTGCCCTTAACACCGCCCATATGTTTGAGGAACTGAATTATCGAGATCAGAAAATCTAAATTACTGAAATTCAAGACTTACATCGAATGTGTGATCTCCACGCGCAATTGTTAACGGAAGCGAGGCAATATCGCGCTCCGCATAGATGCGATGTGCTGTAGTGTAGTCTGTAAATAATGCCTTCAGGTATGACACGGAAGGGACTGATCCGGCATAATGTTGCGCATCGTCGAATGCGGAGTATTGCTTGACCCCGTCTTGACGATAGAAATTGGCCGCAGCGAGATACATCAATTCGGTCTCTGCATGCATCCGGTATTGAATTTCGGAGACCAGCTCAGAAAACTTGGCTGGTCCAAGTCGGGTCGAGAATGTATTTAACATCTGCCACATCATGAGTTTCGAAATGGCACCCCGAGCCGAAATATAAGCTGAAGCGTGAAAGTTGAGCCATAATACAATTGAACATTGAACAAATTTACCGGGGAAGGCTTTTTGTACAAACCGCGGCAGTTGTTCGATGATATGAGGATCTGTGCCTTGGAAACTTTTATTGCAACCTGGGTCCGCACGGCGTGGGCTACAAAGAAACCGATTGGTGAGAAGGAAGAAATCCGTCGGCATAGCTCAAATGCGCCGTGCGATGGGATCATCGTTGAATCCTCGAACACCGGTGAGTAAAAACCAAATAGATCGTTAAAACATTTGTAACTTACCGTTCCGTTTTAACGGCTTACCGCAGGTGCATTTGAAGCTATCAGGACAGCCGGGGAGTAGATGAGGCAGCCAGACAAATATGTCACGCCAATAGAGTTGTTTCGGGTCAAGAGTGCGCTGGAGAGAAAATACCGGATGTGGAGGTCGGTCGATGAAATCACCGCGCCGGTAGCATAAAACTGTTCCGTATTTCTGAATCTCTGCCCGCAACCGTTTACGCACAGCACGGAACTGCTCTTGAAGTGCCGAGTCTTGGGAGACTTCAGATGCCTCCATTTCCAACTCGCCCTGCGTCATATTCGCCTCGACAGCCTCTAAAACCTCATCCACCATACTTTCATCAATGAGTTGGTCACCAACAGAAATATCGCCATGCTCATCATGCTCCGTTATATAGTTGAGCTGCTCATGGAGCTCAGCGAAGTCGGCAGCTGAAATCTGGGAAGAAACTGCTGTTTGCGGCATTGAGTTTCAACCGTGGAAAAATGAAGTTATTACAACACACCGTGTGATGCAGGCGACGCGGTCGCGGTCGGCTGAGAGGCAGAACCACCTGAAGCACCAACTTTTGACCACAAACTCGAAGATGGCCCTGCCGTTGGAGGGGATTGCAAATTTTGAAGAGGGGCAGGTCGATGGTGGTGGTAAGGTCCGAAAAAAGAGCTGTATGTTTGGGGGGTTGATTCGAGATCGCGGGAATGTCGAGAACGAGCCGGCACGCGAAGAGGCTCTGTGCCAACGACGCGTCTCTTCGCCGCTGCAGCCGGAACTGCAGTGCTGCGGGGTGGACGTCCCGCGCCGAATCGTTTGCCGCCCCAACCATTTCCTTCTTCATCAGTCTCATTGGGTTGGTTGGATTTGCTCTTTTTAGGCGTCTTCTTTCGCACGTTCTTCCCCGAGGATCCAGAGGAAGGCATTTCGTCGACGTCGATGAGAGAATGTGTCAAGAATGGGAACGCATGTCATGATCTGATCATTGTTGGGGTCGGAACACGCGGAATCACCGGGATCAAACAGGATCAATGCCTATGTCTAGCCGAGACATAGCCAGCCACAGGCATGATGAATGAGCCTGGAAACAGCTGTAAGTCGTCCCAATATGGAAGCATCGGCCATCAGAATCAAGGCAATCAAGAAAAGGCCAGAAAGAACTAAAACGATAGTCATGTTAGACCGCACACGCTACGCAGCCGCCTATTTGAGCGGAAAGACACCTACAGATAGCGAGATCTGGTCCTCCATCCGACATCCAGACATTACAAGAACAACCAGAGAGTTTCTCTGGAGATGCATGCATCAAGCGTACAAAGTAGGAGAATACTGGACAAACATACCTACCTTCGAGCACTGGGCAACGTGCTGACACTGCGATGTCGATGACTCTTTGGAGCACACGCTGGTCGAATGTGAGGCGCCAGGGAGAGAAATACTCTGGGAGCTAGCTCGTGAACTTTGGGAGAAAAGGGGTTATGCCTGGCCTGAAATCTCTCTTGGAGGCATCCTAGCATGCGGTTTCGCGGACGTCGAGAACACGGTGGGAAAGAAAGACCACGGTGTGAATCGGCTTTACCGGATTCTGATATCCGAGACAGCACACCTGATTTGGAAACTCCGTTGAACGCGGGTCATCGAACGCGGCGGGGACCCAGACAAGTATTTCACAGAACCCGAAATCAGGAATAGATGGATGGCCTGCATAAATTCTCGCCTCCGCATTGACTTCATCCTCACAGACTCAAAGAAGTTCGGAAATCGGGCCTATAACTCGAAAAAGTATTCAACACTTGGAAAGGTGTCATCAAACATGCGGAAAATCTGACAGTCACACAGATCCGTCAGTCTAGAGTTTTAGTGGGTATGGCGCCCTTCAAGTAGCATGCTACTAGGAGGATCGCGAGCCCCATACTGTCATACACCGGCGTACGTAAATGTATCTCTCTAGGGGTTTTTCTTTTCTGTTCGACGGCTCACGCCTCACTGAAAAAGCGCCGATAGGCTGATCTTATCAGTTGCTCATCGGGATCGCTCCACAAAAAAAAATAAAAATAAAAAAAAATAAAAACAGCCATCAGCTTGCACTTCGGGCACCCCCCTAGACCCCCCTCTTAGGCCTGACTTTTCATTGACTTAACTGGCCTAAGAGGGTGTTTCCTGATAGGTATTCCCATACGATGGGACGTCCCATGTCCTTTCGTTTTTTTATGCTTGGGACATCCCAGAGGCCGTATATATGGGAAGTACCGCCCGCCGAAGGCGGGCCCGAAAAATTTGGCTGGGAGGTCCCACGTAGGTGTTTTGTGCCCAGGACCCCTGACACTTGACCAGCTCGAAAACGGGTTTTTTGAGCCCGTTTCTGGGCCGTTTTGCTTGGTTGTTGCAGTGTCCTACTCCTATGATTTTCTGCTATTTTTGTATGTACAATATAGACACATTGCTGCATGTTGATTTTGGCCCCCACTCAATTGACCAGCTCGAAAACACGTTTTTCGAGCCCGTTTCTGGGCCGTTTCGCTTGATTGTTGCAGTGGTCTACTCCTATAATTTTCTGCTATTTTTGTATGTACAACATTGCCTTATTAGCACAGGTTGATTTTGGTTGTCCACTCAATGAATGCACTTACCTGTGCTTGCTCCATCTCGTCAATGTATAGATTGGTAATACTATAAACTCCGTCATTCCTCTACATACTTGCATACCTATAATCTAGTAGTACGATGCAGAATGGCATACTGCTCATATTCTCTACTACACATCATCGCATCACATATACGGAACAAAAGTCATATATTGTATGTCCAATTGACATACTGTCTTTGAAGGGTACAAAATGAGTGTGAAAGATTCATTTCATCTTCTCATCCGGATTAACCTAGGGCCAGCTGTCTTTGTCTTACTCGCACCAGACCTCTATGCTATGCGTTCAAATAACATATCTCAAGTGCTTTCGATTCCTGAATTTTCTCATTTTCTATGTAATCCATCACCTTAGGACGTGGTAACTGTAGTATGCATCCCGCAACATGTCAGAGGAAATCATTGTATTATTGTACTACGCAAAGAGTCCGTACGGAGCAGCTACGATATGAGAGAAATCCTAGCTTGTTGTTTGCTCATCGCATTCGGTTTGGGAACTCCCATCATACATGAGATGTTCTATTGGGACATCCCATGCTACTGGGAGTTCCCATTCCATTGCAAGGGACATCCCATATAAGCGTACGGGACATCCCATTGCAACGGGAAATCCCACTGTGCTAATGTGGGACATCCCTCTTCAAAGTACGGGTCATCCCATTTGCAGCGGGAAGTCCCACCTCATTTATGCGGGATGTCCCACTCCAGAGGTCAATCTCTGGGATGTCCCATTTGGTGAATGTGGGACATCCCACACATTCCATGGAATTCCCAGTCGCCTTATTTCAACATTGTGGGACGTCCCATATGAGGACGGACATAATAATACTATTTGTCATGTAAGTCAAAGTGCTTTGAACAGAGGTAAGAGCTGTGTCATGTTGGTTGGCATCAGCTGGGGCCTACTGATTTGATTCCTCGTACAAAGCCTTTCGACGAGGTTCATCCTCTTGGCATCGGGCATTCTGGATCGCAAAGTCTTGCAGTGTGATGGCGGGAAGAAAGATAGATGCTGGCATAAAAGGAGAAGACGCTGCAGGCGGTGGACTGGACAGCTGAGCATTCGCCTCGTTGGCATAGAGTTTTTTTGAGTGGCGGTTAGCTTAGCAGAAACAACAGCGGGCATTGTTAAGGGTGGAACAGTGTGTGTAGAATGGGTAGTGAAGTAGTCAATGGTCAAGGTCTTTACACAGGTGGCAAGCCTCATGGCTTATACAGAGAAATTCCGCAGTGGCTTATAGCTGGATTACAGATGACTTACCACTGGCTCACCAGTGGCTTTCATGCTATTTAGGTGCCCAGGCACATGACATCATGAAAGGCAATGTTCGATTCTGGAGATTGAGTGTGCACTTTGTTTTGTGTCATTCATACTTGTTGCAAAACAATATAGATATTAAATTCACGAGTCCCTTGAAAAGATTTCCTTGCTGAGGATCTTTTTGCTTACCAGCTGTGTGGGTTTCATGTTGCCTAACATATTCATAGTAGTGGAGGACAGAATCCATCTGGGCGAATTCATTGAGCAGCAAAGACACGATGAAAATGGTACAAAGAGTCAAAAAGTTCTTTGAGGACTAACACCAACTCCTGTCATGACATCATACACTGCTGAAATGAAAGCCGGCGGTAAGCCAGCAGTAAGCCAGCTGTAATCCAGCTATAAGCCACTGCGGATTATCTCCCGTATAAGCCATGAGGCGTGCCACGTGTGTTATATACATTTTGCAGACACCAACTGCCCACCATGCTTCTACTAATCGGGAAGTACCCGGGACTCACTCCGGACAAGAACAATGTAATTGCGAACTTGCCTCACAACAAAACCTTGTATTGCTCTATCCTCATTTGCACATTCTGAAGAGGCAGATATGTTTTATTTGTTGACAAATTTACTTATGGTAAATATTATAGGCACAGTAAAGTTTGGTGAAAAGATATAACAATGTGCACTCAACAACCTTGCATACAGTCAAGTTCTGAGAGGCACCTAGACCTCCGGACTCAACATTGTCTTGAAATTTCATAAATGGTAGGGAAAAACATCTTTAAAGTAGAAATAGTATATGATATCTTCCTTGAGCTGTTTTGAACCTCTGAGAACAGTATCATTACTCAGGAAAAAATAAATATGATCATTTTCTTCAAAATCATGTTTGTGTTTTCAGCAAAATTGAAGCTTATTGTAGCCATTCCTGTTGCCAATTGTAAGTATATTTCACCAATGAATATCAGCAGACAATATACTGCTCAGAGGAAAGAATCTCAGAGATAGAAATACACTTAGATACCTGAATGTACCATAAGTATACTACATCCATATCCTGATCAGGTCAAGGGCTATTGCACTACTACAGTCTTTTGTGCCCATGTATTTGATGAACTTGGATTGTTCATCTATGTGAACAGATATTCATTTATTCTGGGTGTGAGTGGAGATATATTGTTGGAGAGAATAGCTGGAAAGGATGAACCAGCTCATATGTATCTGCCAATTCCACCTTGAAATGTCAAGATGTCTACAAGGACTATAGGATGTAGATTGTATAGGACACAGTTTGATTGTTTAAACTTTGTTTCACTATCACTATCTGAACAGGGTCTGGCAAATTTCAGATAAAAGTACCACCAACTTTTTGAGCATTTCCAGATAGCAAGCAAATCACCTTGTGCATTTGAGATGATTATTCTCTTGAATTGAGGGAAACAGAAAAATGACACACTAATGATATAAAATTGATCCAGAGTCATGTCAATCACAACATCTTTGACACAGTTGACCTATGGAGGCGTGCACATCCCAACTCTAGCTGAAATAGACAGCATAACAAAATCTCCTTTTTGGTTTTGCTACGAGTAGCAGTAAACTGATGGCATCAATATTTCAGTCACAGACACATGGGGCTTGAGTGAATAAACATCTGACAATGAGATATCTAGAAGATATGTAACGATCCATGCTGGTTTTCCAATAACAGAAGGTAGAGAATGTTAAAGGTTTCTGTAAGTTATATGAAAGACATGTCTTGATCAAGATGTTGTTTATGTGTCTTGCCAATACTTTCCTTGGTCAGATTATTAAAAGGTATTCTAACTGTCTTTCACATCTCCTTTGAACATTTGCCTTGGAAACATCTGCCAATGTCCTATGTGGCGTCTCTGGAGAGGAAAGCTTTGTGATAAAGGAGAATCAGGTGCAGCACGGTACATTGGATGGCCAGGGCAGTGGCTATGACATCAATATACTACTACATAATATGATGCCTACTATTCTTTGGGACAAATGCCTTCAAAAATCTATGTGGCACTTGTGGCAGGCCAACATCTTTTAAGTCAAATAAATGTGGCAGGTTTTCGAACTTGTTCTTATATTGAATCTCTGGTGTGAGACTTTGGGAGGTGAACACGGTCATCGGCGATATAATATGATAGTGACTTTGCGATGCAGCCACTGTATGGCTGATGGCTCCTCAAACCTCCAAATTCTGTTAGAGGAGTAGCACCTGCTCCCCAACTCGGGGTGCAGATTTCATCCTGGATACCTTGTCGACACACCCATGTCGGATTTTGGTCTATCAAATACTCTGATGGGGAAATTGGTAGCCATCCAATGGCTCCAATGGCTCTTTGCAAACCCTCTAATCACATAACAGTGTTCTGGACTTTGAAAATCCCCAAGTCATAAGTGCCCATGTGCGCTCAATGAAATATGTGACGATTAGTAATGAATACTCATATAGAGTAGGTATACATTGCATGAAATAGATTGAAATAAGTAGAAAAGACAAAGAGTTTACAAGTAAGTGAGAGTATTCAAGACGTGATGTAGTCACGTGACCGCATTTTGAGGTATACAAAATGAACTAAAGAGAAATCACAGCCGGAATCGTACCGGCCACATCTAGGTGATGGTGACTAACGTGACATAGTCATTACCTTTCCCCCAAAAAAGCAATTTATCAGCTTGTAGATAGTATTATTATGTCCGTCCTCATATGGGACGTCCCACAATGTTGAAATAAGGCGACTGGGAATTCCCATGGAATGTGTGGGATGTCCCACATTCACCAAGTGGGACATCCCAGAGATTGACCTCTGGAGTGGGACTTCCCGTTGCAATGGGATCTCCCGTAGTTTGAATAGGGATGTCCCATGTTAACAAGATGGGATTTCCCTTTGCAATGGGATGTCCCATAGTCTAATATGAGATATGGTATGGGAACTCCCAATGGCATGGGATGTCCCGTAGTACTCTACGGAACATCTTATGTATGATGGGAATTCTCAAGTCAAAGGTGTTGAGCAAACAAACAAGGCAGATGACTGCTCTGTGCGAACTCACATAGAACATAGAGCTATGTGCTCATAACATCTCACTGTGGTGACAGTTCTATGTGTCATTACATAGCGGATAAGACCAGTTTGCCATTCAGGTGAAAAATGCCTATAGTATTTTGAACTGTACAGCAGATACATTGATTAGTATCGTATGCAAACAAGCATACCGATTCGTTGTACAGAATGATAGAGAAGGAGGTATTACTAGAGTATGCATTGCTTATAGCCACAATGAAATTCAGCCCAAGAAAGTGCATATTCACTGAGTAAACAATCGAAATCAACCTGTGCTAATAAGGCAATGTTGTACATACAAAAATAGCAGAAAATTATAGGAGTAGACCACTGCAACAATCAAGCGAAACGGCCCAGAAACGGGCTCGAAAAACGTGTTTTCGAGCTGGTCAATTGAGTGGGTGCCAAAATCAACATGCAGCAATGTGTCTATATTGTACATACAAAAATAGCAGAAAATCATAGGAGTAGGACACTGCAACAACCAAGCAAAACGGCCCAGAAACGGGCTCAAAAAACCCGTTTTCGAGCTGGTCAAGTGTCAGGGGTCCTGGGCACAAAACACCTACGTGGGACCTCCCAGCCAAATTTTTCGGGCCCGCCTTCGGCGGGCGGTACTTCCCATATATACGGCCTCTGGGATGTCCCAAGCATAAAAAAACGAAAGGACATGGGACGTCCCATCGTATGGGAATACCTATCAGGAAACACCCTCTTAGGCCAGTTAAGTCAATGAAAAGTCAGGCCTAAGAGGGGGGTCTAGGGGGGTGCCCGAAGTGCAGCTTGGCTGTATTTGGCAAAAGCACACTCAATATATGTTCAATTTTTGATTCATGATTTGAGTGTTAGAAAGGAAGGAGCTCCATCATACTAACCTCTGTGGACCTGTTTCAAAACATTCCACTCAAAAGTGACTGAGAAATGAGTAGATTTGATGGTAACTTCCTTATTTGGATGTCACGTGGTAGGTGGGTCCAGGAGAACGGTCCCTAATAATTTTTTTGTTCGGTTTCAGTACCCCCTTGATTCCAGCACCGTCACCATGATGCTGTTGAGGCAGAGCACGGGGAGAAAAAGATCGCAAACTATTGACGTGCAGCACTGTAAACAGACGTTAAACGAGACCAGACTCCTCGTAGGTAGATTGGTGTGGGTGGACAAGACAGCTCTGGCTTCAAACACGACGTTGTGGTGGTGGGTAGGCTCGAATCCAGCCTGTGTATGAGGGGGGGATGGATTATACTCGCGCGGTCCACAGTCTGAACTGCGAGTTTACGGGGAACTGGCCGGCCGCTTGTATGGCAGGACCTCTGGCTGGCCCGTCGATACACAGGCTGGTCGATCTGAGTTTGAATCCCGCTGTCAATCGGGTTACCAAGAAAGGTTATTCGCAACTCACCCATTATTTACTCAAATCAAGAGGTTTTTGCGCTGTAACTGAGCGATTTGTACGCCACAGTTATTCTGCGCTCATCCGGGGGTTTGTTCTTGAGTTTTTAGGGTGCAGGAGCCAGAATGGCCTGTGTTGTTCTTGTTTGTTCGTGACGTCACTCACTGTAATGAATAACCTTTTTTGGTAACTCAGATTGACGACAGATTTCAAACTCAGATCGACCGGTCTGTCTATCGACAGGCTTGCCTCCATAGACAGACGGTCACCGGTCTAGGTGGTGGGAAGCAAAAGGAATCAACGACATGAGATGGGCAAGCACGGCCAAATTGCGAACAAAAGGATCTCGTTGATCAACTGGGCCCCTGGCGAAATCTTCGAGCCCACTCTTCCAAACGTCTCTTATCTCAAAGTTTCTGCTTTCCCATTCCGAATGAGAGGAGAATGCGGCTTCGAGCAACGCGTTGTTTGCGTCTATGTACGCGATTGATGGAGACACGCGGTGATTTTAAATCAACGTCCTCCGACTCCTCGTCATCGTCGACGGCGACAACGTCCAAGCAGTCCTCCTCTGGCTTCAACTCTTTTGGCAACTGGCTACCTTCCATACACCTTCTACTCATAGCTGGCTTTCGGTCGATGGGGGCTCGAGGAAGCTTCCGAAGATGAAGATACTGTACCACATTGTGATTCACCTGGCCTCACATTCCTCGACGAGCTCAACCACCAAGACATCATTCAGCTTGGAATGTCCCTATCCGAGGACCCGGGACTCGCTATTTAAATCTAAAAGGGATCTACGAGACGATCGAGGGGAACCCTGGGATAAGACGTTTCGTCTGGGAACATCTGCATAACTTGAACCGAGTTATTCAGAGGATTAAATACTGTGGAGGCACCTTTTCAGGGACTAAAGCCATCCTGTGCAAAGACGAGTTCCCAGTGGTTGGGCACATTTGTTCATTCGAGGGTAGAAGACCGTCAGAAGACAGGATAGGTGTCATCGAAAGGTGGCCACCACTCGAAAATGTCTCAGAAGTTAGACAATTTCTGGGGGTTGTTGGGACCATGCGGATGTTCATCAAAGCCTTCTCGATAATGTCTAGACCCTTAACCATGCTACTTAGGGCAGACATTTTGTTGATGGCTTTCAATCAGCAACCATCACCACCGCAAACAAAGGACCCCGCCGCTCCGGCCAGGTTCACCATTCACGACCTCCACCAAGCCATCTATGCCCTCCCCTTGCCCAAGGCCACCGCCAAAACATGTTCAGTCACCGTTGACGCCATTAACAACCTACGAAAACTCGTAGCGCAGCTCGTACAACAAAAGACACCGTCCTCATCAGAAACCACAAGCCGTCTTGACTCCCTCGTATCCAAATTCGATGCTCTTAACAACACTGTCAAAGAATTAGCCTCAGTAGCTGCCCATGCACCGCAACGCACCTATGCCTCCACACTCAAAACCTCTGCTCCAGCCACGACAGCTCCCTCCACCGCTTCGGCGGCCCACCACGTCACACGTAACACATCATGTGATCTCGTCCTTACTCCGAAAGACCGCCGATCCCCAGCTTTCCAGTCTGCATCCCCCGCAGCTGTACGCGACCAATTCAACTCGCTGACAACACGCTTGGGGATCACGTACGAAGCCCTCGCTGGGGATGGGGAAACATATTTTCCTCAGACCCCGTTGGCTCGTGCAGTCGCCCTGTATCGTAACGGTGACATCCGCCTCACTCTCAACTCTCCGGAGGAGGTAGTGACCCTTCGAGACCAGGAGAGCTCATGGCTACCCTCGTTCTCCAGCCTTCTCAAAATCCGAACCCCACTCTTCGCCGTCATTGTCCACCGAGTGTCAACGTCAACCCGTATAGAGGCAGATGGAGATACCTCATGGGTACGAGACCTCGTCGATGACAACGAGTCTCGGATTCCGGGCATCGTCACCAACCTTCGATCAGTCCATTGGATTGGCCGCCGCTCCCAGAGCAGCTCCGAGCAACCAAACGCCACTCATCGCTTGTCCTGTATTTCGACGATGCAGACGTGGCGAATGCCTGTATTCGAGAGCGCCTGGCTCTTGAAGGATTCCTCCACCGTGTCGAGAAGTACCGGCCTCGTCCCAGCCAGTGCTTCAAATGTTTCCGATTTGGTCATATTGCCTCCCAATGCCACAGCAAGGCTGTCTGTGGCACCTGCGCTGGTCCTCATCCCACTTCAGAATGCCGTTGCCCCAACACCAAACCCTGCAAATCTGGCAAACAGTGCCCCCATATCGTCCCGAAATGCGCTCTGCGTGGCTGTGGTGGTAAACACTCAGCTACGGCGGCGGAGTGCCCTGTCCGTCAGATACTCTTCCGTCGCATCGAGGATGAACTTTCTGCCTCTGGATCCTTCTTTGCTACCATGCAAAGTGAGCACCGAGGCGAGTCCGTTTAACACTTATTCCCCCTCCCCTCATGCCCCTTCTCCCTCACGTACAATTAACCGTACCTGGACTTCCGCTCCTAGAGCTTTTCGCCCCATGAACCATACCTTACTCTCAAGTTTGTCCCCCCCCCATGATCGTTTTCTCATGGCCTCGCATTTACTCGTGCCCGTGTCTACACCTACTCTGTTGATCTACTCATCACGACTACTCGTACCTACCACAGTACCTACTGTTAGCTACACAGAGGCATAGTAGCGACATATGCCCTAAAGGGCATGAAACGTTACTTAATAAATTGATTCCATCATCATCATCAGACATTTTGTTTAACTGGGGAGAGCTAGAGCAAAAATCGATGGACTTGATCAAGTACTCGGTTAGGCATTGCGAGGCTCTAAAACCTTTAAACTATGAATGGGAAAGCAGCATAGTCCTAGCAGTAGATACTTCTTGGATGGCAGTTGGGATAGAGTGCTATCAGTGAGACCCATATGATCCCAAAAAGAAGTATTACGCTAAGTTCGATTCAATTCCCTTAAACGATAGGGAGGCGAGATTCTCTCAGCCAAAACGGGAACTGTACGGATTATTAAGAGCCCTACTCCATATGCAATATTGGCTACTTGGCTGTCGAAAACTGGTGGTAGAGACAGACACTCTATATATAAAGGGCATGTTGAACAATCCAGGGATGGGGCCAAACACCACGATAAACCGCTGGATAGAGCAAATACTTATGTTCCACTTCGAACTTAAGCATGTTAGAGGTCTGACATTTTCACCAGACGGTCTATCTAGACGGAGGAGAGTACCTGGGGACCCAGAATACCCTAATCCAGGGCTTGGGTACGAAGATAATCCTCCACCAGAAGATCATGAAGACTGGGAATATGACATTCCTCAACCGTACGACTTTGAAGAATTTAAGAGGGAGATTGACACACGGGGAGGGTATATTCAAGAAATATATCCCGACCTGGGAGAAGTCCCTTCCTTCGACAAAGCTGTACAGCAGTTTAGCTTGGACTGCGCGGAAGAGTATAGGGAAGAGCTAGTAATAGGGAAACGGGTTAGAGCGGCCTACGAGGATGAGGGATTGAAATTCCCGGCATATCTAATGGACCAGACCCAAGAACCTGAAAAACTGCTCCCCGACTCACATTTTAAATATGATCCTTCCAAGTGGGAAAAATATCCGGAGGAACATAGAACTGAGTCTGCCAAGAACCAGGATAGAAAACTGGAGCTACTAAAAGAGTGGTTTAAAGACCCTCTAAAGCGGCCTGAAGAGTTTAACAATAAACAATACAGGCGCTTTATAACGTACTCAAGAAAATTCTTTCTGGACAAGGGACAATTGTATCGGAGGGGAGAGAACTCTGGCCATAGGCTAGTCGTGAATAAAGAACACAGGATGTATATAATGAAGGCGTCCCACGACAGTCTAGGACATAAAGGCATTTTCTCTTCGAAATCCATGATTGAACTTCGCTTCTGGTGGCCAGAAATTGAACGAGATCTGGATTGGTATATTAAATCCTGCAAAATGTGCCAGGTTAGACAAAAAGAATTAATGAGGATACCTCCAGTTGCTACATACACGCCCAGTATTTTCCAAAAGATACATGTGGACGTAATGGTAATGGGAGTACCTTCAAACGGGCATAGACTCTTAATTGCAGCCAGGGATTCCTTAACTAGATATCTCGAGGCGAGGGCCTTACGCTCGGATACAGCGGAAGCAATAGGACGCTTCTTGCTCGAGGAGATTATTTGCCGATGGGGTTGCCCCGCTTGGATAGTGTCTGACAATGCTGGACAATTCTTAGCGGCGCTAGCCTGGCTTAACTCCAAATACGGGATTGCTGGGATAAGAATTTCCCCTGATAATTCCCAAGCAAACGGGCCAGTAGAAAGGGTTCACTAGGATATAAGACAGTCGCTATATAAAGCTACTGGAGGCGACGCTAGAAAATGGTTTTGGTTCTTATCCCAAGTACTATGGGCAGACAGAATCACTACTCGACGCGGCCTGGGATGTTCTCCCTACTTTGCAGTCACCGGTGCTCATCCTACAATTCCTTTGGACTTAGACGAGGCGACTTGGCTAGTTGAATATCCAGGAAAGATAATCAGCACCGAGGAACTCGTTGGTTTAAGAGCGAAAGCTCTAGCCAAGCATATCCAACACATAGAGGAAATGAGAGATAGAGTCACGCAGGAGAAAGTCATTGCGGCAGAAAGATATGCTCGAATTCACTATAAAACGATTAAAGACTACAACTTTGATCCGGGTGATTTAGTCTTAGTCAGGAATACCACGGTTGAAAAATCGCTTAACTCCAAGATGGACCCGCGGTTTCTCGGACCTATGGTAGTCGTAAGACGGACAAGAAACGGGGCATACCTCTGTTGCGAGATGAACGGGGCAATGTTTAGAGGGAAGCTGGCGAAGTTCAGAGTTGTGCCATTCTTAGCTAGGGAAAAGTTAGACTTACCCAGCAATATCGAAGAATTAATCGACATGACTTCGGCCGAGCTAGATGAATTGGCTGAGTCCGAAGATAATCCAGTCGAATATAAAGGGAAGGACCTACAATTCGACAGGGTTCATCTGAACCCAGACTGGGATCAAATGGACGAAGCAGACTTGTCTGAAGAGGAACCAGAGCCTAGCGAAGAGGAAGAGGACTTAGAAGATTTAAACAATAGCTGGAACGCGGAAAATCCGAGACGGTCCAAGCGAATAAATGTTTAAGACTCTTAGAAGTCACTCGAATGGTTAAACACGCAACGGCAAACGGGTAATTCTTGTAAAGACAGTAACGAGTGGGTAAACGTAAGGACGGTGGGGAGTTTGACTGGAACTGAGCGGAGGCGCGTACAAACAACGGCGGGCTTTGTCTAGCTAATGGAAAAGTTAGCACAAATAGCTGTTGCGTCAAAGCAAAGGAAACATACCTGGAAGGGCGGGTGTCGCTTGCCTTAAGGCCGCGCTCGGCCAGCAGGGCCACCAGTCGCTCCTGTTCATTAACAAGTTGCTCGGCTATAAAGCCAAAATATTCCAAGCGATGGATAATGAAGCCAAACTCGGAGCGGTTCTCGTATTCAGCACGGATAAGCGCGGCATCGGTAATATGTGCAGGCTTGTGAATAACGAGCTTCTGGGCATGCGCGATAATGTCTTTGGCAGAACCGCTGCCTTGCTCAGTCACTAAATAAACCGATAAGGCACTTAGCTAGAACTGAATACGGGAAATGGAGACTGACCCTGGGGAGATGGGTTAGCCTCGACGAAGGAATTAGCGCGGCGGCGCTTGCGGCTAGATTGGGGTACCTCGCTAGCGACCTGGGCAGCCTCCTTGGGATTCGTCTTGCTAATGACCTTCATAGCCTTGTGGTAAACACGGGCGCTACGGTTAAGGCGAGCAATGCGAATATAAGGAATGCGTACTGTCTCAGGACGAGGAGCCGGTTTAGACTTGGGGATTTTGGGCTAAGACGAAGGATAGTTAAACAAAATGGGAACACGTCGTGGCTTAGCGAACGTACCAAGGATTTAACTGGAGTCTTAGCTTTACCCTTGCCAGCGTTCTCAATAGCGTCAATTTCTGCCATAAAAGCCTCTTCATCGATGGGTTCGGTGGAGGTGTCCTATTATATAATGTAACGGTTAATGAGGGAAAGGTTAAGACGGGTAAAGGACAGTCCACAACGGATGCGTCGTCCATGGCGACGTCTTCCTCGGGAAGGGCCTCCGCGATAATCTCTACCTCGTCCTCGGTGTCATGGATGTCGGGGGCGGACTTCTTCTTCTTGCTGCGAGACTAACGGAAGGATGGGGCTTAAATAGGGAAAACGGGAGATGACTAGCTAGAACACACCTTGCGAGTCGGACCCTGGTTGGCCTCTTTAAGAGCCTCCTCCTTCTCCTGACGGCCTCTCTCGCGCGCGTCTTGCTCGGCGGCAGCCTTGTTGGCACACAAACGATTACGAACCTTCTGCAGCTCTTCAATATAAGCAAAGACCGCTTCAATAGAGGAAGGGATAGGGCGCTTCTTGTCCTGTGTCGACCAGAATTGACGGAACTTGTTCTGATAGCGAAAGAAAGCGTCGTAGATAGAAAGAATGGGTGCGACAACTTTGGGATAAGGGAATAAGGAGGCCTTGGACAGATTGCTCGGTTAAAACGATGACTGGCTAATCTAGCTAAGACGTACCATATGCTCCGCGGTCTGCTCGAATTGTTGCACCGTTCGATGAGGGAGATGGGCTGGGAAATTGCAGGACACCGTGAGCGTGATGTTCTCCTCGACAACCTTCCAGAGGTTGGCGATTTCCGGGGGAATAGTCTCAGACGCAGTTTCGGCAGACATAGTCGAAGTGGGAAACGAGAAGAGAAGTGGATACGATACTGAAAGAGGGACATAAGGGGAATAGTGCTTAAATAGCTCGCCCATTGTCTAGCAACTGGGACAGTTGGAATTTAAAAATGGGGGAGTGAGACTGTGGTTAATCAGGCGGAATTTTCGAACTTTCCTTGATCCTACGGAGCTCCACTTGAATTAAATTAAAGCAACGTCTGACAGTAGCTAAGGGATGAAGCGTTTTTGTGATCAGGAACCCTTCCCTATTTGCAAATTAAAGAGCCTGGGCATGGCGCGAACAAGTGTGGTTAAGGCCAAGTGGACGCTGGATAAACGATTCGGAGGATAGGCTAAGAAAAGGTCTGACTCCAAAAACGCCCAGCTAGATGCCCTACCTTAGCGAAGTGCTTGTCGGCACCTCAGGACGGCCCCTGCGAGCTGTCTAGTTAGATCGATCGCAAAGTCAGGCTAATTAGACAAACACATCATTCCGTCGGCTTAATTTAAGAATGAGGTCATGATGGCGGCTAAAGAATGACACAATCTGTCAATCAAAGGCTTAGCTAGAGTTTATGACCTCAAGAGGACGAAGCCAGACGATTCACAAGCTAAACTAAGTTTAATTGTGAAAAGGCCATACAAACATCCTACTAGATAACGCCTACTGAGCAAGGTAACTAAAAGTCGCTGGCGGCATCCTCCCCAAAGATAAGGGCGGTATCAATGCAGTCAAGCACCGTGGAGATAATGTCCTTCTCACCGGTGGACTCTTTAGCTAGCTGCTCGCGAACGAGAGAACCTCCGACAGCGCTAAGGCTAGTGTCAACAAAGATAGACACGGAGCCCTCGGCTAAGTCAGGGTCAGGGCCGTTAAGGATGGAACGAGGCGACCGGACGGGGATGTCGTCTTTGTACTGGTCGTTGATGAGTGAAGCGAGGGTGGACCAGTTGAAGGCTGCACTCGAACCATCGGGCATAACACCCTGGATAGATGGGCCAGCGACGGGGTCAGGATTAACGCGAGTGTTGGTTAAGGGGAAAATCCTAGCCTGATGAGGGGAGTCCGTCGGTCCCATAGGGAGGGGTGCGATCCAAGGAATATCTGGATCAGCCGCCTCCACGGCGGGGAATTTGAACTCACGCCGCGAACTGTCACAGTGACGGTGTGACGGTGTGGTACCCCTATGATATGGTTATTGAATCACAAACTTGTATCTCTTCGTTCTTCTATGGGTATCGTGTGTAACTGGATAGGTGTTATGTTTTGCGGGTGGTCGCAAGTTCGATCCTCAGCCTTGTGTTTTTATTTCGTTACCAAACCACTGTACATATTTAGTTTGAGCCGCGCGGCGAGCGCTAGCTCCACGCAGTGGGCCTCCGCGGCGAGCGGAAAGCGCCGCGCAGCGGTCGGGGTCTGGGGTGGAAAACCCCAGCCGTCCGGGCCGGCGCCCGCAACACAATACCACTCACAAAACAAAGGAAAAAAGTCTATTCAACACGAAAATACATCGGCTAAGTACTCCGAAATTTTGGAGCTGCTTCCGGTCGGTCAACAAGAAAATTGTCATACACGCCGCGCGGCAGCTCCACGCAGTGGTGCGCCGCAAATGTCGGCGGGGAGGCCAATTTTTGCGTTGACCGACCGGAAGCAGTGGAGAAATTGAGGGAAAACACCACTGGTATGCAAGATAAGAGATGTGCGCCAGTGGGAGGGCAATTCCAGCAAAAAAAGGCGGGCCTGGGGTAAGTAGAGGGAAATTGAGTTCGCGAATGTGACGGCGTGACAGTCACAGTTCGCGGCGTGGGTTTGGTCTTCCCACGGCGGCGCGCTTGCGAGTAACCAGAGTACGCAAAATAGTACTGACGGGGATTCGACCAGGGAGGGAAGTCTCAATAACCGACAGGATAACGGAGAGCGAGTCGAGAGGGAGACGAAGTTAATCTAATGTTGGGTAGATGAAAGAGAGGAAAACGTACTATGGCTACGCATAAAAGCGGCCAAGCCTTTCTCGTGCTCCTCGACAAAACGATTAACGTCCATAAACTCGCAAGTTGAGTAGAGTTGAAGGGTGCACTCGCGGCAACCAGTCCCAGCGCGAGTGGGAGTGCAGAGGATACCTGCGTTGACGCAATTGCCGCAGGGACGCTTAGGCTAGAAGAGTGGGGGAGTTAGCCAGAGACCTGGGCTTCTAAATAGCGAAGCTGAGACTTACACGGCGCTCCTGGAGCATCAACAAGAAATCCACCACTGTAGCTGGGCTAGGCTCGTTTAAGCCAACGACCTGCGCGGCAATGTCGAGTAGAGTAGAATCGGCAGTTGGGGCCATACAGAAAGATTAGAAGAAGGGAAGAAGAATTAATTGGGAGACGAAAAGGCAGAGTCCATTTAAATAAAGGTGGATCGCTGGCGAGTCAACCCCTCCAAACTGTCTCAAGTTTAATTCGATCACCCTGGATCTATAACCGAACTACCGGATAAGATACAGGAGGGTCTGGGCTAGACTAGAACGAGCGGCTGGGTAAACTAAAGTCCAATTAATTAAGCTTCCCCTCGACAAATCTCTTGGAGACGCAAGACACAGTACTTGTGGCTTAGCCAACGATAGGCAATCGCGCCAAACTCGAGGCGGTCAAAATAGGTACGGAGATGAGCAATCTCGGCAGTAGACTCAGCTGCGTCGATACGACGTTTAACTTGGTCGCAACGGGCCATATAAGTCTCCTCCCAAATAGTCTCCATAATCGACTGTATGTGAAGGTGAAGGAAGGCGTAGGGGAACATCACCCGGCCAAAGCGGGGACCTGTCAAGCGTCTTGGTTAATTGACTTAGCCGTTAATTAGGCAAGGAACTTACGGAGCGAAGTGAACTCAGGAGAAAGCCGGAACATCTGCCAGCGATAGAACCAACGGAAGCTGCAATGGTTGCAAAGCCTCTCCTCGCAAGCAGTGCAAGCCCTGCCACAGAAGGAGAACACGCAGTCTTGACCACGGTCTACGCACTGAGTACACGAGTTAAGAGACTAGAAAGGGATAAGCCGTTATTTACGAAGGACAAGGATAGGAAGCCCACGGGGTGATCCTCTAGATAAATAAAGGTGTATTCCTCCTCCAGGGAGTTAAAAGGCATAGCGAAGGTGGAAGTAGAAGACAAGAAGTGGTATATTGGGATCGACCAGCTAAGCCGGACTTTATACAAATCAGGCCCTAACAGGGGTCTGGCTAAGATAGAGGCCAAATAGACTTAGCGCTCAAAAGTACGGCGCGGGTGCATAACTGGGATGGTTAAACCAGGGTCCGAGCGTAGCCAAGCTGCGACTCCAAAAGTCCCTCCCCCGTGAGCCCGTTCTTGCGCCCTATACACTTCCATGGCTTCTGCAGGCGACGCCTGCCTAACCTTAAGAAGAGCTATCTCAAGCCTCCGTTCGTAAGCGGCCACGTTCCGCTTAAACAAGGGCTCGAAATAAGCCTCAAGGTGGGACTCTGGGAAGTAGTCTCCGCCGTAGCGGAGTTCTAGATAGTCGAGTCAGGACCTAGCTAGAAGGCGATAAAAGGGATAAGACAGACCAGTCTTCTCCCATAACTCAGACTTGCGAAAGTCAAGGAAAGCAGGCCACTGGGCGTAAGTGCAGTCCGACTGGTGGTGGAGCTCGCAGTGTTCGCAGCCTCTGCCCCAGGCCTTGAATTTGCAAGTCAGCCCGAAGACATTGCAAGACTGGCATAAGCTTCCAGCCCCAGGCTAAGGGAGCGCTCTGGCTAAGCAATATCTAAACGGCAAAAGCAGAGGGAACTTACCTTCTTATCTTCTAAGAAGTAATAGGTGAACTCTTCCTCCAGCGAAAGATAAGCCCCCAAGGGCTTCAGAGTAGTTGTATGTGGATTGATTGCCATAGTTAAGCCTCGGACCCCTATGAGCCGGGCTAACCTGAAGGTCATCCAAACTAGGAACTCGATCACTTCAGCTAGAACTGACAGCTTGATTTTACTAAATCGGGAAGTCAATCAAAATGACATCACTTAGACGAAGGGTGGACAGTGCCTAGCGATTCATAATGCAGAAAGACCAGCTTGGACTCTTAACTGTTGACTTAAGGCTTAGCTAAAAGGGGAAAATGGTCTTAGCCAGACTTGGCTAAGTAGAAAACAGCCTACCCAACGACTAGCTTAAAGAATTCAACCGTTATCAGGCAAGACGGACTCTGGGTAGACCGGAATGCCCAACTAACGAGGCTTCCCAAGTAAAATTGAGACCGGCCCTCAAGTAGTTGACGTTCAGAGAATAAGAAAATGGTACTGAGCAACTTTCTTATAAAAAGTAATGAGTCCAGAAGGGCTTGTTCTCACACAAGGAAGGACAGTATACAAAAGCTTTTATAGATACCCTCTAAGCAGAGAGGGCATCCTATAGACGATACATTTTTTTATTCTAGGGTTACCGATAATCTAACTATGGAGGCCTAGTCCAAGAACATAGTAGATGAAAAGCATTATAAAAAGAAAAACGAAACAGCGCGTAAGAAGCGCGCGCAACGAGCAAACGGGCGAGCAGAGTCCATGAGCTACCCCGATGCCACAGTATCCACCGCCATCTCCGTCCTGCTGGGATCCGCGTCGATCGCCGACAAGGAGGCCTAGATAAAGAAGGGGTGGTTGGTTAGTAAAGAGTGGTAGAAGGGGAGAAAGCAAGGTGACTTACTGGTTGCTCCTCGTTGTTCTCGGCAGCGACGGCAGTAGCGAGCGCCTCGCGGTTGAGTTGAATGGCGTGCTCGTCCTCCTGCAGCTTGGCCGACGGAAGGACCGGCTTCAAGTTGGGGGTCGACGCCGAGTTGAACTGCTTGACGAGGTGTTCAAATTGAACACGAATGTCGGCCGGGCTGACGTCGACCGTCGACGGCGGAGAAGCGTGACAGGAACTTGTCGAGGCCAACTACCGAGATGATGTCGACGGCGTGTGCGTGGTAGTGGCGGAAGGTGGCGGCGAAGTCCTTGGCGGCGGCGCGTGCGATGTTGGCTGTGTCGACATAGTGATGGTAGCGCGACAGAAGGACTTCCCCAAGGTGGTCGGTGTCTAAACAAAACGGGTGTTAGCTAAAGTCAGAATAAAGGAAGAGAAGTGGGACTTACAGTTTGAGAACCTGGCGATGCGAGGGCCCAGTTGGTGGTAGAACTCCACCAGCTCCTCGTCGCACTTCTCAAACTCACACGAGAACCCCTTCCTCTGACAAGCGCTGCACTTTGCACCAAAGGCCGCTGGGACGCTGTAACGACTGGTCATTTTTGCGCGTTATATCTGGCTATTTTAAGTCAAGTGCGGCCCTAAACAACCCAACTACCCGCCACGACTATAGTCTTACTCGACTATCAATAGGAAGTCAGTACCTCTGTTGGTGACACTAAGGAGGGTCAAAGTGAGCTCCGAGCTGTTGACCGTAAAACCCATCACAGGAGAAAGGCATTATATTAATAGCCTACTGCAGTACTATGGATCTGTTCCATAACAGAACCCTCAGAAGAGTGACGAAGAGTCAAGTACTTGTGTACTACGGACTTAGACGAAGGTCTACAAGGATGTAGGAGGCGCCGCGGGGGCTATCAGAGTCAACATCAGTCAAAAGACAGATGCCGCGGGCTGCCGACTATAAATAGACGGCTGGAACAACGCAAAGGGATCTCATACAGGAGATGCCGGTGCTAGGATCAGAAGGCAGAGTCATGGCAAGACATGAGGTCTTTGACAGGAGTGATGATGATGTGATGTTGAAGCCGAACCAGTGCGGCAACTTCATTAGAAGTCTATTTCTATATTGGAGTCAGCGCGGATGACTTGGTGGCTTGATAAATTGGACAACAGACGAGCCTGTGATATTGCGAGTGAATGGAATGTCCCAAGAATAGTCTTAGGAGTTATTAGAGGCGTTGATGGCACCACCGGAAGGGTTGCCGCAAGTAACGGATTGACGGGATCACCAATGATGGTGTTCCGCGGGCTTCCGCAATTCAGTGATTCAACAGTGAGAGTCATAAGTGCTGACTTTCTACCGTTGGATCGACAAGCCAAGAGGCTGCCGAAGGTCCTCCGGGACACCCAAATACCAATATACCATATCTCTACTCAATTGGATCGACATTGCTTACTCTGTACTATTTATGTGATGTATTTCTTGGCATTAGTATAAAAGGACCTGTATTTCTCGTTGAGCTGGAGGACATCGCGCTCAGTCTATTGGACAGCGTTGGTGAACTCAGGCAGCAACGTAGAGGCATATATAAAAGATATTGTCTACTCGTTTGTCTTAATAGAAATTGTATTGAAGTTCAGTTCAAGTGTGAATCTAAGCATCGTTTCGAGAGTGTTCACCCGCGGAGGCTTTGCTTTCGAGTAGCTTTGTCGTGGCCTTAGTGTGTAAGGAACTGCCTGCCTCTACTGCCCGCGGACTGTCTATCTCATTGTGAGGATACGTGTGCTCGAGAGTGAACTAGTATCTCCCTGAGTCTGAGGAAGAGTGGAACTGTCCATCTGCTGAAGCATTGCGTTGGGACTGCTGGCGCATAACCGGAAGAGATCTGATTAGTCCTCGTCTGAAAGGCTTGTGCTATATAAAGGAGTGTCAAAGGTTCCTGGAATTTGGAGGTTCAGGTCTATAGCGTAACTGGCGCTATAAGAATTGTGCATTCCGCCGCGGAAACTGTCTGTGGCCATTGTTTCAATCTCGCCCTGATATTCAACTTCGTTGGGTATCTTGTATCCTACCGTTTATAGTTCCTATTTTTAGGAAAGGTCCGCGGACGGAATCACTTCCATCTACGGTGTGTGAGAGCGTGTTTTGTGCAAGGTTCTTACTTGCAAGTCGACTTATATCCTCGTCACTGTGACATCTGGATTTCGGATCGACATTTGAGTGTATCTTGTGGAGATATTTGTGTTGTAGTGTTGTGTGTGTTGGTTGATTGTGTTATATATATATTTTGGTGGTAGATTCTCTGCTGCGCTATATTTAGCACTTCAGTTGATATATTCAAGTGTCAGCGTTACATCTGGAGCCCACCGCGAGGGGTTCGGTGGTAATTTGTTGATAAAACAAAACGCGTTGCTGTAGTTGGGAGAGTCTAGAGAAGGGACTTTCCTGGGTTGTCGAGAATTCCAGCCCAAACCAACCCTCGTACTAGAAAGACGTCGAGGAAGAGCAGACATCAGCGCAGCCCGTCTCCATTAAATACAGGAGCAGGTGCCAGAAGTTTGCTAGAGCAAGCCAGGGTTGCACTACAAGAACCCGCTCAAACGTCGACTTCAAGGAACAGTCTTATACCCGAGTCTGTAAATTGGGGACCATCGACGTCTGGCAGAAAACCGCGTACGACCAAAAATTCCAGTGCAGGACGGTCGTCTAGTTCGTCACCAGTTAAGAGAAGAAGGAGAGCGCGTTCCGCGGAAGCTATAAATACTTCTGCAGCATTACCCTTTGAGGGACACGCAATCCACTCGGACGGCGAGCTATCTGATCATTTGAATCAGACCATCGAGGCTATTTCGAACTCCGTAGCCAAGATAAACCCCCCACAAACAAACACTATGGCTACCTACGACGAGATTGATAAGAGCAAGATCCCGGATATTTTTGGGAGACATAACCTGAAATTCGATGACGAAACAGGGGATTTGCCCAAGTATTTGGAAGGGATCGAAGATATCATCGCGAAGCAAGGAAATCTTAGTGAGCAAAGCAAGAAGTGGATAGCACACCACTATGCGAACAGTAAAGTGCAGAAAGAATGGCAGGCTTTGCCCACCTATACGAATGGAACGTATGAGGAATGGAAAGCGGAATTGATGGATGCTTATCCTGAAGTTCGTGCAGTAGAGAAAGGTTCCCGCGCGGGCTGGGCATCTTTCTTGAAACAGTATTCAGACCGTCCGGTGAGAATTGACGAGGAAGTTGAGTTTGCCAACTATTGTCGAAAGTTCCGCGGACGAGTTGCAGTGATGAACAAGGACCGAGAGATGCTCTCAAGGCGCGAATTGGCGCAAGACTTTTTGAAAGGTATTCACCCTACCTTCAGGGAGACTCTTCGCAATATCGTGCTGGCCAGAAGTCCGACGGAACTTACCTCGTATCAGCGAGCAAAAGCTGAATATGAAGCTGTAGCTGCGAACAAAGGGAAGGCCTATAAACCGGCCTACACTCACCCTGACGACCTGTACGAATGGGGAGACTTTGAGGAAATATTGAAGTCGTTGATCAAAAGTAATGACTCTATTTTCTTCACAACTCCCTCGGATACAAAGAGGAAGGCTGTTCTATTTTCGGGTAGTTCAGAGGGTGGAGATGAAGCTGCCAAGTTGAAGGCTAGATTGGAGAAGCTTGAGGCTGATTCCAAGGCCAGAGAGGAGAAAATTCTCCAGTCGAGCAAGGAGATTAAGGACAAAATGGAAGAGACCCTGGCTAATCATTTGGACAAGTTTACGATGGACCAAAAACAGGTCATGTCCAAGATGCATGAAGCCTTGTCGAAGGGGACCTCCAATTATCCTAGTCGTCCTGTAGAAAGAAGAGAATACGGGCCTGACAGACCATCGTATACACCGGATAGGCCGCCTCTTAGAGAAGGCAAGCCTACGGGCTGTTACTATTGTTGGGATCCTTCGCATTTTGTTGCGGACTGCAAGCACAGAAGGGATGATATTACTGGGGGCCTGCTAATCCTGAAAGATGGGCGTATGTTCTTCTATGATGGAAAGGCTTTGCCGCGGGAACCCAAGAATAAGAGCTACATGACCAAAGTGCGGGATTACTATAACAATCGCACTCAGGTGTACTATAACCAAGAGGCGTTTGAGTATTATTATGCTAGTGACCCCACTGCACCGGCCGCGGAGTCGTTTGCGAGTGAATCCAGGGAAGAGTCAGACTCTCCTGCCACCGCGGATAGACTAGACAGAATCGAGGAGTCTGTTGCAAAGATAGCGCAGTTTATGGCGGCTCAGAAGGATTTTCAGTGATTCCGATGAGGGAGACTCGCTCACGGAAAGCTCCTGAGGATCCGAAAGCCAAAGACCGCGTTCCAGAAAAACAGAAAAACCAACAAAAAGAAACAGTAGCCGAGAGAGATAATGGGAAGGTGCCCATTAAGCCAGCCAGAGAGAATAGAGTAGAAGTGTTGCTACCGAAGCGTTCTACTCAACCTACGAGGAAAGTCACCGTCGAAGAAGTCAGTGATTCTGAGGACGAGTCGGTTGGTGTCAGAAACAAAAATCAGAAGGAAGAACTTCCGTTCAAGGATGTGAAACCTCTGTCTGACCCTCCCGTACGACCCGCGTTCCCACGAAAACCAGCAGAGGAGCAACATGGCCAAGGGTCATCAGGTTCACGAAGAACAAGAGTGCCTAAAGATACTCAGCGGCGAGACAAAGCTACCGCGGAGATCGCAGACGCTATTCGGGAAACTGTGATACCAGTCAAAATAGGCACATTGCTGGATAGTAACGAGATGCTCCGGAAAACTCTTGAGATTGGGGGTCTGCGGAAGAACAAAGCCAAGTTTATGAAGACTACTTCTGGTGATATTGTTCCTACCAAGGTGCACAACTTTGTCGTCCAACGGGTATTTGAGGATGAAGACTCAGACTCTGAGAGCCCCGCGGATGATGAAAGTGAAGCAGAGGATAACGTTCGAGTTGAGACAACCACTTGTGAAGTTGTAGATGAGGATGGAAAGACTGTGTCGGTGTTGATGTTTGACACGTTCCCTGAATTGGTTACCTCCAATGATCATGATTTACCGGAGGGAAGCGTTATTTGTGGGGACCCTGTCCTTCAATACTATGAGTCTCTACCAGACGGAGAAAAAGCGAAAGCTGTTAAAGTCCCGGCCGCGGGCTCCTCTGCAAAGCTCAGATGCATTCATTCGTCGGTAAATGGCAAGTATGTGGAAGCCATTACGGATAGCGGCTCGCAGATTGTATCAATGAATGCTCAGTTGGCCAAGGAAATTGGTTTAACTTGGAATACAAATATAGTCTGCGAGATGGTTGCTGCAAATAGCCAGATTCAGTCCACTTTGGGCTTGGCTATAAATGTGCCGTTTAATTTTGAAGGGATAGTGATGCACCTTCAAGTTCATATTATTGATGAGGTGCCTTATGAAGTTCTTTTGGGACGCCCCTTCGAAATTTTGTCAGAAGCTGTGTTTGCGAGCAAGAGAACCGGCGAAGTCGAGATCACAATTACGGATCCGCGCACAGGGAACAAAAATACCTTTGCAACCTCTCAGAGGGGGGTCAAGATAGATCGAGACACAGGAAAGCCAGTCCAGACAGCTCCCGCGGAGACCAAACCGGATTTTTGCAAGTCTTCGAGGAACTCAAAGATGGGGGAGAAGTAATGGCCGCGTTTGAGTACAACGACCATGGGGAGTTGGTGTGCACAGGATATGGTTTACCGAAAGACGGGGATGTTGTTACGCAGGATGACAGGACGATGGCATATTTATTGGCGTCTAGGAACGCATTTGCAGGAGATAAGAATGCTAGTGTATTGTTGAATCAATACGCGGGGCAGGTAGAGAAAGATAAAGGCACAGATGTCTTCTTGTTCACGGAATCTGGAAGCCCGGGAAGCCCGAGAAAATCGAACCGTGGAAAGCATGCACCTAATCCGGGTGATAGCTCGGCTAAGTCTGCGTTTGCCTACATGGAGCGAGATTCCCGCGTGAATGATGATAAAGATAGTTCCGCGGAGGCGGCGGACCGTGCGCCGAAAGTGAACCGTAGAAAGCAAAAATACAAGAAGAAAAAGAAGAAGAAGAAGTCTAAGAAGACTTCGAAGGCAGAGGGAGCTAAGACAGTCCCTGCTGCGAAGGGGAAGCTGAATTTTGAAGTACCGGTGCCGGAAGTACCAAGAGAGCAATTTATTTTTTGGAAATTTGGGCATCTCTATGGGAAAACAGCGAGTATTTGCGACTAAGAAGTACAAACCGGTCGCGGAAAAGATTAAGCCTATCCTTGGAAAAGTGGATGAGAAGTTCAGGATTGTGCGGAATATCACGGGGGATCCTTTGAAGGATATGCCAAAAATAGAAACGGATATTCCTGAGATTCACCCAGTAGGAAGATATACCGCGGAGCGAATGGAGGCATTTGAAAAGACTCATAACACTGGGTTCTTATTGCCTGAAGAGATGAAGTTGCTTCATCATTTTATGATGTTGCATAACGAGCATTTCGCCTGGGAAGAGGATGAGCGAGGGCAATTCAAACATGAATATTTCCCGCCCGTTGATATGCCTGTGGTACCACATACACCATGGGTATGCTCGCAAATTCCAATTCCGCCTGGACATTTTGAAGAGTTCTGCCGCATCATCAAGTCTAAGTTAGATGCTGGGGTGTATGAACCATCCAACTCGTCCTACAGGTCACCTATTTTTGCGGTGATAAAGAAAGATGGAAAGTCATTGAGAATTGTACACGCGTTAGAGAGGTTGAATGAGGTTACAATTCAACACTCTGGGGTACCTCCAGCCACGGAGAAACTAGCAGAACATTTTGCTGGTCGAGCGTGCGGAGCTTCGTTGGATATGTTTGTCGGATATGATAACAGGGACTTAGCGGAATCTTCAAGGGATTATACGACCTTCCAGACGCCGTTTGGGGCACTGAGGTTAGTAAAATTACCAATGGGATGGACCAATTCTGTTCCCGTGTTTCACGAGGATGTTTGTACCATCTTGAGAGATGAAATGCCGCATGTAACAATCCCTTACATAGACGATGTACCTGTCCGCGGGGGACCTACGAGGTACGAGACAAAAGATGGCGACTGGGAAAGGATTGCGGCGAATCCTGGAATTAGAAGATTTATCTGGGAACATCTCGACAATTTAAATCGAGTTGTGACTAGAATGGCTTATGCAGGAGGAACTTTTTCAGGGAAGAAGTTGGTCCTCTGTGCGGATGAGTTTGAGGTTGTGGGGCATATTTGCTCTTACCGCGGAAGAATTCCCGATCCTAAGAGGGTGGACGTTATTAATAACTGGGGTCCTTGCGACTCTTTCACGCAAGTGAAGGTGTACCTGGGCACCGTTGGTGTTCTGAGGAGCTTTATTGAAGGGTACGGCGACATTGTTGCACCTATCAATGAGTTAACGAAGAAAGACGTTCCCTTTGTATGGACCGCGGACTGTGATGAGGCGCAGGCCAAGATTAGAGAAAGGTTGAAAAACTGCCCAGCTCTAAAACCCCTGCGGTACGACTGGGATTCGGACATAGTAATTCAAGTGGATACGTCGTGGAGAGCTGTAGGAATTATTATCTACCAGCTAGACCCAGATGATCCTAAGAAGAAGTACTTTGCACGATTTGCAAGTATAACGTTAGGGAAGACCGAGGCGAACTATTCGCAACCTAAACGAGAATTGTACGGGTTGATGAGAGCTCTAGAGGCCATGTATTATTGGATTTTCGGAGCAAGGAAGCTTGTGGTTGAAACCGACGCGTTATACATCAAGGGCATGTTGAAAAACCCTGGAATGGGCCCCAACGCCACGATTAACCGCTGGATTGAAAAGATCTTGATGTTCCATTTTAAGCTGAAGCATGTCCCTGGTGAAAAGTTTGCACCCGATGGGTTATCAAGGAGAGATCCTTTCCCTGGGGATGAACAATTCAAAAATTCGGAAGAGGGTTATGACCAAAATGAACCTCCCGAGGACCATGAGGACGTTTCCGCGGAAGGCCCACAGCCGTTGGAATTCGAGGACTTTAAACACCTTATTGATACCAGAGGTGGATATTTCCAGTCGGAGGACGAACAGCCAGAGATTGTGGACGTTGATGCAGTTTGTATGAAAGATTTCCAACGTGATTGCAAGAGTGCCAGAATGACTGAAGCTAATCTGGCGAGAGCACGTAGAGAAGCGTACTCGAAGGAGAATAAGCAGATCCCTGAGTATATTTTAATGACGGAGCCTCTCATTCCAAATTTAGAATTGAAATGGGATGAGTCGAAGCGAGAGCCTTACGATGAAGAGCATCGTTCGGATTGGATGAAAAAGCGTGATGCTAAATTACCATTGGTAAAGGAATGGTTAGCGGACCCTATGCAAAGGCCCGCGGGAATGAATGATGATGCAGAGTATAGAAGTTTTATGCGCTTCGCCTCACATTTCTTTTTGAAAGGGGGGAGGATGTATAAGAAATCTTTTGGCACTGCGAATCAATTAGTTGTTGACAAGGAACACCGCATGTACATGATGAAGGCCGCTCACGACAGTCTGGGTCACCGCGGAAGTTATGCAACTAGAGAATTGATTACGCTGCGATTCTGGTGGCCAGGAATAGAAGCAGATGTATTTTGGTACATTGCGTCTTGCGACGCTTGCCAAAACCGACAACATACACTGTTGAAAGTCCCGCCAGTTTTGACCCATACTCCAAGTCTATTTCAGGTCATCCATACCAATGTAATGGTAATGGGGCAAGTGTCCAATAAATGTGGACTAGTTGTTGATGCGAGGGACTCTTTGAGTTCTTGGTTAGAAGCGAGACCGCTTGTGAGAGACACGGCTCACGCAATTGGAATGTTCCTATTTGAAGAAATCATTTGCCGTTGGGGTTGCCCAAAGCAGATTGTAACGGATAATGCGGGGCAATTCAAGAAAGCTGTGGAATGGTTGAAACAGAAATACGGGATTCCAAATATTCAGATTTCACCATACAACTCTCAAGCGAACGGGAAGATTGAAAGTGGACACTTCCAAATGCGTCAGGCATTGTTCAAAGCGACTGGCAAGAACCCATCTAAATGGTTCTGGTTCTTCCATGTTATGCTTTGGTCAGACAGAGTTACGGTTAGAAAAGGATTAGGTTGTTCACCTTATTTTGCGGTCACTGGAGCGCATCCAATTCTACCGTTGGATATTGAGGAAGCTACTTGGTTGGTTGAAATACCAGGTCGAGTGTTGACGACCGCGGAACTGATAGGGCTAAGAGCCAGAGCTTTAGCAAAGCATGTTGCCCATGTTGAACACATGAGGAAGCGTGTAGATCATGCTAAAATGGTTCAAGTCCGTAAACTCGAACGGTACAATGAACATACGATTAAAAACTATGATTTCAAACCGGGAGATCTGGTTCTCGTGCGCCATACTGAAGTAGAGAAATCTCTGAACTCTAAGATGGATCAGAAAGGGAGATACCTTGGCCCAATGGTTGTTATAAGACGTACCAAGAGAGGAGCGTATATCCTAGCTGAAATGAACGGCGCGCTATTTCATGACAGGATAGCCGCGGGGCGTGTGGTTCCATACTTAGCACGTCGCCGAATGCAACTTCCGCTCAACATCCAAAAGTTTATTGATGTATCTACGGAGACACTCGAAAAGCTAGTGGACGATATTCCCGCGGAAGGGGAAAAGACAAAGGAGCGCAGCTCAAAGAAGATAAAGGATCTAGCCTCCGATAAAGTAAATATAAGGGTAACACCTGAAGACTTCGAAAAGGCTGAGTCCTCAGAATCGGAGACTGGGAACGATGATGATGAAGCAGAGTCGGACGATGAGCCAAAAGAGTCGGTTGGTCCTAGACGGTCCAAACACAGGAAGCATTAAAGATTGTGGTGGTATGCGCCTCTGTAATCTTAAATTAGGACTTCTCCACGGAAGGATTAAAATGGGAGATCGTACTTGTCAGGCGATTCGACGGAGTGAATGGAGATGCCAGGAGGAAGGAGCTTGGACATACGAAGCTCGACGAAGCCGAGAGCGGAGTTGTCGTAGCCGTGAAGGATGAGTTCCTTGCGCATATAGGCGAGTTCATGAAGATCATCGATCTTGTTGACCGCTTTGATGAACTGGGCCTTGCGAGCCTTGATGGAAAACTCATGGTGGTAGGCGAAGGCTTCGTCAAGCTGGTTAAGCATGGTCTCCAGGTCGACGGTGCTGCGACCGAAGATGATAGCTGAAGGGGAGGATTAGCGAGGAATAAGTCGGGAAATCTATAAATGGACGCACCAGGACCTCCGCGCTTCTCCCAACTTTCGATCATCTTGTCCTTGCTGGTGAAGTCGCAAGGATGGAATTGAATAAGACAGTTGTGGCAAGGAGGACCCCAACTAGTCGGAGCGCAAGGCTCGACATTGTGTTTCTTGGCGCAGCAAGAGCACTGTTCAGTCGGCTGGTGATAAAAATAGATCAGTCGAAGTTGAGAGTAACAAGTACTAAGGACACACCTTATTATCTTCCATAAGATAGATGGCGGCTTGGAACTTGGGAAGGATCTCGTTGACAGGGACCAGGATGTCGCGTTTGAAGGCTGCGAGAACGGCAGGATCCATTTCACCGAATGCAAGTTCGTCGGGGCTGACGTAGAGATAATCGTAGTAGTCGTCGTTCTCTTCGTCGTCTAAGCCGTGGATGCTCATGCAAAAGAGAGAAGAATATTATGGGAGGAGACGTTCCTATGAGGCACTGTTTAAATAGTAAACACTGCTGAGGAGATGTTTTGCCTGTGATTATTTGAATCAGATTTTGTATTGATCATAAGCGGGACGGCGGAAAGTAAAGGAGTGAGACTCACCTATACTGCCCACATAACCCCAGTAATAAGTGTGGTACAACATTGTCCACCTACAACACTAACTAGTGGCGAAAACCGTGGCGCAGAGCTCCTGTCGATATCTTTCGGAGATCTTTTCAATAACTTTCAGCAAATATATATATTGAGGAGAAGTACAGCTTAGCTCAATAACTTTGAGTATCTTTCATTAACTTTCAATAACTTTGGGACTTGTAGATGGTCCACAGGCATCTACTGCCCAAAAAGGAAATGTGGTCGTAAAATACCATTAAAATAGTCGTAAAATACATGGAAAATCAGCGAAAAATATAGCGTCTATGGGGCGTGCCAAAAAAGGAAGTATGAGCGGGGGGAGGGAGGGGGGAGGGTGATGCTACTGTACATGTCCACTGGGCTCCCCCCCAGCTGGTGGTGGAGGGAACACATTGTTCTCGGTGGGGGGTTGGTGGAGAGAAGCAGGACGAAAGCCGGGGGGGCCCTTTTTCTTGCTTCCCTTGACTGTGTTCTTACGAGCAGGGGCTTGGACAGGGTTGCTTTGTCCTTCTTTCTCCCTGTCGTCTCCTCCACCGGACCCACCCTGGGCACTCGAGCCAGCCGCATCCTCATCACCAGCTGCTATCCCCTCTGTTGCATCCTTCTTCTCCTTCTCTTCCCTCTCTTTCCTCTCCCTCTCCCTCTTTTTTCTCTCCGCTCTCTGCTCCTCCGCATGCTTCGCCAACCACTGGTTGTCAGCCACCCACTGTTTCTCCCGATCTGCCTTGGCCTTCATCGCCTCGTCATGTCGAGCCTTCAGGTTGGCAGGACCGGTAAGCTTCTTAGGTACAGCCTTTGGAGCACCCTTGAAGGCGGCAATGGGAGCAGGTCGACGTGGGTTGGGGGCATTGGAAGGCTTCTTCTTCTTCCTGGTCGACTCCTCCTCCTCCTCCTCGTCCTCCAATACCTCCTTCCGATTCCTCTTCTCCCCCCGAGGTCCCTCGCTCGACTTCTTCCTCTTCTTCGGAGGCTCTTTCTCCTTCTCAGCCTCCTCATCCTCCTCGTCCTCGTCATCACCGCCCGACTTCCGCTTTCGGGAAGACTTGGACACGGTCTGACGAGACCTCGTCACACGCACGGCCTTCCCCCCAACATCTTCACTGTCATCTTCCTCTCCACCTGCCCCCCCTGTGATCCCCCCCCACTCCTCGTCGTCGTCGTCGTCTTCGTCGCTCGCCACCTCCTCCCTGCTCTTCCGCTTCCCTTTCCCCTCCGCCTTCCCTATCGTTCTTTTGTTCGGCCCCCGACTCTTCCCACTATCCGACCTCTTCTTCCTCCCCTCGGAAACGATCTCCCCGCTGGAAACCTTCTCTTCATACAACGCTCGCCATCTCTTCTTCTCCTTCTCGTTCAGAACCTTCCACCGACAGCTTCCATCCTTCAGGGCGTCTCGGAGCTTTCGAATCTTCTCCACGGTGCTGATTTTGTTCGGAGGGCCCCAGTCAACGTCTTTGGGCCATCCAATCAACTCACAGCCGTACGACAAAACCACGGACTGGATGTATCGCTCATAGTTCATGGCGCATTGCTGTCGTTTCGATGCGATGACTATATTAAGGGTAAGCAAGACCCTCGAGCTGTCTGAGAAGAAACTTACCCAAGCCGCTCTTGATCATTCGAGTCACCTCCGAGCACATCGACTTCAAAGTATCAGCGCCAGCTACGATGCATCAGTGCATGGTTCCTTGGAGTCCGATGAAACCACCGACCATCTCCCTTGGCACAAGCCCACTGCTCGAACTTCGCATTGAAGTCCATAGGGTCCATCCCGATTACCTCTCGAATAAAGTCCAACGCACCCGCGGACTGAATTATACGGGGGTTCGTAGTGTCTTGCACATGCCCTTTCGAAAAGAAGGAGAAGCCCTGCATGCCACAGCTTCGGTACAGGTACTGCACCTGGGGAAAGGTCACACTCTGCTCTATCAAACGACTGATATCAAGCACCTACCTCGTCATTCATCCTCTCCAGCGAATTCTCCGCCCCAACCTGCGCGGCTTTGTTTGTTGCCCTAGTCCCAGACACTTTCAGCTCTCGGTGGTCCAAGACACCCTGTATCAAGTCTTTCTTCCTAGCCTCGCTCATGTCGACGAACTCAGGGTCATTCTCATCGAGGGCCCGCTGTCGAAGTACCTCCAAGGCCACCTTCTCCCCAGGGCGAAGACCTATGGAGAGTCGAAAGGGTCAGCCCTATTTAAGTGTAGTCAATATCGGGAAACACATACCTCGATTCAGCTTCTTCCCCAGGTAATGGATTTTAGCCCGAAGCAGAGACGGTTTTCGAGTGCTTTTCCTCCGACCACCCGCTAGCCCTGCTCGCTGGCGAACCAGTTTCTCCTTGAAGCCGTGCTTAGCAGCCAAGTCTGTGACCGCTATATTATTCGCCTCTTCATGAGCCAAGATATCCTCTTGGAGGGCAGCTGCTCGTCGCTTTCGATTAGCCCGAGCATCGTTGAGGGTTCGACGCTGCTCAGGCCCTAGCACCCTCTTTACCCGTTTCTGGAGAGGAATGAACCCCTTCCCTGGGTTACGCTCCGCCCAAGAGCTAAGGCCACCCGCTGGCAGGTTCTCCTCGTCGGAGTCCGGAGAGAGGTGAGGGATGGGTTTGGTGGTTTTTTTTGACTTGTGTTGTTTCCCCTCATCTCCAGACTCCTCATCCTCCCAGCCTTCATCGTCTTCCTCTCCATTCAGCACAGGGGGTATCGCGTCGTGTGAGCCACTCGAGAGTCCGGACGCGTCTTTGTCGTTTGGGTTGCCAGTATTGTTGGGAGTGGATGAAGCAGGAGGCATAGCACAGTTGAAGGAGACACAGTTGAGTAGACAGAGTCGAGGTGAGTGCAAAGATAGAGTGGCGAAGACGACAAGTCTTTTGTTTGGTCACAGCACGTGCTTTGGTCACAGCGATCCTTTCCTTCAAAGACAAGACGAAAATCATTCATTTCATTCACAGGTCAGGTACAAAAAGAGGAGCACATGGGGACAGGGTATAGTAGAGGAGGGAGGTAGCGCACAAAGCAATGTAGTCAAGAAAATCAAGAAGAAAAGAAAACGAGTCCGTAATTTCAAGAGCGTCCAAGACGTCAAGCATCCGATGTGTCCATGACTTCCACATCCCCCTCCTCCTCCTCAACCTCCCCCTGCTGCTGCTGCTGCTGCTCCTCCTCCTGCTGCTGACGTCTACTCTCCACCATCATCTCCAGCATACTCACCATGTCCTCCTCCCCAAGCACATCCACCTCCCCTTCCTCCTCAGCAATCTTCAATGCCTTCCTTGGATCCGTCATAATCTTCCCCTTCCTCGGGTTCCAAAAGAACAGCCCGCCAGCGCTGGAAGTGACCGACGCCGAACCTGCACGACTTGCCGACGAAATCGACGACAGTCCCCGACCCCCCTTAGAACCACCGCCATGAAGGCGAGAAGAAACGCTGCTTCCTGCTTTGGAAGACGCCGAAAGCCCCGATGGGCCGGGGGTTGCATTGCGACGAGGTGCAGGGGCATGGGAAGAGGAAGAAGAGGTCGAAGGTGAAGCCGGAGGGATTGTAGCGACGCTGGGACCAGAGAGGGTGGAAGAGGAGAGGGAAGAGATAGAGGTAATGGAGGGGGACATGGGTGCTGAAGAGCGGAGCCGGGACAGGGTCGAGTTCTTGTAGGTTGATGCGCGAGTGGTGGTCGGAGTCAAGTCAGAGGAACGGGGAGTGGAGGCCCGCGGTCGTGGAGTCGCTGCCACCTCAGGAGCAGGGGTAATGGACCCCCGAGGGGCCACCATCTCCTCCACAACCTCAAGCTCGTCGTCGGTGTCATCGCGGAACAACGGGACTTTGGGTGACGACGAGTCCCGCTCGAATTTGATGGGTGACGACGAGTCCCGCTCGAATTTGACCGGAGTCGGAGTTCGGAACTTCACCTTCGTCGGGGCCTTGATATATTGTCGGGAGGGCGGCGTTCGGGGCCCCTCGATGATGGTCGGCTGCCAGTCAGCCGGGGCGTCGGGCCAACCCGTTTTCGACGGCCGGATGTGCGCCATTTTGAAGTCCCATGTAACGATATCGGTGATGAGGGGCTGGGAGTTCTCCTCGTCAGAGCCCTCGTTCTCGGACCCGGACACAGACTCCCGCCCGAGTTCGGCACTACGGATACGAGCGCGGCCCACAGGACCGGTCCGACTGCGGTCCCGCTCTAGCGCGAGCCGCCACACCTCCGCGAGGTCGCAGGTGGTACGGTGGTTGTGAATACAATTCACCCGCCACCAGTAACAGGCCTGCGCGATGGTGTTGCACCGAGCAATCTGAAAGGAGCCCCGCTCGGGCAGCGCGGCCTCTGCGCCACTCCTGAAAGAACGAGAATCAGTAAGGAATTCGGGAACGTCGGCGACAGCACCTACTTGAGAGGGTACGCTCCCGCGTCTGGTCCCGACCTCACGAGCCAAAAGTAACGACGAGGGGCCCGATCTTGAGCGTCGACGCCGGCCCAGTTCCTACCGGTGATGATGACTCGGGGGAAGCAGAGCGGTCGGCCGTCGCGGTGCTCAAGAAATTCGTAGGGCTCAAAGTCATCGCGGTCGATTTCCGGCCTCGGCTGCGACTTGGATTTCGCCTTCGACGATATCCTCGAATTCGGAGCCATGTGGTGGGGGTCGTCGTCGACAGCAACGAGGACTCAAAGGAGTGGTGCGGAGTAGTCGTCGACGTCGGAAACAACGGCGACGATAGCGGGCGGTGACGACGAAAGAGAAGAGGAAAGGCGGAAAAGAAGTCACGTGACTGGCACGTGATTTGACACGTGCTGGGGTCGCAGGAGAAAAAGAGACGGCGGGGCGGGGCGGTCGAGACGAGGCGAGGGGGAGTTTACGAACGTAAACGTCAAACGTTCGCGAACGTTTGACGAACGTTTGACGGGGCGGGCGGGCGCGGACGCGCGGGCGCGAATGGGCGCGGGTGAGACGAGGCGGGCGAGCGAGCGAGGCGAGCGAGGCGGGCGGGGGCGAGCGAGCGAAACGGGCAGGCGAGTGGCGCGGGTGGGTGAGCGAGACGGGCAGGCGAGTGGCGGGGAACGAGACGGGCGCGCGAGATGACGAGCGAGGCGGGCGGGGTCACGCGAGCGAGACGGGCGCGCGAGTGGCGGGGGCACGAGACGAACGGGCGAGTGGCGGGGGGAACGAAACGAGCGCGCGAGACGGGGGCGCACTAGACGAGCGCGTGAGTGGCGCGGGTGAGTGGCGCGGGGGTGCGTAAAGGGGAGCGGGCGGGCGGGCGAGGCGGGCGAGAGGGCGGCGTCCTCAGGAAGTTGAGGGGGTGGGTCGGCGTCGACGTAGCGCCGTCGACTGGGGCTCAGTTGACGAGATTCGGGTCGACGGCGGGTCGACGGCGGCGGCGGTCAGCGTCGACGACGACGGCGGCGGCGGCGGTTAAAAGACGGTGGCAAGGGGTGGTGGGTGGGGCTTGAGGCTGGGGTTGCACCGCCGCGACTTTGCACGAGGCGGAGACGCTGTGAGGGGAGAGGGAGGTGGAGGAGAGAGGACAAAGGGATGAAAATCCCACGAGGCAAACGCGGTCACGTGACCGGCTCGCGCGCTTCTTGTCTTCGTTTCTTCGATTGTTCGTCGATCGCGTCAATTGAACGGTTCTTAAGATGGGTCAACGTCTTCTATTGTGACAATTTGGTGTACTAAACTTGGTGAATTAACAGCATTTCATCTGAAATAATCAATTTCGCTTTCTTTCCCGCTAAATATTTTCGTTTGACTTCCAGAAATTGGTCGGTGAGCTGCACCTTGAAATCCTCCCCTCGGGTAGCGACGGTTTGATCGATAAGTTGAACCCCTGCCAAGTCACCGTGGCCGATGAATTGCAAAAGAGGAAAATAGAAGTCGGTGAAAGAAGAAATTCCGAACTCGGCGATGTACGTTCTGGGGACTTGAGTCAGGGAGCTGTTCGGAGGGCCCACAATGAATGAAACTCACTGTTGTCGCTTTCTTCTCACCCCGCGGATAAAAAAAACAGATTAGACACTTATCGTAGATGGTCAGTGGGCTTCTTTCTACCTTTCTCTGTATTTCCTATCCGAAGATTTTCGATCTGCCTTCCGCTCATCTTCTCCGGAGCTGGCTCGATTGGCCCTCATTCTTTCTCTCCCCTTGGCACGCAAAATCTCAGCATTTCTACATGTGTATCAGAAAATCAGAAGTCCAGAACCCAAGAAGTGGAAAGAACTTGCTTGATTTGGTATTTTCGGAGAGCGAGACGTCGTTTTCGACGCTCAGCACCGGTCCTCATTAAGATATGGAAAAAAATTGGTAGTGAGTGGGAGGTGGAAAGGAAGAAAGAGGTAGATGATGGGCTTCGCCACAGTAACTTACGCTATTCAGCAGCCGAATACCAAAAGCGTGTTCGTGATTGATACAAAATGCATTAGATATCCACAACCGATGACTCTTTCGGTACAAAAATTTGGAAACATGTTCGGAGTGCTCTTTCAAACACTTTTGTCAAAAAACAAATCAAGAGCAGGAGTTGACCCCTCCAAAATTTTCAAAAAGAGGCTTTGTCCGACGTTTCGGACTCATCGGCCGAAGCCTTAGGAAAATGTCGACCAAGTCCTTCAAGGTCATTGTGTATTGAAATTGAGCAAGGTTAAGCAAAAAAGTAATCGGATTCTATGGAACTACTCTAAACATGTCTACGCCCGTCTGCCACCTCGTCTTAGCCTCAGCTTTTCGAGCTGCTTTGTCTTCCGACGTTGCGTTTAGCTCATACGCTGCGTCAGTCTGAAATCCGTTTCGAATCCAGCGAAACAGGCCACCTGCGGTGTACTGGGTGAAAGAGAAACGTTTCTCGTTAATGCCGACCGGAACGTTTGAGTGTCGGAGAATAGCCGACGGAATCAAGATCGTGGACCCGGGAGGAAATCGGATAATCAGCTTGAGATCCCATAGGATAAGGTGCCCACCCTTATCTGGATCATACCATCCGAGGGCGGTGATGGCGCACCATCCCCAAGCGAGATTTCCGAAGTCGAGATGGACTCGAGTGCTTGCGCGGGGACCTAGATTGAAGGTGCATGCCGCGAACACGCTCCCCAGGAAGGGCCAGTTGAGTGCGGAATTCCATGCCGAAAGCAAGGCAAGCTGGGCTTGGTAGAATGCGTATAGGGCCGGGGCGAAGAGTCGAAAGAGACCTTGGACTGAATTAGAAGAAAAGAAGCGGAACAAATTTTGAGACTTACAGTTGCTAAACCCGCTGATCCGTTGGAAGCACTCGTGCTGGAGGAGCTCGTCGCTCACCCGTTCATTCCTAGGGGTGTTGCAGAGTTCTCCGGGAGATACTTGACCGCCTCCGTACGACACTCCCCGAGAAATGGTGGGGTACGGGGTTTGCTCGTGCGCGCGTCGGTGGGTATACTTCTCCTCGGGAAAAGTCGCGGTGGAGAGAGCCTTGTCGAGGAGTCGTGAAGCGTCGTCGGTTACCTTTTGCCAGCCCTCGAGGTCCCTGGGTTTGCCGCCCAGAAGTGCGAGAAGTCTTCGATGAGAGTCGAGGATAGGAATGCTGATTCTACAGCGGATTCAGACACAAAACAAGGTTCGGAAAGATAAGAACATACTCCCCAAGCCAATTGAGATAGCAAAAGTTTTCGGTACCCGTTAAAGAATCGATTTCTTCCTGAGTATAGAAGGTAGGTCCGAGCCCAGAAGGAAGAGCGGAGGAATCGACGCGGCCCGAGATCGGAGAGTCAGATCCATCCTCAGCGAGAAGCTTGCCGATCCACGCCGGCTTGGAGTGCGGGAGGTCGGCGGAGTCGACGTCGACATGAAGGAGATTTTTCTCCGCCTCGGCACGACGAGCCCGATGTACCTCCTTGAGGTGAGGTTCATCGGACTCCTCAAGCGCCACCTGCCGCTTCCGTCGACGCCGATCCTTGGACGCGAGTTTCTTGCGCTCCATCGCGGTCAAGTCCTCCCGGGGCGGGTTTGCTGGCAGGTCACGTGACTTCCAGAAAAAGGGATTCGGGCTCGGTCGAGGGCAGTCGGCGCAGGAGGGGCTCGAGGAAGGCTCGGAGGAGGGTGCCAGTGACAGGGGGAGTGGTGTGGGAACAATGTCTTCACCTTCATCAAGGATGTTGGTGAGATCTTGGGCAGTGAGCCGTTCTTGACGACAAGTGGCAACCGAGAAGTATTTCGGAGGTTCCCAGGCGGTGCCGACAGCCAGATCGAAAATAGAAAACTCCTTGCCACTGCGTAGCGTTCGTCTTGAAAGGCCTGATTCGAATATCGCGTTAATTCTTTTGGAGACAATAAAATGATTTTTATAAGAAAAAGTAGTAAAAAAGAAAAGAGGGGGGGCCATTGGCGCGCAGAAGTTCCAAGGTCGGATCTCATTGCACCTCCAGCCCCCCAAAGAATAAATTGGGCCGGTCAAAACGCGAAAATAACAGCAAAAACGCGAAAATGGGGCTTTTGGTGCTCAGAAGTTCCAAGGTCGGATCTCATCGCACCTCCAGCCCCCAGGAGGGAGGAAAAGCAAGAAAAGGGAAGCCATAGACTCACCTAACATGCTTGCCCACAATCCACCCGAAGAAACCGAGCTGAGAGGCCGAGTTGGTGGTGAGGTGGTGGTGGTGAGCTGTGGTGAGTTGTGTGACGGTCACCATGGTCATGTGAATATCACATGACGTGACGATCCGTGCAACCAACAGCCACATCGCTGCCACGAGGACTTTGCTTCCTCTTGTCCTCTGTGATGTCTTCAACAAAGAAACGAAAATTTACAGGCTCCTCAAACTCAAAGAAAGTCATTCTTATGGGCACCACCTCGACTGCTTCAACGAGCCGAAAACAATTGCTCAATCGGGCGGGCCAAGACCGTTATCGTCAGAAGGGGGCTGAAGAGCTGAAGACAAGGATGGAGAGTGGGTGAAAAAAATTAATTCTCTACCTCTTTTTATTGAATGACAGCTAGACATGAACGAGGATGAGCTGGAACAAATTCGAGCGATTCGGTCGTTTGGGGAGGGACCTTCGGAGGATCGAGAGCAGAGTCCGGATTTTGTCAATATGAGTGATGTGCTGGACGGGAGTGCTAGAATTGAAATAAGCCATGCGGGAGGGGAATTTCTTGAGACACTTCAAGAAGGTCTGGAGGATGAGGTTCGGAAAAGGTCGAGGTGAGTTTTTTTTTCGCCTGTTTTTCTTTCGGCACTTCTTCGAAAATATTAATGCTTCACTTTTCAGTAAAAAGTCGCGTCCAGATTACCGAATTCGGGACGATCGTACCCAGAACTTGGTGAACGGCTGGGATTCTCAGATGGATCGACTGGTGCCTGCGTACATGGAGTGGTGTGTGGATCAGGTCGATCCCGCTTCAAAATCTTCGACCTCGACACCTAGCTCACCAACACCGAGCTCTCCACAGGCCATAGAGGTTAAGGAGATACACGTCGTGGATTTATTTGGTAAGCTAAGAATCTCGAATTTCTGAATTTCTTGTAAATCTGATGGACCTCTTTATCAGAGACGGGAACGAAGGAGGTGGAATTGAATAACGGGGGAAAGGGGGTGCCTGCCGCGTTGGTGAGACAAGGCTTGATACCTTGCTCTCCGTACACGCCTTCTGTAGCTGTGACGGTGAATGTGCTGGAGCTGTATCGGGTGACTCATTCCCGTTGCCCCCAGCTCTCCATTCAAGCATTTGTGAAGACATTGAGTGATATTCATGGGGTAATTCAGCCGTTGCTTTCGAGTATATGTTAACTCACTAGCTTTGAAGGTTCCTTACCGACCATATTTACGACAGCAGTTTTCGATATGTTATGATCTGTACTTGGAGCTTCGACGACAAACAGACAAGAAAGTAAACGAGGCGTTAGGCCGCGACACACCTCACTGGCGTCTGAAGCATGCATGCCCAGCATGCATGTACAAGCTTCGGGACGAGGAGCGGCTCGTCTTCCGTTTCCTCTCTACGATCGATGGGAACAATTCTTTGAAGCGGGTTTTGAGAAGGCGGAAGACGGATGGATCGGAAACCGAGCCGACTCTCGGTGATTCTATCGAGCACGATGACTCTCGAGATGGAGGAGGGGACTACTTTCTTTCGAGGGAACAGGTGGATGAGTGGGCGAAGGGAAGGCTTGCGGAGATGCTGTCGTCTGATGAGGTGTGTATCTTCTATCCTTATCTTTGTTGTTTGCCTGAAATACTTTTCAGGTTGGAGGTGATAGCGAAGCCAGTCCCTGTTCGGGTCGATGGAAAAACATGATCGAAGATGTGACGTCGAAAATGTGGGGGATCTTCGACGAAACCGGGATCTTCCTGGCTCTGTGTCGACACGGGTTCGTCTTGGTGGTGACGGACATGGTCCGGAGCGGGGAGCTGTATGTTCTTGGGTTCCCTCTTCCCTTTGTCGAATGAAGCTAATGTCTTGAAAAGGTCAAAGTATCCCTTGGCGGCAGTCAACGCCCTGCTCGATGCGTTTAGCATCGATGCGGTGGAGACGTCGTCGGAATCGGAGGAGGAGTTGACTGAGGAGGAGGAGGAGCTCGTAGTTGGGTTCGATGTGGGGTGTAATTTCGGAAAGATCGTGAAGAAGAGCCCTTTGGCAGAGAAGGCCAAGGCTCAAGGATTCCGACCGCTAGTGGGGTCTTTCCATGGGCATGCCCATAACCGGCTCTGCCAGCTCTCCTTTCTTGCGACTTATGTGGAGGGTATGGGATTGGAGGATTTGGAGGGGTGTGAGAGATACTTCTCTCGTTCCAATGGGTTGGCCAAGTGCACTCGTTATGCGAGCAAATTCCACCGTAGGCAGGAAATCACGACCTTCATGAAGCATATCGATGACTTCGAGACCTACGCCAACCTTAGTACGTGACTTTTTGTGAGGAAGGATTGTTGCTGATTGTCTTTAGGCAAATTCATCTGCAATAACTATCGACAGGCCCTGACAATTCTCAAGACGGAGCCGGCCTTGAAGAGTTGGATGGATCAAGAGAATGTAGCCGGCTACGACGCCTTTCATGTCTGGCTGTCGGAGGAACACGATTATCTGATGGGGCTTGAGAACGGCTTGCCAAAGAAGCGGGAGGAAACCATTGAGATGGAGTACGTTCAGAGGCTGGTCAATTACAAGGGGAGCCAGTAAGTCATAAACATATCTTGATCGATTCATTGGGCTTATGTTACTATTCAGGGGACGACTCTCGAAGATCCTAGACCAGGAGAGGCGGGCTAGAGCTGATGATGCGGACTATGACCCCAAACCCGTGTCCCCCGTGGCTCGACGTCATGCTATCGAGCAGCGAAATCGAGACATAGCCTTGGTCGAAGACCTGGAGGAGAGGATGAAGATTGAGGAACGTTGGGCCGAGAACTCTTCGGAGTGGGACCTTGCGATCAAGGCTTTGGCTGATCTGCGTTATCAGAAGGCTCTGGATGAGATTGAGCGGGTAATTGTTGAGCGTTTGCTGGAGATGACCAAGGCTGGTCAATCTGATACCTGTGACTTTCCCTTATCTCCTCCTTTGCCTTCGCTAATCAGGTCTCCATAGGTTATGAGCTTCGTCAACACATTGCAAAAGCACTCCAAGCTCGTTCCAAAACTATACGAAACGCCATCGAACGGTACAATCTCGTGGCCCTGGAGATGGACCCCCCTATGCCTACGCTCCTCGCAGATGATGTCGTTCGTTATGGATTTCTCTCTGACTTCGATCTGCTGCGCGACACAACAGACAGTGTTCGAAGTAAGCCTTGGACTCGTCCTGCATATCGACTGGCTATGGACAAGTACTTCAAAATTTGTCGGGCTCGAGAAGAGATTCAGCGGCTGAATGTGGAGATTCGACGACTGGTGACCTGGATTGATGATGAAGATAAGTTTCTTCGGGGGAAGTATCTTTCCTTCAAGTCGTCAGACCCCTCGCTCGCCATCCAGATAGATCTATACCGTCGGAGAAGAGCTCGCTTTGACCGGACACACATGGAACGACTGTGGGCCTTGGCGAAGACTCCAGGTTTCACAGGCTCGGTTTCCCCAGGTGTTTCATTGGAAAGGCAGGCAGAGCTGGCCAGGGATATGGATGTTGAGATGGAGGAGCCAGGTGAGTTTGACAGGAGATGGAATGAGGGACGTGAAGAGGGATGGGAGGATGAAGGCTCAGGTGATGAAGGGGAGGACGCAGAGCAGGAGAAGGTCTCTGGGCTTCTGTACCAGCTGAACATGCTAGCGGTGGATCCAGAAGCGGGGAGAACCACTGCGGACTTGACTTTGTGATGGTATTTCCTTTCCTGAAGCTTTCCCCGTCTGTTTCCCCCCCTCCCCCCCTAGTACTTCCTTTTCTGGCACCCCCCCATAGACGCTGTATTTTTCGGTGATTTTTCATGTATTTTTCATGTATTTTACGGCTATTTTACGATTACATTTCCTTTTTGGGCAGTAGATGCCTGTGGACCATCTACAAGTCCCAAAGTTATTGAAAGTTAATGAAAGATACTCAAAGTTATTGAGCTAAGCTGTACTTCTCCTCAATATATATATTTGCTGAAAGTTATTGAAAAGATCTCCGAAAGATATCGACAGGAGCTCTGCGCCACGGTTTTCGCCACTAGTTAGTGTTGTAGGTGGACAATGTTGTACCACACTTATTACTGGGGTTATGTGGGCAGTATAGGTGGTGAGACTTGAAGTCTAGGCTTGCCGAGACTCAGAGGCGCAGAATATCCAGTGGAATAAGGACTTCAAGGAGCATGTAGGCGGTCACGGCAATGGAGTCGTTCACAAAAAGGCTTCCGCGGCGGCTTGAAGTACTTGAGAAGTTGAAGTAGAACTGGACGATTGGAGTTCTATTTTTAGAATTTTGAGCGCGGAAAAAGGGTCTTACAGAACTCCTGAGATGTCCAAGATACTGCGGGAAATCGGACGAAGTTGGCTTGACAAAACAATTGTATTGCAAGCACTGCTAAGTATATACGAGACACCCGGGGATTTGGACAGTTGCTGGTTGAACAGCAAATATGTGCGGTTGAACGCACGACGATACAATAGGGAACACTGAGAGTCGACGGTTTATGTGTCTAAAGAGTGAAGGCACATAGGTATATAGGCCGCGGGAGGACGATCAAGTCTAGGAGGCGGAAAGGTTTAACTGGAGAGCTATAAAAATAAACGCAGAGACATACCGCGGAATTAGCAGGGCGCATAATGGGATCCTCGTTGTCGGCATGATGGATCTTCATGAGCTGCTCGAGCTGGTCATCCATCTCCTCGTAGGCGCGAAGCCAGTAGCGATACTTGAAGGAAGCGGCGGCCATGTTCCGGCGGAGGTAGCGCTCCCGAGCCTTGAAACCTTGCGCGTCCAAGTGCTTGAGTTGGTTCTGAGAAACCTTCCAGGTCTTGTTGACATCGTCCGAATGCATGATGGCGATGAGGTCCTTGTCCATGGTGTCTATAATAAAATTTAGACGAAATTAGATCAAGGAGAAGATGAACTCGTACCAGGGACTTTGGGCTCGTAGTCGAGGTCGACGTCATCCGGTTCGGTACGGGCACGCTTGTTGCTGCGGTTGGACACAGGGTTCAACGACAAAGCAGGCTATGAGCGAGAATTAAGCAGAGAAACGGAGTTGACGAATATTTCACGCACCATAAGTGGTTCCGCGGGCACCATCTACAACAATTGATGAACGTTAAGCGAGAATTCAACCGTGGGATATGGGTTACGTACCTTCTCGTCCTCGTCAGGACAAGTGGAAGATGTGTCGGAGTTCTTCGCCTTGGGGCCTTTGCCCTAATAAAAAGGATGTTATAAAAATAGAACAAAGTGAAAAGGCAAACGCACAGGAACTTTACGAACATTTTTGAACATGTCCTCTGGAACGGGATCGTCAATGATGCGCACGGATTTGCCGTCGTCTTGAGGAGCCTTACCGGCAGGGATACCGTCCTTGGGTTTGACAGGGCAGTTGTCCTGGCCGTGCTGGTGAGAAGAGCAAGACGAACAAACGGAAATCTGGGTGAATGAAGAGGAAAGTGCAGAGGGATAAAAATAGACGCACAGTGTCGTTCTTGCCCTTTGGCGCACTGTTCTTCTGGAAGGAGAGACCAGGGGGCAAAGAGGAGCCTCCTGCGCGATAGTTGGCTCCCATGGCAGCGATATAGAGAGGGTTGATTCTACCTTCGTCCTTGTCGAGATCCATCTGGAGTTGGTTAATACCATAGATAATCTTCGTAACGTCTGAGGAATACCTGATCAGCGACGGAAGCTTCCTCCGCGGAGTCGTCGTCCCCGGAATCGTCGATGACTTCAACAGACTTACCCTGCATTATAGAGGACAGTTCAGGACCAGGAGGCATGCGACGAACACGAGAAAGCACCTGTTGAACTTGAGCCTTAGCACGGTGGCCCTTGATGGCTGCCGCGGCCTTGTCGCGCTTGCTATTCTTGGCGTTGTGGTAGTTGTTGAGCATGCGGTCGATAGCGCCAAGCTGGGAAGTAGGGATCTTGAACTTGGAGATCTTGTACTCGTCCCTCATAGCGTTGGAGGCGGCAGTAAGAGCATTGACGACCTTCTCGTTGGAGGGGTGCTGAAGGGACTGAGCGAACAGTTTGAAGTCCGACTAAAAATAGACAGAGTTAGCGCGGAAAGCGTTTGGGCATGCAGAAAATATGGACGAACCGCCGCGGCTGCGAACGTGCTGAGCGTAGAGTGAATGACAGCCGCAGGGAGAGAGTCTCTGAGGGCGAGGACCCGTTGAAAGTCGCGTTCAGCTTCAAGGATAAGGTTGGACGCTTCGATGAGCGCAGAGCGTGGTGCCATGGCATGCGATGAAGGCCTGTAGGCGACGAAGAAATGAGCAGAGCACAGAAGTCAATTTATAGTTTTGACTAGGAGAGCTTGGTTAAATTATTAATGACCGGCCACGATCGTAAAAACGAGCCAAGGCTGTTGGTTGCACCTCTAACTGAATTGAATATGCGAGGACGCATCTTTTTTCTTTAGTGAGGGGGAGAATATAGAGCAACAGACAACCGCGGGAGGGTATTGCCACCGCGGGCCTTGCAAATTTACCCATAAAGAGACAGGGAAATTTCGTTTTGCTAAAATTAGACGATTTTGAGCTGGAGCGTTGCAAAAGCCAAGTTGCGGAAGAGTTTTAAGGCTGAATAATGTCGATCGGTTCCTATACGATCAATTTTAAGAGGCAGTTAGGGATGATAGTGGGTATTCTATTAAGCAAGAGACTTGTAGAATATACAGGCGGGAGTACAGAACTCTACCTTGAGTACCCACCGCGGTACTTACATGAAAGAGAGTTGGACTGTGCTAAAAATAGACCCGCGGAAAACTGAAAGAGAAGAGTTGGCTAGAGGAAACTTTTTGACGACTTGAAGAAAAGTGTCAATTAAGTGTCAAGTGTGACTTCTGATTGAAGTACAGGAGAAATTGGACTGATTCCAATAAAGTTGAAGAAGGATTTTGACGATGGACTTGGTCAAAATTCAGCCTTCGGCAATCTCCGAAGAATTGATGACGGCATGATGGCCGGTTGATGTTGACTTAGTGGATTTCTTGGAGACTAAATTCTTACAAAGAATTCACACGGTTGAATTAGAGCATCAATAGGCGCCAGTGGGCGCCAGTGTATTGGACTCAAGGTAGCGGGTTTACAAACACAGTAAACTAAGCTATGGCTACTGAGTCTAGATATATACAAGGTTGTTTTTTTTGAGTTGGTCTACGATACGGCTGGAGACAACAGCACTACAGAGATATATCTTCGATTGTTTAAGGACTGGAAGAGGACAGTCCGAGTACATTTGTAGGTAAAAAAAACAATTTGCAAAAAGTCAAGACGAACGCGAGTTGCACGAGAGTTCAGCCGCGGTCCACACCCTTGCCCTTATCAACCGAGGAGGGCGTCTCAACTACCTTCCCATGGCGAGCCTTTGACGAACCGGGAGATGGTGTCTCCAACAAAGGCGCCGATCCAAACGTAGGAGGCGGGGTTGGTGGCCTGGCTGCAGGAGTAGAAGTCGCAGGAGCAGGCTTAGATGAAGAGGGCCCCGCGGATGAAAGATCGTCGAAAGAAGCGACGGGACCGAGTTTAGGATCCACCGTCTTCAAGACGCCCTGGAGATCTAAATCGGGGATGAGACGAGCGGAGAACTTGGGTTGATAGGTGTAGCTCTCGATGTCGCCCGCTGCGTTCGTTACTGGAATTGCGCCGGAGGTAGCCTCATGAGCAACGAAGTCTCGTTCCAACTCATAGAACGGCTTCTGCGACAAGACGTGCGCCACAAAATCGCGAGCCAGGTCCGCGCCTTCTTTATCCACAAAGAAGTCGTTGAACTGCTCGACGGCGAGAGAACGCTCCGCACCGGAGATCGTAAGGGCGGAATCTTGCGCTTGCAAGCGGAGATTGTTGAGAGCACGGACGTGGGCGAAACTCGTGAACTGAGCATCCTCGTACGCCTGCACAAGACGCTGAAGTGCGGCGGCGATGGTGTGGGGAGCTACCGCGATGAAGGGTCGCATACACTCAGCGAACCGCTTGAATTCGAGAGGCGTCCAGTTGTGAGAGCACTGATGCTTGCGGTCCGCGCAGCGAGTGCAGACGGACGAACGACCCCCGACGGGCCTGCATTCGGCGTAGTTGAGAACGCAATTCAGACAGGGAAAGGCGATCTTGGACAGCATGGGTGGCACCAGGGACGTCTGGACGTAGGACGTAGGGATCTTCATATGCGCTGGAGAAGGCATACCTGGAATAAAAGAAACCAAAGATGAGCCATTGTACGAAGAGAACAGAACCTTCAGACTTACCAGTCTCGGGAATATCAAAGAACATGTTGATTAACTGAGCACGAGTGGTAATGTCGAAGATAGGACCCACAGGGGTCATAGAACGCTCAGACGGAGGAGCAGGAGTCGGCGAGCGACCAGGCGAAGGAGAGATTGCCATGCGCGGACGCTTAGCAGGTGGCTCCTCGCTATCTGACTCTTCGCTGTCAGAGAAAGCGGGAACCCGGGGCCTTCTTGTGGGAACGGTGACGATGCTGGGGACGCAGAACCCCGCACCGTAATGCTTGCCTTTCGGGTCCGCGGCGAGGATGGTGTCTTGAATTTCAGAGGAAGGACGGAGATCACGGTATAGCGCGATCAATTCCTCCGCTGCGGCGACGTCGGGAATGACTTTGGCGATGTGACGAGCAGCGCGCGCGAGGGCCCACAGGAATGCCTCGACGTTCAAAGGCAGGTTGGGGTGTTCGCGACGATAAGGGGACTAAAAGAATAATAAGTATTGGATTAAGGATGAGAAAGACATAAACACGTACGAGGACTGGGGTCAACAATACTAAGCTACGGATCTGTTCGTCCGACGGCGGCGGCGGCTTGTGGATAAAAAGCGGGATGAGGTCGCGCGCGAAAGAGTTGTCGAAGGGAGCCCAGAAAGCAGCAGTGGGATCATCCGAGGGAATCTGCGGTGGTGGTTCGAACAGAGCTGCATGAGTCGAGGGACCGGCAGCGACGACGACAGGCTCCTCCGCGGGTGGAGACTTGATTTTGCGAGAAGAAGAGGGCGCGGGAGGTTCTGGGGTCGACGCCGCCGACTCTTCTGATTCGGGAAGGTCTGGCTCGACGTCCTTGGGAACGACGACAGAGGAGCGGCCAGGGCCCACTTTAGCACCAGCCTTATTCTTGCGCGGACGTTTGGCCGCAGAAGTAACCGACGTTCGTGTGGATCGACGAGGTGGTTCAGCACTGGCAGCGGAGTCTTTCTTCTTTACGGGCATGGTCCGGCGATGAACACCAGAGGGATGTTGTTGTTGGGAATGAACAAGTAAAAGAAGGAACCAAGTAGGAGGCTACTCGGCGACGTAAGCGTCGAGGAGCGTGTCAAAGGACCAGGAGAATAACCAAGAAGACGGCCACAGGGTGTAAGACACTGTGTGTGGTGGTGGTGGAAGGAAGGAAGAAGTGGGCGCTAAAAGTCGCACCCACTCAACCTATAAGTCAGCGCGGACTTAGAGAAATTTTCTCTAAGTCGCCACGCCTTCAGAGGACTGAATTGAACACTCAGTGACTCACCTTGAAGGAAGAATAGAAGACGAAAGTTAATCTAGGGCGCAGCCACAGTAATTAGAAGCCAGTATTAAGGTTTGATGAAGAACCTAGGGCTGATTGCCAGGGCAGAGGCGGCCGCGGCGAAAGATAAGTCGGGGGTACAGATTAGATAAAGCGGAAGTGCAAACACACTTAGGATTAGGGTTGGCGAGAGCCAGGACGGCGAAAATTTGACCAAGTGGAAGAATATAAGGAAAAGAGGTGAAAAACCCCTGTCCGCATATTTCAGACAGAAAGTGTCAATGACGTCATATGCCGTAATGATTGGCGTCCGCGGAAGCAACTGTCTAAATTAACAGACGGAAGGTCTTAGCGAGTAGTGCAGGAGGACTTGACGAGAACAAGTCGCTCGAGGAAAAAGGGACAGAGAAGTAGTTTGCAGTTGGTCTAAAAATAGACGTCCGCGGGAGTTGTCATCCTTGCGGTCCACTAGATTTAAAGCCAAAAATAAGCACAGGCTTTGGTGCTGGCTATAGACCGAGGACGGTCTAGATTTAGTGAAGGGGAGATGTAACGACTGGTCATTTTTGCGCGTTATATCTGGCTATTTTAAGTCAAGTGCGGCCCTAAACAACCCAACTACCCGCCACGACTATAGTCTTACTCGACTATCAATAGGAAGTCAGTACCTCTGTTGGTGACACTAAGGAGGGTCAAAGTGAGCTCCGAGCTGTTGACCGTAAAACCCATCACAGGAGAAAGGCATTATATTAATAGCCTACTGCAGTACTATGGATCTGTTCCATAACAGAACCCTCAGAAGAGTGACGAAGAGTCAAGTACTTGTGTACTACGGACTTAGACGAAGGTCTACAAGGATGTAGGAGGCGCCGCGGGGGCTATCAGAGTCAACATCAGTCAAAAGACAGATGCCGCGGGCTGCCGACTATAAATAGACGGCTGGAACAACGGAAAGGGATCTCATACAGGAGATGCCGGTGCTAGGATCAGAAGGCAGAGTCATGGCAAGACATGAGGTCTTTGACAGGAGTGATGATGATGTGATGTTGAAGCCGAACCAGTGCGGCAACTTCATTAGAAGTCTATTTCTATATTGGAGTCAGCGCGGATGACTTGGTGGCTTGATAAATTGGACAACAGACGAGCCTGTGATATTGCGAGTGAATTGGAATGTCCCAAGAATAGTCTTAGGAGTTATTAGAGGCGTTGATGGCACCACCGGAAGGGTTGCCGCAAGTAACGGATTGACGGGATCACCAATGATGGTGTTCCGCGGGCTTCCGCAATTCAGTGATTCAACAGTGAGAGTCATAAGTGCTGACTTTCTACCGTTGGATCGACAAGCCAAGAGGCTGCCGAAGGTCCTCCGGGACACCCAAATACCAATATACCATATCTCTACTCAATTGGATCGACATTGCTTACTCTGTACTATTTATGTGATGTATTTCTTGGCATTAGTATAAAAGGACCTGTATTTCTCGTTGAGCTGGAGGACATCGCGCTCAGTCTATTGGACAGCGTTGGTGAACTCAGGCAGCAACGTAGAGGCATATATAAAAGATATTGTCTACTCGTTTGTCTTAATAGAAATTGTATTGAAGTTCAGTTCAAGTGTGAATCTAAGCATCGTTTCGAGAGTGTTCACCCGCGGAGGCTTTGCTTTCGAGTAGCTTTGTCGTGGCCTTAGTGTGTAAGGAACTGCCTGCCTCTACTGCCCGCGGACTGTCTATCTCATTGTGAGGATACGTGTGCTCGAGAGTGAACTAGTATCTCCCTGAGTCTGAGGAAGAGTGGAACTGTCCATCTGCTGAAGCATTGCGTTGGGACTGCTGGCGCATAACCGGAAGAGATCTGATTAGTCCTCGTCTGAAAGGCTTGTGCTATATAAAGGAGTGTCAAAGGTTCCTGGAATTTGGAGGTTCAGGTCTATAGCGTAACTGGCGCTATAAGAATTGTGCATTCCGCCGCGGAAACTGTCTGTGGCCATTGTTTCAATCTCGCCCTGATATTCAACTTCGTTGGGTATCTTGTATCCTACCGTTTATAGTTCCTATTTTTAGGAAAGGTCCGCGGACGGAATCACTTCCATCTACGGTGTGTGAGAGCGTGTTTTGTGCAAGGTTCTTACTTGCAAGTCGACTTATATCCTCGTCACTGTGACATCTGGATTTCGGATCGAACCCCACGAACTCTTCGAGAGACATTTGAGTGTATCTTGTGGAGATATTTGTGTTGTAGTGTTGTGTGTGTTGGTTGATTGTGTTATATATATATTTTGGTGGTAGATTCTCTGCTGCGCTATATTTAGCACTTCAGTTGATATATTCAAGTGTCAGCGTTACAACGCAGGTCTGGTTAAGCGCAAGGCACTGGATACAGATCCAGCCGGGCTAGAATGGAAGGATAGTTAGTTAAAGAAAGGATCGTTTAGACAAGCAAAAAGGGACTTACGATCTTGGCTTTACCGAACTCCAACTCCATGATGGGCGCGGGGTCGAACTTGGGAAGGTGCTCGAAGGGAGGAGGAGGAGGCGCGAGCTCCGGCTTCTGAGACACCCTGGTCATCGTTCCAGGCGAGAGGTAGTTGTAGAACCGCGGCGGGGTCTTGCCCTTGAAACGCACACCGTAGAGGTACGGGTGGTTGAGGGGGGTGACGATGTTGAAAGGTGCTGGAGGGTCGAAGTCCTCTGACGGGACTTCAGTCAGTACAAGTAAAGGTTAAGTCAGTAAAAAAGCAGACTTACCGGAGCCTGTGACCGACGCGTTCAGAAGGCGGTTTTGGAAAACTTGGACGATCTGCTTGGAGAAAGCTTGGATCTCGCTTTGAGTCGGCATAGTCGTCTTGGCGTTGGGGTACTGAATAGAACCAAGCTTGGCCCGACGAGGGATGGTGAAGCCCTGGCGACCGTCAACGACCACGACGGGCGCGTTGGAGGCAACTTCGTCCTCGCCATCGCTATCAGCCTAGAAGGAGAACAAGGTTAGCCAAGTAAGAGGAGGGCGGTCTAGCTAAGAAAGGCTTACCTGGACGGACTCTTGCTCCTTCGACTTGACTACCTCGGTCTCCCCGCTATCCCCAAACTTGCGCTTCAGGCTCTTGCCAGCCTGGGCAGACCTAGATAAGGGAAAAAGGGCGGGGGTTAGCTAAAGGAGGCTGGCCAAAGAGATAGGGGACTTACGACGAACGAGTCTGAGGGACGTCAATCCCGTCAAAGAAACGACGAATGGGAGGGTCACGAACCTCGGGTTTCGCTGAGAACAAGGGGCGCGGCTTGACGGGCGGCGAAGAAGTCGATGCAGACTGGGCGTCCGCTTTCTTGGGGTCCTTCGCGTCAATGGGTGAAGGCTCCTTGAAAACGGAGCGACGCTTGATTGGAACGGGCGGCTCATATGGTGGGATCTCGAGCTTAGTGAACGGCGACGTCTTGACGATCTCCTGCTTGATGATGGAGAAAAAGGGAGGGGTCGACCAGTCGTACTGAGTGAGGTTGAGGTTCGGCGCAGCGGCGAACGGGATCTTGAAGTTGTCGGGGAGGACGGGGTACTAGAGAGAGTTAGAAATAAAAGGCAAAAGGGAAAATCGTGAAGCGTACCTCGGCGTAATCCTCGGGCAGAGCCTGCACAATGGAGCCCCAGAAGTTCGGGACGACGTCCAAGAACTCGAGGAGGTTGGCCATCAAGCCGTTCCAGGCGTGGCATTCCTCCGGTTGGGACTCCCAAATCTGCTCGTCGTACGCGTACTCAACCGCTGGAAGGGCTTGGCCGAATGCAACGTAGGCGACCTCTTTCTCGACGGGTACGGAAGCGGACAGGAGGATTTTGTTGAGTGAACGAGCGCAAGGGTGGTTGAACGCGGCCCAGTAGACAAGAGAAGGGTCGATCTCGGGTGACGCAGGGCGAGGAGCGACTTTGGCGGGGACACGACGACCAGACATCGTGGTGGGGGGTGAAAGAAAGGGAAATGGCGAAAATTTTCCTAAGTCCCTCTTTTAAGAAGACTGCGGACGCAGCCTTCTTTTGAAGAAGGACTTGGAAAAACGGAAGCACTGAGATAGAGTTTGAGACTCTATTGAAAAGAAGCGCTAAAAAGTCGGCGATTCTATCAATAGAGGCTCTAATGAGAACTTACTGAATCGGGAACGACTGATAAAGTTCAGATTCAGGGAAAGTTTTCAAAAGAAAGGACTCTTACCTGCTAATGAAAAGACAAAATGGGGACTTGTTGGGTATCAACAGGGAGGTATTGAGCAAAGGAACATATCCCAGACAGGGGACGAACCTTTGAATCAGTTGCTCCCGCGGAAACACAAAATCAGTCGAGGATTGATGGGTTAATTAAAGAGATGACGTAAATTACGTAACTGCTGGCCGGGGCAAAATGCTTAAGGGACTCAGGACTTAGAAAGTCTTGGTTAAACCCTGACGAGTAGTAGCTAAACCCAAGTGGCGGCAGTTTAGTGATTTGAGTGGATCTTGAGTGGTGAGGCTTCAAGATAAGCCCTAGCTTAGTCTAGATTAAGGGAACTAGAGTTGACCGGGGACGGTCAAAAGCAAAGAATGGGGGAGATGATAAGCAGGCTATTGGGCTAGTAGTGGAATGTGCAGGAATTTGCGCATTTTACTAACTAGCACCTGCCTATTAAGCTCCAGAGGGTTAGTACCAATCCCAGGTAGCTAACCAAGGCATGGCTAATCCAAAGCAATACCTGGGCGCATCGTAAGGAAATCACCAGACCGAACGACGTCCTCAAGTAAAGGTGTTTGGGCTCAGCTAAGAGTATAAAGCCTAAATATCACAGAAGGGATTTAACGATGGCCGTCCCTCGTTCACTACGCACTTTAGCTAGACACATCAGCTGCTTGGCTGAACGGTCTGATCAACGGGAGCACCATGATCAGAGCGGCTGGCTAAGGCATCACTCCAAGGCACTCACGGAACAACCGTTGTCACTTAGACACATCAGCAGATCACTGGATCTATCTCAGGGAACACAAGCCGAACTCTGGATAGAGTTCCAGATCCCGTCCTTGGCATGAACCCAGGAAATATGGGTATCTAAATGACCGTTAGATACTCAGCTTTCTGTTTCTGCAACAACCCAGGCAAAGGCTTAAGGGAGGAGCTGTAAGGGCAACCCCGAGGCCCGAGATAACTCAAGAGTCCTGACGAGGGAGAATCCAAAGATAAATAGAAGTACGCTACGACAGTACAGGCACTAACCTGACGAGGGAGAATCCAAAGAGAAGACAGGAATGGATTCTCCCACGTCAGGGGTCTAGCTATATAGTCCCTACAACTATCACATGCCTCGGGAACGGTTGGCCCGACAGTAATCACGAGCTTGGTCGCAGGCGCGGTCCCAGTCGGAGGTCCGGGGCGGAGGAGCGGAGGCCGGGGGTCCGGAAGCCAGAAGAACGGAGCCGGGGGCCGGAGAAACGGAGTCCGGGGCCGGAGCCGGAGGGAGTGAAGCGGGGGTTCCCCTGACATCACCCCCCCCCTTGGATTGCGGCGCCTCGACGCAAAGAGCGGATTTGAGCCGGCGTAGCCAGAGGGTCTCGGAAGGGCAGAGAGTCGAAGGCGGTGGCAGCAATGGCACACGGAGCATTGGGGTTTTTCCGGTAGAATTCCACGACGGCCTCGGGAGCGAACAGGTCGGAGTGTTTGACCCATTTGTTGTGCGAAGGGTCGTAGCCTTTCCAGCTGACGAAGTACCACAGATTCCGGTAACACATCTTCGCTTCCAAGATTTCGTCGATTTCCCATTGCTGGTCGTCCGGAGTATCGAGGACCGGAGGGGGCTCCTCGTGGCGCGGCCGGGTCGGAAACGGGTCGTCCTCGACTAGCTTCAGCTTCACCACAGGGAAGACCGGGTGGAGCCGGGAGTACCGGGGCGGGAGGTCCAGCTTGAACGCTCCGTTCCCTACCACCTTGGTGACGGAGAAGGGGCCTAGGCGGCGATGGGAGAACTTGGGAGAGGGGCGCGTCGTCTGGATGTCCGAAGCGTCAAGCCAGACGCGGTCTCCGACCTTGATGTCCGGGGCCGGAGTCCGGCGTCGGTCGTAGTACTGCTTGTACTCCGACTTAGCCTTGACCAGTGCCGCTTTCGCCTCGGAAACTCCGGAGGAAATCCGGTCGTGGAACTCGTTGACAGTCTCGAGCCGGGAGCGGGGACCTCCGGGCTCGAAACCCATCCGCGGGAGCCGTCCGGTGTCCGTCATGAACGGCACCTGCTGCGTGGAGGAGTGAACGTGGTTGTTGTACGCGAACTCCGCTGCGGGCAACAGCTCGTCCCAGTCATCCTGCTTGTAACTGGTGAAGAGCCGGATGAACTGCTCGAGCTCCTGGTTCACGCGCTCCGTCTGGCCATCCGTCTGCGGGTGGTACGCGGTGGACGTCGCTGGGGAGATCCCGACTAAGTGCCACAGTTCTCGGGTGAACTCCGCGATGAACTGGACTCCGCGGTCGGAGATGTACTTCTCCGGCAGCCCGTGGTGGCGCCAGACATGTCGGTAGTAGAGCCGGGCGGCTCCGACGGCGTCCGTCTGTGTGTGGCACTCGATGAAGTGCGCGCGCTTGCCGAGCGCACAGACAACGACCATGATGGCGTCGTAGCCGTGCGCGGGCGGGAGCTCCACGATGAAGTCCACCGAGACCGTGTGCCAGCGCTCCTCCGGCACCTCCGTCGGGTGAAGCTCTCCGAAAGGGAGCTGCCAGAGGACTTTCGTCCGGTTGCACAGGTCACAGGTCGCGACGTACCGGCCGACATGGCGGGAGAGCTGGGGCCACCAGTAGTTCCGCGAAATCAGCTCCAGAGTCTTGAAGCGGCCGGAGTGTCCGGCCACTCGAGAGTCGTGGTGCTGCTCCAGGATGCGCCGACGGAGGTCCTTGTCCCGGGGTACGACTATCTTGCCTCGGAAATAGAGGAGCCCGTTGTCGCGGGTCCACATCAGGAAAAACCTCCCTAGGTATTTTCGGCAAATCGCCCCGAAATTATGACATCGCTTGAGAATCTCGTAACATTTCCAGAAATTTAGCGAAATTTGGGGAGATTTCGCGTTTTTCCTTGCGGCCATACGAAACTACGGGAAATTTCGCCAGCATTCCGCCAAATGTACCCCAGTTTTGGCTTCATATAGGCTGCTTAGCAGAATGTAGCAGAGGGTGTAATCAGCCTCTTTTGCTTGGAGTTGCTTGAATGAGCCTATTCAAAGGCTTGATGCACCAGGACTTTGAGAAAATGTCATATGAAGCTATGTAGCTAGGTAGTTGACTGAATTTCTGCTCAGCGCAGATACGGGAGAGGGTGTTGGGTGCAAGAGGACTTGCCAAAATTCACCAAGTCCATAGCCGAAGCCACCATCAACTCCGGTGCCGGAATTGAGCCGGTTCCGCGGATGCCCATGCCAACAACGACACGTGGCACCTCAATACGTCCGCAAGTGTCGTAATGCCAGCACACTATCCTTTCCCTCTTACCACCACCTTCCCCCACCTTCCCTTCCCTCTATTCTCTCTCCCCTCTCCCCTCCGCCCTTTGTCCTGTCCTCATTGCGTGATATGAGCCCAACGTCGCTACAGGTCATTGCCCGGCTTCACCACATGCCAAATATCCTCGCCGCCTTCACCGTTGTGTCATATACCGCTGGCACCTCGAGGTCTCTGTTTCTTCTCATTTATCCTCTGCCCGTTCGCTTTCTGATTCTACCCACAGCCTCTCGACTTCAGCCGAGACCTCGAGCCCTCAAGTCATGGTTGACTGGTGGTTGGTTGGTGGTTCCAGTTACAGTGACGTGGCATCGGTACGTCTTTTGCTAGGTTTTCTGCCTCCCCTTGCTCATCCTCGCACTCTTTCCTGCATATTTGCTTGTCTTCTGTAAGTACTAGCTCAGATAGTCCTCTCTCAGCTGCTCACCACTCTGTTACCAGGTTCCCCTTCGCCCATCCCCTCTTCGTCCGTCCATTCCTCCCCGTTCCCATGGAATGCAAGTTCCCACTCTACCCGGTTACAATTATGACCACCCCTTGCGGTACGTCTTTCTGCTCTTTTATTCCCATGCCCGCGTTGACGACAAAATTGTTGCTCTCCTCAGTCCTTTCGCTTGTGCTCGTAGTATCCTAACTGTAAGTCTGTCAATCTGCCCATCTCATCGTCTGTGTCTGATTCCTTGTCAGATCTGGCTCGGTTTGCCGGTTTCTACTCTTCGCTGGGTCTAATGTAGCAGGGTGTGCCATTGGGTACATAGTGTCAACTACATTTACAGTTGCATGTTGTTATATTAGCTTTTTCAATACACATTTTTGTTTGCATTTTGTGTCACTTGAGCAATGGTTTTGAGAATCTAGCTGGGAATAATGTCGCGAAATGCTTCTGAAATGTACCGAAATTTCACCAAATTTGGCACTGAGCTTCCGGGCGATATCATATTTTAGCGAAATTTCCCGAAACGCCGAAATGACAAAAATTTCGCGAAATTTTCCGATTTTTTCGTGAAATTTCGCCAAAATACCTGGGGAGGTTTTCCCTGATGCACTCGGAGGACCGGGCGGACTTTACTCCGGCCACTCCGAGCAGTTTTCCGGCGGCCTTGGCTACAGGCTCTTCGAGATCCGGGTCCCGCGCGAGGGAGTCTCGGATGTCGCGGAGGATAGTCGCACCGGGGCCAGAGACGGAGGCGGCCTCCATCGCGCGGGCGTGGAACAGCTCCGGACGGAGGAGGGTCACGTCCTGGTTGTCCGGAGCGGAGCCGTGGTCCGGGCGACGGGAGAGGGCATCCGGACGACCCATAAGACGTCCGGGTTGGTGGTGCAGCGTGAAGTCGAAGCGGGAGAGGTAGAGGGACCACCGAGCTTGCCTCCGGTTAAGGTTCTGAGCCTTTCGGAAGTGCTCCAGGTTCTTGTGGTCCGTCCAGATCTCCACTGGGTGCTCGGCGCCCTCAAGGAAGTGTCGCCACTCCTCAAGGGCGCGGACGATGGCGAGCATCTCCTTGTCGTGGATCTCGTAGTTCCGCTGCACTTCGTTCAGACTCTTGGAGTAGAACGCTACCGGATGCCATTTTCTGTCTTCGCCCGGCTGGGACAGGACTGCTCCGGTCGCCCGGTCGGAGCTGTCTGCCTCCAGGCGGTACGGCCGCGCGGGGTCCGGGAGGGCAAGGACTGGCTCGCTCGTCACCCGACGCTTGAGTTCCCGGAAGGCGGAGGATTCCTCCGGCCCGAAAACCCAAGCGATGCCCTTCTTTGTGAGGTGAAAGAGGGGCTGGGCGACGTCCGAGAAGGCCTTGATGAACCGGCGATAGAAGTTGGTGAAGCCAAGGAACTGCTGCAACTCCTTCTTGTTCTCTGGTTCAGGCCACGCCGCAACTCCGGCGACCTTGACGGGGTCCATCTCGACGTGATTGTGGGAGATGATCACGCCGAGGTACTCAATCGACGTCCGTTCGAACTCGCACTTCTCCGGCCGGAGGAAGAGCTTGTTCGCCCGGAGACGCCGGAGGACCTCCCGGACGATCTCCCGGTGCCGGGCGATGTCCGAGTGAGCGATGAGGATGTCGTCAAGGTAGACCATGACATCTCCGGACAGGATGAGGTCCTGGAAGATGTCGTTCATCATGGTCTGGAAGGTCGCGGGGGAGTTGGTGAGTCCGAAGTACATGACGAGTGGTTCAAACAGCCCCCGGTTGGTCCGGAACGCTGCCTTCCACTCGTCACCCTCCTTGATCCGGATGTTGTTGAAGCCCCACCGGACATCGAGCTTGGTGAAGTACCGAGCCCCCTTGAGACGATTAATGAGGTCGTTAATCAAGGGTAGCGGATACCGGTTTTTCACCGTCATGGCGTTGAGAGCTCGATAGTCCTGTACGAAGCGGAGTCCGCCGTCCTTCTTCTTGACGAAGAAGACCGGGGACGCCATGGGGGACTTCGACGGCCGGATCCGACCGGTACTCAACCCTTCCTCGATGAAGGCGTCCAGCTCCTTCTGTTCGAGGGGGGAGATCGGGTAGACCTTGCAGTTCGTGGGCTTGGAGTCGGGGACGAGTTCAATGGTGTGGTCCCACGAGCGGCGCTCCGGCAAGGAGTCGAACGACTCCTTGCTAAAGACGCTGTCAAACTCGCGGACCCAGTCCAGAATGTCGGAGCTGGCCGGAGCGGAGTTTTTGGCATAAGCCTCCGCCAGGCGCTGCGACACGGTGCTTCCGGCACGAATCTCCTCAGACGGGAGGAACTGCGTGTACCAAACGCGGTCCTCCGGGTCCAGGGGTTCGTCATCGAACTCGTCCGGCTCATCGCCGGAGTCGGAGTCGTCGTCCTCGTAGTCCGGGAAGAGCTCCGGCAAATCGTCGTAGCCTTCCTCCGGGTCTCCGAGGTCGACCGCGCAGATCCGGGGGAGTGGTCCGGCGCGGAGCTGCCGGAGGATCGCGGCGGCTACCCTCGACTGTTGGCGTTCCGTCCGGGCCTCGTCTCGACACGTAGAGCACGTGGAGGGGCAGCGGCTCATTTTGACTTCTCGGGTGTCCCAGTCGATCTCCGGGTTGTGGAGCCGGAGCCAGGAGTACCCGAGTATGAGCTGCTGCTTTCCGAGGCCAGTGACGGCGAACTGCATGCGTTCGGAGTGTCCGCGATAGCGAAGCACAACGTCCGCGACTTCCCTTATTGCTCCGGCCTCGTTCGGAGTTCCGTCCACATTGAAGACCGGGATTGGCTGCGACAGCTTCCGGACGGGGATCCGGGCGGCAGCGACAAACTCCGAGTCAATGAAGTCGGAGGTCGCGCCACAGTCGACCAACCCGTTGAGGGCGATCTTCGTGGAGTCTTGGACGGACTCGATCTCGAGGGGGAGGACAAGGGAGTTGCTACCCGGGGCGGCAGCGACAGTGTAGCGCTTGGGGAGCTTGCGCTCCCAAGCGGGAATGCGGGGAGGCCGGGTGGATGCCTTACAAGCGGGAACGCGGGGTGCGTCTATCGTTTGGGCAGGTTCAAAGGATGATATATTGGCAGACTCATCATACAAACATGCGAAACGATTAGAAGACGCGACGGAGGGCGCACTGCTCACTCGTCGCGCAGCTGAAAACCCCGTTCGGACTCCGGCTCCTCCGGCACGTCTTCCGGAAGAGCCGCGGAAGTGGCCACCCGGGCAAGGAGCTCCCCGAGGAGGTCACCCCCGAGTTGTGCAACAACCTCGTCGAGGATGTCGATGCTGCGCACGTCGGCTGGGGTGGGGCAGTCCCGGACGAGGTGCGGACCTCCGCAGCGGAAGCACGCGCGGCGAAGGGGTCCCTGGGCTCGGGCACGGTCGACGTCCATAGGGACGGCCGGAGGAAGGGGAGCCGGAGCCGGGCCGGCGCGGGCGGCCGGGGGGCCGCGCGGAGCCGGAGCTGGAGGGGCCCGCACGGCGTGGAGCGGTGCCGGAGGACGGGGCCGGGCGGCCGGGGCAGAGGCGGAGCGGGATGCGTGGCGAGCGGCATCAGCTCGGATATTCGCCTCGTACTGGCGGTAGGCCCGGGTCTTCCAGCCGGCGTAGTCTCGGAGGTCCGGGGGGTCGCTGGACGTGGTGATGAAGTGGTTAATGGTCGGGTCGAGGCTGGACCGATACTTCGTCACCTTCACCAGCTCGTCCTTGAAGTCCGCAAGGTCGACAAGGTCCTCAAAGGCGTCCGTGTACTCAAAGACGTCGCGGGAGCCCATGAAGTACGCCGGGGACTCCAGCTTAGCCAGGGCGTGGTTCTGCTCGTTCTCCTCGACAAACCGGAGTTTAAAGTCGGCGAGGAAGAGGCCCCAGGAGGGGTAGGGAAAGGGTTCCTTATTGGAGGCCCGCTCCGACCACTTCTGCGCGGAGTCCTTTGCCATGTACGACATGGCGAAGCGTACCGCTTTTTCTTCGGACGGAGTGCCGGAGGAGTCGAGGAACAACTCCGGCACGAGCCGGACGTAAGTCCGGACGGCGTGAATGAACGCCCGGCACTGCGTCCGGTCGCCGTCGAAGACGAACGGCGGGTTCGGCTTGAGAGCCGTTTTAGTGGTGTGGGCTAGCCCCGTGAAGAGTCCTGGACTCTCGACCGGAGATGGGGCGTCAGGGGTCGGAGCAGTAGCGGTGTTGGCGGAGTTGTTTTGGGCGGCTAGAAACTCCGCGATGGTGGTAATGGCTGCCTCCATCCGGTCCATTCGCTCGGAGGCGGCTTGTGCAGCGGCGACCGGGTCGGACATCACCGGAATAGCAGGCGGGGAGGAGGGGACAAGATTCGGAGCGTCAGACGGGGCGTCGGAGTACGATCGGAGTCCGGAGGAGTCGGAGTCGGAGTCTGAGGCCGCGTCAGGGGGCGAGAACTTCGTAATCTTGGCCGGTTAATCCCTAGAATTCCTGTCTTCTGCTGTAAGGGCAACCCCGAGGCCCGAGATAACTCAAGAGTCCTGACGAGGGAGAATCCAAAGATAAATAGAAGTACGCTACGACAGTACAGGCACTAACCTGACGAGGGAGAATCCAAAGAGAAGACAGGAATGGATTCTCCCACGTCAGGGGTCTAGCTATATAGTCCCTACAACTATCACATGCCTCGGGAACGGTTGGCCCGACAGTAATCACGAGCTTGGTCGCAGGCGCGGTCCCAGTCGGAGGTCCGGGGCGGAGGAGCGGAGGCCGGGGGTCCGGAAGCCGGAAGAACGGAGCCGGGGGCCGGAGAAACGGAGTCCGGGGCCGGAGCCGGAGGGAGTGAAGCGGGGGTTCCCCTGACAGGAACCCAGAACCAATGAATCTCCTTGCAAGTGGACATATTTGATCGTGGTTGTGAAACGATCGGAAACCAGGGATGGAGGAAAGGATCATAAATTATCTGAATGCCTATTGGACAGTGTATTATATAGACCATGGACAGTCGCGCAGTAATCAGTAAATAGTAAGCCAGAATGTACAGTATATAAGGCCGGTGGTAGAAGGTGTTCAGTACTGGATTCCTGACCTAGCTAGGGCGAGTCGGTTTAACTGGCCAACGTCCCGAATAAAGGCAGAGATCTAGGGCTTGACATCCTATATCACCTCTATACCAAGAGCTCTGTTTAGCGTTTTGTACAAGTTTCTCAATCTACTCGCGCCCACTCTTAGTGTGAATTTGGACTTAAGGCCGTCTGTGTGGTATCAGCGGTATTGGACTTGGATTTTGTGTGAACTTTGTGTTTAGCTGTGTGGTATCAGCTTGATTGGACTTGGAATTGGACTCAGCTTGGCTGTGTTGTATCAGCTAAATATTGGACTTGAGCGCTCGTTTGGCTTTTGGTCAAGAGAGGACTCGATTCTATCTAACACTCTACCGTATTTAGCACTAGTTAAAAGGTTTCTATCTTAGGCTCCCTTCGATCATCTTAAACAAGTGATCAAACGAGCTGTACTCGGCGTAGTTATAGTACCATTACAAGGGGGAAAGTAGTGAGGATTGGGTTTGTTGGTTTATTAGCGGTTGAAAGCTAAACAGGCCTTCAGGGTTAATCCACAAACTAACTAGTACTTGCTGTACTAGACCGCGTGCAAGCGTTTCATCTGGAGCCCACCGCGAGGGGGTTAAAGATAAAATCTTTGTGCTATTTCTCGGTTTTTGTGTTTTGGTAGACTTGTTCTCCGAAAAGCTTAAACAAACCATTCGCCATTCTACCTAACAATCCGCAAGGAGAGGAAGGGGAAGAAGAGGTTTTACAGGCCTCGGGCACACAACCGTTAACCTATTGGGATAGGCCGTCTTCACGATCTACTCGAAGGTCGACACTAGCAGGAGTCTCGGTTGGATTACCCACCGCTACTACTAAAAACAAGTCGGCAGCGCAACGGGCAAGGGAAGAGCAGGCAGCTAGGACTAACTCGAGGACTCAAGCTTCACGCGAAAGAGCCTTAGTTAACCCATCTATCTCGACCGCACCTATTGCCTCCACATCTAGTCCAAGGGAAACTCCTTTGGCTACATCTACACCTATAACAGACGAAAAGCTGGCGGATCAGGCTTCCACTTCGTCTACAGCGCCTATCCAGACGCCTATGTTTATACCTACTGTTGATCCCTCTACGGTCAACAACCCCACCCCTACAGTTATTCAGCCACTTGCACAACCTCAACCAGCTAGAATGGCTTCTCAAACTGGAATCCGTATGCCCGCACCCTGGGATAAAAATGGGCCTTCGTTCGATGGGAAATCGGCTAATTCACTTAGACGATTCTTTAAGAATATGGCTACTGTTATCCTGACAGGAGGGCTAACCACGGATAAAAAAAAGAAGGAAAAGGTCTTGGACTATGTCCATGACCAAGACATGGTGGTGGCCCTTGTCGAGCGAAAAAGAATGGGGAAGGTGGACGTCGAGGCGCGGGTTGTGATGATTGAGGTCGGAGGAGACAGCGCGGCGCCGTATGGACGGGATTTATTCGAATCAGCGAGAGATGGGAATGGCGAACGCAGATGCGGATGCGGGTGGATACGGGTGGATGTCGAGGAGGACGCATGCGCCCGAGTGACTCCTTAAGCGTACTAGGGCTGGCAGTGCTGACGCTCGACGGTCGTGGGGAAGAGGGAGGAGGGACGATGGATTCGCTTGTCTGCGGCGGTGGGCTGGAGATGAGATGGGAATGAGGAGGAGGAGGAGGGAATGGGATGGGATGGGATGGCGGTCGTTTGAGAGGTCGAAGATGCGGAACGCGTGGCCAGGACATATGCAGACACGCACATATGCACGTAGAGGTGCGGTGAGTTCTTTCTCTTGTATCATCAGTTGTAATATCGTCGCTGACTCGTCCCCACGAATACAGCTATGGCTCGGGTATACTGCTCGTCCCTCGCCAAGGGATATGCTGCCTTCTGGTCCGACCGGCGTGTTGAGGCGCACGTACGAGTCTGCTTGTTCGTTGTCGTTGGCCCTGCCCCGCCGTCGTTCCCGTTGGGGCCGTCAGGGATCCGCGAATCATGGCCTGGTGTGATGTTATGATCCATGGCCGGCGTGAGCAGGGGTGCATGCGATACGAATCCCCGTTGTGGCTATGGCTTCCGTTTGCGCTCGACGCAATACTGCGTCGGGATGGAATCAGGAAAAACCTTCTCGATGCTGCGTCGCGATCGATCTCGACGCCTGAGCAGTCTCTCTCTCTCACTCTGCACATTTAGTGTTGCTGCGGTTAGGTTCAGAACTGATTCCGAACCTGAACCGAACCCGAACCGGACCTCAATTGAGGTTCGGGGAGGGTCTCTGCACCGAACCGAACCCCAGGTGCGGTTCGGGGTTCGAGGATCTTGGAAATTTCCGAACCACCTGTGGTGCCCAATATTTCCCTATAGTTATAGCTCCCAGTTGGTACCCATGGAAGCTATAGTTATAGGTCGAACAATCTTCCATGACATCCACGGAAAGGCATCTCCACGGCTTCCACACAGGACTTGTCCAGAGCGAAAAATGAGATTTTTCCACCGTTTCCATGCCTTTTCCCGCTACAAAAACCCCCTTCAAAGGGTACTAATGAATTCCATGACTTCCATCAGGTTTTGTATACACTTCCACGACTTCCATGAAGTAACAAAGTTGTAGTAGGGCTAGTATACCCTTCCACCGCTTCCATGAGGGACTTGTACCATATATATAGGTGGTGATTTGATCTTCCACCACTTCCATGAAGATATTTGACTTTGATACGCTCTTATTGACCTTCCACGACTTCCATGAGACCAAGTAACTGTGATTAATCAGTATTTGAATCTTCCACTGCTGCCACAAGTCTATTCCAGTCTACTGTGCCCCTTACCATCCCCTGCCTTCTCTCACTCACTCTTCAACAGATACCCTTCACCACTTCCCCTCCTCCACATCATCATATTTTTCCCACTCCCTAGTAAACTGACAACCGTTCCACATCAGTATCCTCCTCTCCACCATCCTGCTGTGTGAACTCTCCATATAATCTCAATGAAGCAGCTGTCACACTATCTCAAATGGTTCAAACACGAGTATATACAAGAACAGTGTTTCAAACACTCCATGTGATCACAAAATCCCGGTGCCATTGCATTCTTCCACAAAGGCATGCTACCTCACTGAGAGGGAAGTCCTGTTCATCCTTGATATATACCACTATCTCAACATTCAGCTCAATCTTGAAGTAAGGGTGGGCAGCAAGATTAGCCTGATACCAAACGAGTACTAAAGGTCACAGAGAAAGCTGACATAGGAGAGGAGTGTATAGACAATATCCCCTTCTTTTGTGTGAGTGCTTACCAAGGGGGAATTAGGCTTTAGTAGTAGTACATTTGATATAGCAATATAGAGCTTTGTGAATGGTGTTAAATTGGGATTTCTCAATTTGCAACCTGTAGCAATGTAGCTTCGTCCCATGCACATTCATATTATCTGAGATATGCCTAGGCTGAATGTTGTTACTTGTTCACACAGTCCACTCTGGATTTCTATGCCAATTGGTGGGGTGTAGTTTCATATTTCTGCTTCCCAAAGTGCCCTCAGAGGGGTTGGAAGCAGGATGTGAAGACAATGGGCCTGGGAAGAGTCATGTTTATGGAATGGAGGAGGCTGCCTGTTGACAAAGCACATAAATGCTTTGATTTATGGTGAAAAAATTGTAATTCCAGCACTTCCATGTCCAACTCTAATGAGGTCCACTGCTTCCACGGCAAGTTGTATTCAAATCCCACGGCTTCCATGGTATATTGTATTGAACTTCCACCACCTCCATGAGGATTTGTATTGAATTTTCCACTGCTTCCATGAATTGTGGTCACCTAACTCGTCGTTGTGTGGTCGCCAACTCGTAGCACTGAAATCAATTTTGTTTTCACCATTGCATGAGAACAAGGAGCAATATTGAAAATCTGAGGAGGCAGATATCATTAGTTACCTTGGGAGTATGTCTTGAAATATTTTCAGGTTTATTGTTAAATTCTGTCTGTCTCAATACGTCTGAACACTGTATGAGCTGAAACTTGCTTGAATCCATATATTCACCTCACAACTTCTTCAGCTTTGAAACACAACTTTTCATATCTGAACTCAATATGAAAGATTACTTCAAGTAGGGTCTGAAACAAGATTTTCCAGCCCCTTTAGACACTTCTAGCATTCAATTCAAGGGGGGAATCATCAAAAAGGCCTAAAACTCCGAAATTGAAAAATTTAATCTGGATGTCCCCTGCCTTGCTACAAACTCCTGGAAACAAAGCAGGAGTGTTTTGGTGATTGCTGAAAGGCATTCTGAGCATATCACTCTCATGAATCACTTCACAATATACAGTTTTGGCACTCACCCATGATGTTGTGTCCTACAACCAATCTGACTCTCAAAAAGGTCTCAAACCATTCTCTTCTGCCCCAGAGCCCTGGATATTGATTTATACATGCCTGATACCACACTTTCACCATGTCAGAAGCATGTCAGGGACAGGTTCACAACATTTTTGTATTGTGAATCAAATCTGTTACTACACTAGTACAAGACATCTACTCAAGCTGAATGTTGGGTCCCATGTTCTAAGAGGTGTCCTGGTTCAGATAAGGTAACTTTGGTAGCCAGCAAAAATCCTCAGAGAGTTTAAACAGCAATTGATATCAAAATCAAACAATTTTGTTTCGTCTTTCAATTGTTGTTTTTGCTGTGCATTCTCTGTGGCATAAGTAGCAATCTGGATTCTAGAAATGAGTAGTGTGCAGTCAACTCAAGAAACTGTGCATGGTAAGAAAGAAAAGATTCACACAAATCTCTGAATCTCATTCCACTCAATCTTCGGTTATCTTATGTTCAATATCAGACATTTACATTTAGCTATTGTGGATGCAACAACTCCCCCATTATTGGTCCTTGATGGTGAGTTATCTCCCTCTGTCATCCTTCAATTGACATGTAGCATATGTCCTTGCACTATATTGTGCAATTTCGAATTCCTAACATTAGAGACGGTCAGCATAGGATGTTTGGCGTGATTGAGGTGATAATGGGTCTCTTTATCAAGTCAACTGTTGAATAGTCCATTGCCTCAGACCTAGTGTTAGTTACCATTTGACTTGATTTTCCCATGGTTTAGAGCTATATCACAGTAATAGTGAGCACAATTGCCCTCAGCGTCAAGGTAGAAGTGCCTCCTCTCACGGAGCATTGAATCAAAGTTTATCTCACACTTCCAAAATCCATAATTAACTGAGGGGATGAAGAAATGATGTAAGGATGGACCCCGATCAACACATCAAACATAGACAAATATGTTATGTGGAAGCAGTGGAAGATTCAAATACTGATTAATCACAGTTACTTGGTCTCATGGAAGTCGTGGAAGGTCAATAAGAGCGTATCAAAGTCAAATATCTTCATGGAAGTGGTGGAAGATCAAATCACCACCTATATATATGGTACAAGTCCCTCATGGAAGCGGTGGAAGGGTATACTAGCCCTACTACAACTTTGTTACTTCATGGAAGTCGTGGAAGTGTATACAAAACCTGATGGAAGTCATGGAATTCATTAGTACCCTTTGAAGGGGGTTTTTGTAGCGGGAAAAGGCATGGAAACGGTGGAAAAATCTCATTTTTCGCTCTGGACAAGTCCTGTGTGGAAGCCGTGGAGATGCCTTTCCGTGGATGTCATGGAAGATTGTTCGACCTATAACTATAGCTTCCATGGGTACCAACTGGGAGCTATAACTATAGGGAAATATTGGGCACCACAGGTGTTCCGAACCTGTGCGAACCTCAACGAACCCGAGCTGAAATTTCTGAGAAATGTGAGTTGATTTTAGTAGAATGAACGAGTTTCCTTACCATTTTCAGGTCCTGGCAAGTGAAAATGTGTTCAGGACACCTGAATAAATGTGAATTCGACTCACCCAGTGCCAAGTTTGACTATTTGACCTGCTGACAGCTGAGCTTCTGGAGTGTTTCTGTCCCAATCTTGTTGAATTTATGGAATTGGTGAGTTAAAATGGTTGAAAAGAAATGATTGAGACCCGCTCACGCACACCGAGCTTGAATTTTTCGGATTTCGATCATGGGAAATGGCTTCAGGTTCGAAAAGGTTCGAACCCGTGCTGAACCTCAACGAACCGAACCCGAGGTTAGGTTCGGGGTTCGGGAAATTGGCCGAACCGAACCCCAGGTGCAGTTCGGGGTTCGGATTTTTTGGTCAAAAACCGAACCTAACCGAACCCCGGCAACACTATGCACATTCGATCTACCGAGTATGGGGAGCATTCGCCTCCTGCTCGTCTTGTCGTTTGTTACTTCTACGCTCGCGACGTATGTGGGTCATTCCTCGAGCGCCGCCATAGCCGTTTCTTTCGTCTTTTTCGGTAGCAATATTTTGCGGATCCATAACTTGGGGAAAGTATGGATGCGTATGATTTACTCAGCTAGTGGAGTGGTAGCTGCGACACCGGCGGCGTATGTATGGGACAAGTGGCCCGCCATCGTATTCTTAACGGTGTCGAGCGAAGCGTCGACGCTGGTATATAGTAGTAGACCCGAAGGGCGTGCGCCGTGCGGTCTTCGCTAAATCATCTGTCTGTCTAGGCCCTTTGTCTCAGCCTCTCGAGACTATCCGGGGGCGAAACTGAACGAGACCCAACTGGATTGTAGCCGTTTCATCGACGTTCTCCGCCGCTCATCCACTGTTGCCTCCTTTTCCGGCACTCGCGTCACCTTCGCTGCTGTCCTCTTCGCCGTCGCCGACGCTGCACGACTGTGTTGTGGACACCGCCGCTGGCCACCTCCGCTGTCGTCTTATCCTCCTCTTTTCTTCGTCATGCCTCTTGACATCTCGTCCACCATCGCGAGATCATGGTTTTCTCCTTCGTTGTATCTTTGTTGACATGCAACACATGAATGCGAAACCCGATTAATGTTCCTGCAAGGCCAGCAATTGCATATCTGTGTGGAGCATCATAGGCCGGTAAAGTGCACCGTTGCGAACATGGTTCGCCGATTGAGGCTCCGGTTCGCTAGGAAACTTGCATTCATCCCGGAATGTCAGTAGCCTCCTCTTCTCGATCAGGAGTTCGTTACACTTTCATCTCGCATCCCGGCGACGGAAAGGGCGTAACTCGATTTGCGTCGAGCGTCCATTATGCAGTTCGTCTTCGGGAGCATCGCTAAATGGAACCATTGCCGTTCCCTTGTTTGTCCTCACACTGCTTGTGGTCTTCAGCTTCAACGACATCGATGCTGTATCGGTACTATGAACCCGTTTCAGTTTCGTGAATCTCTTACTATACCCTCCGAGTCTGCCTTACTCGCGAAGTGCCCACTTGGATCGTGACATCGTCAAACCATGTATGTACTCACTAGCCAAAAAAAAACTTGAAAAACTCCATCGTCCGTTGATTTCGCTCTTTGTAGTCGCCAAATCTTCATAAAAACTCAAGCGAAGCTCTAGTTTCTCAGCTTTGGAACCATGGTTCTCTTCTGCATCAACTTTGCTATTACTCTCATCGTTGCTTTCTCTGCATTTGGCGACATTTCCGCGATCACTCTCAAGAGTCTGCACCCTGCGGCACACGCCTACGGACTAGAACCCAACTGGACGATCGCGTACGATCACAACTTCACGGAGCTTGCTAGATATCATACTCCGGGAAATCTGCTCGACGCTGCCGTCGAAAGACCTGCGCTGGGCGGAAAGTGTACTGCACTCGCTGTTCATGAGTTGACAAGCCGTACGTTTGCATAATCTAAGTGGTCCACAATCTTAGTTCAGTTGATTATTTTTGTAGTCCCTGGATGGCCGACTATTGCTCAGAATATTAGGGACCATTTTGGCGGTACAACCTATAACCTCTGGACGACATGGGTAAGTACTATACCTCGGCGATATCGACCCATATGCCTCCTAAATCTTCATCACAGGACGGTGTGACCCACGCACACTCCTGCGTCGGAGACACGATTGTGTCGCTGGTTCCAACTGGTAAGTGGACACCATTTGCGCTGATATTCAGCATCGACTCGCGCCGCTTCCCCATAGGAAAGCGTCAATGTACACTCAACAATATCACCACTGATGGCGTGCTTGTGGGTACTAGTGGAACCACTTCTATCACTATTTCATCCGGGTTTGCGGCAACTGCTGGAGAGACGGTAACGAGTGCGTAGTAATCTCACTTCGCTCTCAACTTGAAAATAATCGTGGTATTACTGCAAATTGCCTTTTTAGAGCAATCAACCCTCGCAGGGGCATACACGGCCTCCATCGTTGTGGGCGTCCCAGACATCTTCTCAGTCGGGGCATCATATACCATTGGAGTGCAGTTCACCAACACACTGTACGGGTCTAGGCAAGGATAATCTTGTTATTGCTTAACAATACCGCTCCATTAACTATCGCGGTTTGCTTAGTTTTGAAACCAAAGTCAACAATCAGGTCCGAATGAGGAAAAGCCTCCCGCGGCAATTCCCCCGAATTGCCGGCAATTGCCCCAAATTCGACGGAATATCTGCGATTAGACCAGTTACCTTGCTAGCAACGTTGAAATCTAGTTACCTCTAATTAGGACCCAAATTACCTCGAATTACCTGTACTTTCTGGGGTTCTTTTACCACTTTTTGCTCTCAATCCAGTCCGGTATATCTGCAAGTCGATCATGTATTGCAAGACTACATAAGACAGAAACAACTAGGTACATAAATCACGAGCACCGGTGCTGGGGCTCGCCCCCGAAAAGTAAATGAACGGGACATGGAATCCCACCTTTGAGGTGTGAGGGTTAAACGAAGACATCCTGTTTATAGTGAAGTCAACAAGCTGTCGTGAAAGGAAAGGCATATATTCTAACCTTACTCGGCACCGTGCACAGTCCGGTCAACGAAAAGTGGGAGTCCAATTTCATTCTGCAACATAATTTCAGTGCTGTATTCATGTACTGCGAGAATGACGAACGCACCAAATATTATTAACTGCACACACTCTTGACCGCATGAAGGCTCGGTTGGGAGTGAGTCGAGACCGAGTTGAGAGGAGCGGGTATTTACAGAGTCTTACATGTCGGTAGATGGCGCTGAAACGGCGGGGAAGGCTAGGGCGTTGACGACGGACGAGACAAAGCCACAGCCCGGTCCCGAAGGGCGTGCGCTATGCAGTTTAGCTGCTGCATAAAGAGTCAAAGATCAATACACGTACCAAAACTTAAGTGCAGCGTTCCTGCCAAACTCAACTCATCCGGTATTCCAACGGGACGATATGAAAGGATTGCCTTGATGTTAGATCGTGATGTTAGATTGAAGCCCGAGAGCGGTCCCACGGGTTTGCGGTGAGAAGGCGGAGCGGCGTCCTAGTCGTGCTTTCGGCCTTCAACGCGTTTGACTATCACCAATTCGACGAATTCATGCTAAACACCAATGCTTTCGAACCAACTGGTCATATCCAGCCAGATAACATGTGGGCTTATTCTAGCGGCGAAGAACGTCTCGAGGTGCGTTTCTACTTTCTTGCTCACCTTCCTCTGGCATGATCTATTTCACTTGCTAGCCCGAACCGATGCAGTGGACTCGAGCATCGCAAGAGCTTCCACATCTCCCCATGCCGAATTTTGGCCCCACCCCTTCGCCGACTCCATCTCAACAGCAGGAGACGAACTCGGATTCCCCAGCCGACCTCGATGACTATGTGGCACCTCAGGATATTGATCTTGAGCTTAGTGAGCGCAATATAGTCACCGGGAAGCGTCAAAGAACCAAATCGATGCGCGCTGGAGGGCCAGATCTTGAAGAAAGGGCGCCGAAAAGAGGAGCACAAGCATTGCCCTAGGTGAGTCGGCCGCATGCATGTATGCTAAGCTATTACTGAGGTGACCTTAAGACGTCTTCTGCAGTGATTCAACTTGCTCAAGCATCGATATCGGAAGCACGCAAATTCAACTTCGTTTCGTTGGATAAATTCAACTTTACCCAATCTAGTTGTGAATTCAACTTCACTAGATGTGACGGCGGCTCAATTAAACTATTTTTATTTGGGATTCATACAGATGGATCATTCAGATGCGAGAATGTGTACTGAGGCGATACTCGACTGTTAAATCTTGAGTTTCAAGTTGTTCAGTTGAGTTTCGTAATTATAACGAAAGGTACGAGCTTATTTCTCGCTATAATTGTCTGTATTCGTCTCCACAGTCGTATGTGTGAATCAACTACAGAATAACGGTCTCAAATGATATCTGAATCGCAGCGATCGAGCAAACGCGGATTTCAACCGTAAATGTGACATATAGTCACATTCTGTGACTGATCTTGGCGGCCTTCGTGAGGGGCACAAGGGGATGAATCTAACGAGAAACCCGGTTTCCCCAGGAACCCTCCCATATAAGGAAATATTTGAGAAACCCCAACAAAACACTATTTAGAAACCCCAGCCGGCAGACTCGGCAAAAACCATTTATTTTGCGAGACTTTTGGAAGGTATAGCCTCTGTTGTGGCTTTATGAGAATCCGAATGACACCCGGCACTAGTATCACTGCCAACATGGTCAAGACCGTTGAGAACACTCTGCCGATTGAATTGCCGGGTGCGATTTGATCTCGATCAATGCCCGGCAGATACTGGCATACTGCCGAATCTAACACAGCTACCATGTATGTTTTGCATTGTCATAATATATTCCTACAGTCATGAGAATGGTCATACTCTGACAAATGTATTCACTGACTGAATAAAACAGTCAGTACTTGCACTGCAGGATGACTTTATGATATGATCCGGCATCACAACCGACATGGTGCGTCAATTCATTTTTTGATACATGTATCTCCAGCACTTGTAGATTTCAAGTCTTTGTCTATAGACTTGAAACTCAGCATCTTCCATTGGAGCGGTAGTAAAAGGCTAGAGGCGCAAGAACTCATACCGTGTTTGCGGCAGGTCAGCCGATTGATTCAAAATCAGATCCGTGGGCGGGGTTCCTTCGAGAAACCCAGCTTCTGAACAATCTTCAAATTACGGCAGGGTTTCTCCGAGAAACCGGGTTTCCCAGTAGATTAATCCGGCACAAGGAAGAGAAAAAGTCAAGTTCAACCATACAATGATATAACTAAGGTTATTGGGATCGAAATATCGGCAAAATTGTCCTTTCAAATTCAATGTATTCTTCACTGTTTCGCTGAGTCCCGGAACTTCCCATTTCAGGCTGATCTCATCTGATGCGGCTGGTACCGGATTGTTCGGCCAACACGCACAGGCGGCGTGATTGTCACACCTCTTACCCGAGTTCCATTCTTCTCCACCACCTCGACAGCTGAGTCGCACTGTCGAAAACATCATCAGTGGAACTCGGATGCCAACCCACTCCCATCCTTCTGGCATATACTCTCTTTTTCCAGCGAATGTGGAGGGCCGGAAGAAACGTGGAATATACGGGAATACCTAATAAGGGGAGTGAAATCTCAACCATTCATACTTCATACGAGTTGGTTGCTACACCGATTCCAATAAAGAGTTGAATGGAGAATAGCGAAGCAATAACAAACCTCGAATGTCCATGATCGCATGATGCATCGATGGTATTTCGCACATTGTTTGCGTTATATCGTATGCTCTTGCACTTGAGACCGCCAGACCGAGTCCGTGAGGATCTACAAATCCAAGGATTCCATTCACGGCAAAGCTTTCAAAACGAACTCTACTTTGCATTGAACGCGTGGAGTTGATTAAAGTGCTGGAACTTGACACACATTCTGATTTCTCGCTGAGTTTGAGGTATTCAGACCACAAGCTGGTAGATTGAAGACGTACCTTCGCTCGAGCACATCGGAGACTGCTAGCTGGTAATGATTCAGAGTCAATAGTTCATTCACAAACGAGCGAAGGGAACAGGTTAACTCACAAGCCACGAAAGCGAATTGCCGCTCCTGCTTTACGTGCGGTGTATTCGAAGGCCGACTTGGAATCATTCAGTAGGTCTTCTTGCAAAGATTTGATTCCGATATCTACCTGATCGCTCCACCGATTCCGATAAACACAAAGGCGAATAGTAAAGCAGTAACAAACCCCGAATGCCTCTTATCGCATGACTGAATTTTGCGATGATGCGGGCGTCGATGGTATTTCGCCCCTTTCACGGATTGTATTGTATGATAATGCTAGTGCACTTGCAGATGCCGGAGCGAGTCCGTGCGTATCTACGAATGGGAAATGGTAAGCATTGGGAGCATCAACATCGCCTCACAGCGAACGAGTCTTCGAAACGCACGCATTCTGCCTATCATCGAGCGCAAGAGACTTCATAAAAGAGACCAGAGCTTAGCACACGTTCTGGTTTTCGCCAAGTTCGAGGTAAACTGGTACAGCCTCAGCTGCGGAATCACCTTTCTCGAGGAGATACTCACAGGAAGACTGGAACGCGGATATTAGACGAAAGAAAAAAACGCCCAGAGATTGAGTATTTTGTCGGTATTCCGAAGTTCTTTGACCAGATAATTCAGCATCCACCGTCGTAAGGCACTCTGGAACAGCGCCTCGGAGGGCTTAGACATTGGAGATCGTTGCACCCATAGGCGTAGTACATTCCGATGGCGTAGTATATTCCGATACCGCAGCCTGGAGAACTCAAGTAGTGTTGAACATTCAGAGAGAACCTTTGCAGGTGAGTATCTTGTCCGAGTCTGCGTTGCGACCTTGTTCGATAAGAGCCTGTGCTCGGCGTTGGCGAGAAATTGCGCTCCGCGACGCATATTGAATCTTTAAAGCAGCGAAGTTCGAACTCGCATTGTTGGAAAGCAGGCTGGGCTGGTTGGCTAGTGCTTTGGAGCGGATCTTGATAGTTGCAGCGTTGACTGGCCGAGCCACTCTCGACTGAGTTGTACGACGTGCATGGTGGTGTGAAGGAAAGAGAAAGGAAAGAACAACGCGGAATTGATGGATGGGGAACGGTAATCAGATCGGATGCAACAAGCTGTTCCGCCTGTTCAGCTGGCGCCGTCGTCTTCAAGACACTTTGAGTCAAGCAAGTACAAAGAGGAGTAGAGATTTTGAAGCTCGTATGTGCATTTTTTTTCTTTTACCCAAGGTCACGAAAATAAAGAGGATCGACGCGTTGCTTGTGTCTATGTACGCGTTTGATGCATCAGACCATCATCAGTGATTGCCACGTGTCACTTTGTCCTCTTCCCCGTTGACGACGTCGACGACGGCCAACGCATTCCCGCCCAACAGAATTGGCAACGCTTCTGAGCCCCAGTCTTTTTATATCTTCTGCAAACATGGCGCTCTTGGGTTTGAAACTCGAATTTGATCGATTCGATAAACTGCCCCGGAGTCTTGAGTCTTGACGTCCCCAACTCGTAGGATAGCGCGTGCGCCTTGAGCGGCTGAGCGCTTGTTCCCTGCCTACTGGAGGGCCGTGAATCTCGCTTCTCGTCGGTCCAAATGGGACACTTTCTCTCGCGTCCCGGTTCGGAAGAAGTGAAAACTTGGCACCAGTCGTGGAGGAGAAACCCTCCGTTCGCTCTCAGTGAGAGAAAACTAGAATAGGTGTTGTTGAAGGTATGGTGATGGGTTCTCGTGCGTCTTCCTGTTCATCTTATCCGATATACAATGAAGCTGACCCGCTGTGGCCAGCGCTTTCCACGGTCGCCTCATGGATTCGCATACACCATGCGGCATGACGAGCCACGCGTTACGATGGGGCGAGGGGTTGCATACTGGCAGAGCGTTCGTTGACGACTTCTCATTTTAGGCTCACCGGTAGGTTTCAAAGCTTTGTATTTTCGGTGCCCCTAACGATAACATACCACCAGCGACCTCCACGATCATCTACATCGTGGATGCGCCGTCGGCTGTCCCCTGTACATATTGAGGCGGGCTATGCTCTACAATATGAAGAACGTGTAAATGGAGCGATACGCCGCCATGGAACGATTCGCATGCTCGTGTGTGATGCGCGAGACTTCCGATGGATCTATGTTAACACATACCCGAAGCCACGACCCCAGGACGCTTCGCCGGGTTCGATGGCTTTCTCGACTCTACTGTGTCTGTCAGTGGCTCCGAGGCTCGACATCTCGATTCATATTCTACAAACCCCCAGCCTCGTCAGGATTCTCCCGCGTATCGATCCGTATGTTAGGCTGGCTCTACGGCAACGATCTGGCTCACCGACGCCCGCCCGTGTCTCGACCGGCGCATACGGTCCTCGCCATCCCACCCTCTGTGTCACGCAAGCACGCCCGCATTCCTCCCGTTACCGACGGTCGCGCCAGGCGTGTTTGCGGGTCTCGTGTCGCCATGGTCCTGGCTATCCGCGTGGTACTTGACTACTTTGATGTCGTTTGTCTCTTCTCTCTCTTCCATTATTCCTCCTCCTCCTCGACGCACCCAATTTCTCGTTACTGTACCCTACCACCCTCTTCCTTTCTTCCACGCGTCTCTGCTACCTATCTCGCTTACCTTTCACCCATCTCGTCGCCACATCTTCGCTTTTACCTTCCATACATACACTCCGTCGTCTTCGTCTTCGCCCGATTCGCTCGGTCTACTGATATCTTCGCTAACGATGATACTCCCCCTCCCACCCCGGTCATCGTCTACACACCCGCCGTCATATTTTGCCTTCCTCCACCTACCTTCATTCACCCCTATCGTTTGCCTCGCACGACATACCTCTTTACATCCCTCACCTCCTTCACATACCTCGTCCCTCCTCCTCATATACGTACATCCGTTTCTATGTACGATACTTCCCTTCGCTTCGATGCGGATCGTACGAGGCGAGACCCCTCCGCCACGCCGTCGGCGCGCCATCTTTCCTGCTTGCTGGAGGATACCCAGCCCACCGTTCCCGGCCGGCCCCGCCGCCACCGACACCTCCGCGGTATCTCTAGGCACTGCTGTCCTCCATCTCGCGTGGCCGTACCTTCATCATCTGCTCACCATCTCCCCACACTGATAGCATGGAAATCCGCATTGTCGATCCGCCATCTGCGTCCTCCGCCCATTCGTCTCCTACACCCCTATCGTTGATACTTCACTTGCTTTTCACCCTCGACGTTCCCGTTATCCTCGTCGACATTCTGCGCCCCCAACGCTCACCCCAATTTTCTCCGCTCTGCATCCTCACCGTGGCGCATTTTCCGATTCTGGGTGGGCGGCGGGAAGCACGACAACCTGCTTCTACCTTGGGGAGAGGAAGACGGAAGCGGAGGTGGTATTCATGGCATGCGCCTGGGGCGGAACGAGAGTGGTGGGAAGACGGGTGCGGATGGAGGTCGAAGGGCGGAGAGAGGAGAAGGCGCCGGCGGGGGGAGGGGTACGTGCGAAACGGGCGTGGCGTGCAGCCTGGGACGTGGCGGGGATGGGATGCTGAAGGAAGGCGAAGATGAGGCGCATGCCCAGGAGCAGCGCGGAGGAAAGGTCGTCTTTGTCGAGCGGGGATGCTGGGATTGGTATTGGTTGCGCGGGATGTGATGACGAAGATTGAGGGGACACGCAGCGGATGTGCTTGAATGAGTGGGAGATGGAGAATGACGTGGGGGCGGACTATGGGATCCGGATGTGGATGTGGAAACAAACGAGGGTGGATGTCGAGGAGGACGCAGACGCCTGGGGTAACGTCTTGGGCATCAGGACGTTCGAGCGGCAAGCTACCTCTGTGCGTAGTCGTCGTACAGGGATAGTGAGTTCGGTCTTTCGGTATTCGTCGGTGGTACAGTTGCTGACTCGAATGTACAGATTTTCACTTGATATCTGCTCCTTGGCGACCTCAGCTCGCGCACTGGCACGCCACGCACACTCGGCTTCAATAATCGCCACGAGTGTGCTCCGATTCGTCTTGTCGATTGCGCTGCGAGCTCGTTGATCGTCTGTCATCGCCGCCGTCTTCGTCTTCCAGCAAAATCAAGTCCAAGTTCTGCAGCTTTGGGCTAAATATAAGCCACGGACTTGGTTTCCCCTTTGTTCTCCCACACCTCCACTCATCTTTTCGAGACTTGATGCAACTGTAACTTTCACCTATCTATTGTCACCTCTTTACCTTCCCTAGGTCTGTTTGTTAGATTAGCCCGAATTTCCTTGCGCCCTTTCACGCTACTCGGCCGAGCACTAAATATCTCATCTACGAGTACAGCTTCTATTCTGCTCTCGACACGTACAATACAGCATGAGATTAGCGCTACGTACTCAGTACAATGCGAAGAGTAGATAGAGTAACTTAGGTCGGGGAGGGAGTGAGGTAGCAAACTAAAATACAAACGGAGCCGTCGCCGTCATCACTCCCCGCTCGTCGCTCACCTCCGTACTTGGTTCTTGCATCCTCCCCCTCCGCATATATCAACCTCGGTCTGGCCAGGCACAACGAGCACATTCAGACACCCGGCCCCGCACCATGAATCACCTTCTCCTCTCCCTAACGCCCACGGAACCCGAAAGACCAGCAGTGCGCCGAGTCGGAGAGAATGAAGACGACTCGAGAAGAAAGCGGAATCGACTCGGTGCTATCGTTGGGTCGGGGTACATTGTCCGGTGGTTTGGGGGTTTTGGGGGCGGAGGGCGGAAGGTGGGGAAGGGGAAGAGAAAGGGGTGGTTGATAGGTAGATTATGCGACGGACGGCGTGGAGGCAGGAGTATCGTATGGAGGTCGTAGGTATGGATAGGTAGGCGGGGAATCTGTGTATAGGGTGTACTGTGGTCGAAGGACAGCATGGAAGGACGAGATAAATGGAGGGGGTAATGCTGGAGGGGATTGGAGCGAGTATGGCTGGAGTATGGGGAGGGCTGCGAGATACACCGACGTCAGTCAGTGCCACTGACGTGACGCCGAGGAATGAGTACGGCGCACAGAAGGGAAATACGGGGAGGGCGGGGGGAAGGGGTACGTACGTTGGATGCATTAGGCAACGGAAGTAGGTGGGCAATGGGCGGGGTGTAATGACGGCGACAAAAGGAAGGGAAAGAAGATCGGATTAGGGAAGACGGAGGGTACGGGTTAAAATGCAAGGCATAAGCAAAAAGAAGAAAGGAAAAGGTATAGCAGCAGAGAGTAGACTCTTTAGAGGGAGTGAGAGCGATTGAAGAGGGCCACTTGAGCTCCGCTAGTCGTATTGGCGCGGATTCGGGAGACAGACCGGATAGCGGTGGAATCGTCGACAGCGTCTTCGGTCTAGTCTGAGGGTCGCAGCGGAGTCGTTGCGATGGTGCCAGCGCCGGAGCTGTGAAGCAGTCGCGCGTGGAAGACATATTGCAGGTCTGACTGGAGTCAAGTGGAGAGTGACCACCAGAAGCGCCAGGATACGTTCAAGGTAGAAGCAGCATTATGACTGCCAGTTCGCGTATACAGAGTAGCTGGAGTAAATCCACGACAGCCCGTCGATTTTCGATAGCGCCGCTAGCAGCATACGCTGCAAGTCACAGTTCAGTCAGCGGGTAGTTTACAAGCCAAGGACCAGTGAAATACAAAGAACAGAAAACGCACGATAGCTGCTGTATACTCTCGCAACAACCACAAGCAATCCTTTAGCTCAACCACTCAGAAATTGTGCTGCCTTCATGATCTTTCCCAAGGGTGTACAGAGAAGCGCCCTTTGTACTTGTAGCTGTTGTGGCGTTCATTCGTCCTCATGTGTATCGATCTCGAGGCGCTGAAAGGACCGTCGACGAGGGGGAGAATGAGGAACCGGCGGCATCACGAAAAATCATCCGAGCCTGGGAAGATGCCGGCAACACGGTTCGAGGCTTGGTTGAGGCTTGGTCGCGAGTCCCTCCAGCTTCGAATTTCCATCCAAGAAACGACTAACTCTGGACTGTCCACAGCAAGCTAGCTCATGTCTTGAGATGACCCTGCCCACTCCAATGACGCGTCACGTCATGCTTCGCTCTTTCTTTCGGACCACCACCGTCTCCGCTGTTGCTTAAGCCTGCCTCCCTCCCGCCCTCTCTCCTGTGCTCTCCCGCCAGCGCACGCTCGACTTCTGACTGCTCATTCATCAAGCTCTCATAGACGCGCCAACCCAACTTGAAGACATCAAAGTCCCCGTCGTCTGATATGATTAATGAATTCAGGATTCCACACGTCTGATCAAGTTTACCGACCAGACCAAGTCAAATCTATGGATCTGGGACTTACGCGCTCGCCTTGTCGCTGCAGCATTCACCCCATCGACACTTCCAAGTTCCGAGTCGAGACGCGGGGAGGATAATGAATACTGGTACTGGGCGGGCTTATAACATAGAGCCAGTGTGTGCTGAAATGCTCTTTTCTTTCATCTTTTCCCTCTCAACTTGAAATCGTTTTTGGATCGTTGTCTGACTTTCCTTCCTCGCCGATACCAGCCTCACTTTTGTCGAGACGAGCAAGGTCTTCCTGTCGCGCTATCATCGTAATTTTGGGCTGATCCTCAGAACAATGCCTTGAATCTGGCGGGCATTAGATGGAGCTCGTGCGCACCGCAATATCTATGGTATGCCTCAGGCTCATCCTTCTCTTCTCTCTCCGTCGACTGACATCTTCATACTATCTTTTCAATGCAGCTCACTCTCCTGCTGGCCATCGGCTCTCTTCTATCGATGTCGCTCCCAACCCATCGCGACCATCTGCTTCGTCGACCGCTGCTGCTTTCCCCCCATCGGCAAAATACCTTCATCTTCGTCATGGTCTCGTCGACTTCGTGCTTCGCGAGATCAACTCGGTCAATTTGGTGCACACCGGCGACCGCACGTATGTCTCGCTGGTCTTCCTCCTCCCATCCTTCACGCATCTCCACGCTGCAGAAATCGTACCTTTCGTGCTCCATTCCTCATCGGCTCCTTTATTCTCGCAACGCCGCCTCAAATGCACCCACCCGCTTCGTTTGTCCCCTTCCTTATTTTTGTCATGCATTCAATAGGTCTGCCTTTTCTCGCCGCTGTAACTATCTTTTCCTCGCTTATGCGCCTTGCTGGTAATGCTGGATATTGCTAATGCCCTGTTGTTCTTCCTGATTCTTCCTTTTAGAATCGATTTCACCTCTCAAGAACTCATTTTGAAATTTGTTATTATGTAACTTGGTATGATTTCCTCGTCTTGATATTTTTTCTTCCGACGCATGTATCACTGGCCCGATCTCAAATAAACTGTGTGTCTTCAAAAGCGGGTACTCAATCTCGCTCTCAAAGTCTTTCCTTAGCTACTTATATTATGTTTTGAACTGGTTCGAGCTCTCAGCCTTGTCTCAGCCTTCATTCTGCGTCACTCAGTTCCATTTTTCACCATACGGAGTATTTCGCCAGTTCCCTGTCTTTGTTATCTTTGCTCATCCACGACTTATTTCGCTGACTGTGTCGATTTTTATGATCCTGACCCCAATGATAAACAAATCTGTATCAAGTGCGTCTTTTTCAAGCACATACTTGATCATTTGCTCACGGTTCTTGTTGCGTTGTGCCGTATTTTCTAGCGTTGGATGCAACAGTACTAGTACATTATTTACTGGTGGAGGATTCGATCGACGATTCGATGCGCGCATGAGTTTGCATACAGACGTTCAACGGCTCTGTCTGTATTTAGCCAGGACTCGAATATATATATCACTCATTCTTGACAGGAAGCACGAGGCAGTCCGCGGCCTTGGATTCCCAAGGCGAAAATACTCTCGCGGAGATACGGGGCAGAATAAGGATCCGATTTCGGCGGCGGCAAAAGGGAAGTATAAAGAGCTGTGGAGTGACAAGGATCACCCTTCCCCTTGTCCTCTACCACCATGGCAGAAGTGCTTGGTATTGTCACTGGCGCTCTTCAGCTCCTCGATACAGCTCTCAAGGCTGCAGAACTTGTCAAGGATGTATACAGGGCGACACAGGAGAAGCAGGAGCTTCATGATGAGCTGGAGGGTCTCAAGCCACTCTTGGCTGAGCTGCAGCTTCGCGTCTCGGCTAATTCATCTCAACGAGTGCTCAGGAACATGGCTGGACCCCTTACAAGGTTTGATAAAACCCTAAAAGAGTTGTGTAGCAGATTGCAACCTACCAAGAACACATTTGAAAGACTCAAATGGGGGTTCTCAGAGAAAAAGAAGATGAAAGAGGATCTACTCACGTTGAGGCAGTTCCATGAAGTGGTTAACTCTTGGATGATTCTTGATTTCTGGTATGTCCTCATAAATCATGGTGTTGATCTGCTTTCATTTTGTGTTTGCTAGGGATCAAATAGATGGTAATAGCCTGTGCTTGATGAAAGACCCTAACTAAGCTATTCCTAGCTGCACAACGACTAGCAATAATTGAGTGGTTGTCTCCTCTCAATTTCTTCATTCGTCAGCAGGATATTTCTAGAACACGACAGCCTGAAACAGGAGACTGGCTTCTCAATGACCCAAAATTCAAAGAATGGGAACTAGGGAAAGGAGGAGTTCTGTGGTGTTCTGGAATACGTGAATATTCAGCTATTCAAACAGAATTGCAACTTACCTACAGCTTGCAGCTGGTGCAGGGAAAACTGTTCTTGCGTGGGTTCAAATCCTTGAATGATAACAGCTGGTCTTTGATATAATATTAGATCTTTGGTTGTAGATCATTTGACCAGTGCACACACAAAAAACCCAGAAATTGGGATAGCATGCATTTACTTCAACCATAAAGAAACCCAAGTTCAAACACTGGAAAATCTGCTTGCAGCACTGTGGCGACAGTTGGTATTCAAGCAACCTCTTGGCCCAGCTTCTGACTTGTATGCTCAACTTGTGGAGAAGAAGACGAAACCCACATCAACAGAGACACAGAAAGTGCTTCTCCATGCACTACAGAGATTCAAACAGATTTATTTTATTATTGATGCAGTAGATGAGCATTCCGAGCAAGAGTGGCATACTTTGGCTGGAATCCTGACAAAATTGTCAAAGAATATCAGGCTGTTAATTACAGCAAGACCACATGTTGCTCCAAATGTGGTGTTCTCTCAGATGGCTGTTCTGGAAATACGAGCCAGCAAAAAAGATCTTGAAGTGTATATCAAGGCACAGATGGAGGCTTTGCCACATCTATCTCAACATATTGCAGATAACAGAGAAATTGAGACCAAGATTTTTTCAGTTTTGTGTAACTCTGTTGATGGAATGTAAGTAGATGGCAGAATTTATGGCTTTGGACTCTGACAGATCCCTTGCCTTGTTTACTAGGTTTCTACTTGCTAAACTTCATCTGGAAGCTCTTGATGCAGCACCAAACACAAGGGCTCTCCGTGATGCATTTGAAACTCTGCCCATAGATCTCAATCACACATATCAGAACATTCTAAGCCGCATTGGGTGCTTGTCTGGGGCTTCAAAAGAAATTGCACACTCTGCACTTGTTTGGGTTGCAAATGCAAAGAGACCGTTAACAGCAGTAGAGCTCTGTGAGGCTATAGCCATTGAACCAAGAACAACGACCCTGAACAAAGACAATATAACTGAGATTCAAGTTATTATTCGTCTGTGCACTGGTCTGATTATCCTTGATGAACAAAGCTCTTTAGTGCGGCTGGTACACTTTACAGCACAGGATTATCTTGATAAGGCTCAGAGCTTGGAATTCCCGTTTGCAAATGTTCAGATTACAAGATCGCTCCTTACATATCTCAATTTCAAAGAGGTTGCAAACACTGGCCTTGACTCTGATTCTTTCAATCCTTTCGTCAATGGAGATAAACTGATGGCGTTCACATCCCAATATCCACTAATGGATTACTGTCAATATTGTTTGATTCATGCTCAGTCTTGTGAAGAGCAACTTCAGCACGATGTCATTGAGTTTTTGAAAGTAGCCAAAGCATATTGGAGAAAATTTGGGACAATAGACTGGAATTGTTGTCCTTGGAACTATGCCTGGTGGCCTGACTCTCCTTCGCCTTTATGGGTTGCAGTAGCTGCAAATCTAGTACAAAGTGCAGTAGAGCTCATGATCAGTCATGGATCCAAATTGGATGTGACAACACATCCTTTGCACACCGCTGCATATAATGGCTGCAAAGAAATAGTTGCATTATTACTTGACAAAGGCATGGATGTTAACACAGAGGGAGGTTATTATGGGACTGCATTGCAAGCTGCAGCATATGAAGGGCATGAAAACATTGTGCAGATGCTCCTTGTCCAAGGTGCAGATGTGAATGCTCAGGGAGGCAAGTATAGAACTGCCCTCCAAGCTGCAGCATATTCTGGGCGTAAAACCATGGTGCAGATGCTTCTTGACGCAGGTGCAGACATAAATGCTGAGGGAGGCGAGCCTGGAACTGCGCTACAGGTTGCAGGATCTCAAGGGCATGAAAACATTGTGCAAATGCTCCTAGACAGAGGTGCAGCGGTGAATGCTAAGGGAGGCAAGTGTGGAACTGCCCTGCAGGCTGTGGCATATCAGGGGCGTGAAACCATTGTGCAGATGCTCCTTGACACAGGTGCAGACATAAATGCACAGGGAGGCAAGCATGGAACTGCCTTGCAGGCTGCAGCACTTAGAGGGCATGCATCCATTGTGCAGATGCTCCTTGACCAAGGTGCAGACGTGAATGCTGAGGGAGGCGAGTATGGAACTGCCCTGCAGGCTGCCTCCAATGAAACCATTATGCAGATGCTCCTTGACAGCGGTGCAGATGTGAATGCTAAGGGAGGCAAGGGTACAACTGCCCTGCAGGCTGTGGCATTTCGGGGGAGTGAAACCATTGTGCAAAGGCTTCTTGACACAGGTGCAGATGTAAATGCACAGGGAGGCAAGCATGGAACTGCACTGCAGGTTGCAGGATTTCAAGGGCATGAAAACATCGTGCAAATGCTCCTAGACAGAGGTGCAGCGGTGAATGCTCAGAGCGGCTGGTGTAGAACTGCCCTCTGGGCTGCAGCAGATCAGGGGCGTGAAAGCATTGTGCAGATGCTCCTTGACACAGGTGCAGACATAGATGCACAGGGAGGCAGGTATGCAACTGCGCTGCAGGTTGCAGCATATCAAGGGCATGAAAACATTGTGCAGATGCTCCTAGACAGAGGTGCAGATGTGAATGCTGAGGGAGGCGAGTATGGAACTGCCCTGCAGGCTGCAGCAGATCGGAGGCATGAAACCATTGTGCACATGCTCCTTGACAGAGGTGCAGACGTGAATGCAGTGGGAGGGAGATATAAAACGCCACCTCTGGAATGGTGGGGGCCTCGGTTTCTGGAACAAATCCTGCTTGCCAGAGGTGCTCAAGAATATATTGAGAATGACAAAGAAGAAATTGCACATTCTGAAGAGAGCCTCAAAGAAAATGTGGATCAATAGTGTTAGAGAAATCAAAGATAGTCATGTTCATGCTCACTTGTATGTAGTAGACAGATTTTGCTGTACTTACCCTTTGCACCATTGGAAGAATTTGGGTCCGAGAAGCGTGTAAAATCTAGGCGTTGAGAATTTCAAAGTCTTAAGGGAGAATAGTAGTGGTATTGGTAAAAAAAAATCCCTTCTATTCCCGCTACCTTTAGGTAAGGGTTTTATAGCGCCCTAAATTTACCTCTCGCAGTAAATCACAAAATGTCAAAACTGATCACGTAGTTGATGGCCCAGACTTGGTCTGGACAGGTCTGGACTTGATTCTCGATTCCGGCTGTCGGTCCCGCTTTGTTGCGTCATCCGTTTGACTTTTTTCTTCCCTCTCGCGCCTCTTAGACGGGTAACCGATCTCTCGTATGAAGACAATCGTTCATAGAGAGACCGGTCGATCTGGTATTTATTTACCGGGATGCCAGAGACGTCACGTTTCTGTCATGTCATCTTGCTTACATGATACCTCTCTCTTTTTACTTCCACCCTTTTGACTGTTGGGGAGGTGTGATATCGTTTAGGAAACTGCATATCATAGAGTACAAACATTGCATGGCGCAGGAGCCCCGTCAAGACAATGAGATTGGAAAGAGAGAAGTGTCACATAAGCAAGATGGCAGCAGTACACGTGCCAGAAACGTGACGTCTCTGGCATCCCGGTAAATAAATACCAGATTGACTGGTCTCTCTATGAACGATTGTCTTCATACGAGAGATCGGTTCCCGGTCTACGCGCCTCTTGCTCTTCACAATCATGTCCCTTCGCCGACTTTCTGTGATATCCATCTCTCTGCGACGTATGGTGCTGACTCTGCTGAGCTTGAAATCTCTGTGATCTTTCCCACTGGGTGCGACACTCTGGGGTCAATTGCTCTGAACCTCAAGCTGCAAGCGTCTTTGCTCTACCTTGCGACAACCCTACCTTTAAAATGAAAGTGGAGCTGATCATTAAGGACTACCTACCCTTCGACCTCGTCCTGGGTCGTGGCTGACATCTTTTCTGCAGAGATGTAAGCGTGGTTCGTGTTGACATCGCGAATTCTTGTGTTCGCCCCATCGAGTATGTATGGCAGTCTTTCTGTCTTCCCTGATAAAACTTGTCTCGTAGCTGTGGCCACTCGTGTATCCTCTGGCAATGTTGCCATGGACATTATTGATCCTAAGTCTACTGCTGGTAAGTTTTATGCTCTTTGCGTCCGTATCTCATATTGACAGTCTGTCAGAATCACCGTCTGCTCACGGCCCGTCTGTGGACAGTGCCTTCTCGTCACAAACGCCTCCCACACCTATTCCAAACCCTATTCCGTCTTCCAATATCGTTCGCGATATTTTTACTGGTCGTTGTACGACTCATTCCGGTATATCCGTATATCGTTCTGATCTGCAAACAATCCAACATGCTCTTGCCTTACATACCATCCCTCACAAGATGACTTCAATCTAATGTTATGAAGCACTCTTATTCACCTCCTCATTACTGGTGCCTTTGTTGACCCACATACTCGACATGGCACCGACAGCCAGATTTCTGAGTTCACCATCTGATGTGTCATTCAATTGTGCAAAATTCGACGTCTTCCACTGTTGTGAATATAACCCCCGCTACCTTATCGCCGCCGCGCTCAATATTGCTGCACCGAAAACTCGAAACCTTCGTTTCAAAGTCAAGGCCGCGATTCGCAAACCCCTAGTAAATCTCAAGTCAACACTCATCGAGGACCGATCTTCTATGTTGCTTCCTTTGAGGCTCGCAGAGAGCCTGATCTTTCTATGTCGCGGCGCTGCGGTCAATCAACGTACCAGATAACAACCTCTGATCAAATTTGGGCATCCATCTCGAATTATATTTCCTCCCTTCTTGCGTTCCACTTCCCAAAACTTGAACTCTTCCTTCTCATGTACTCTATCACTCACATCTCGTGGGATTGAATATCAGCCAGGAAGTCCCTGCGTGGAAAGCTTCCGTCTTCAATTCAGCTTAAAAAAAGGCTGTCGTATTCAGCGTGAAGAATTAGAACAGAGCGAGAAAAGTGAACCAAGTCAATGGGAATATGTGAAATGTTTGTGAGTCTCGGCGGGTGATACTCACCCTCTTCCGCAAGCAGACTTCTTTTGAAGTCGTACTTTATATCGACATCTTTGACTGCGAGCTCCCGATGTCAATTTCCTTTTGGCTCAATTCTTGAAAATGGTTAACTTCCACCGGAACTCTATCCCACCGCAGATGCTGTTTGGATCGCATCGCAAACTTGTCATTGAAGGTGTATCCCTAAGCTCTGCTGATGCGGTTCCTCCACCCTCCCTATGTTTTGTGTAGTTTTGGTGTGATTCCTAAAACCAACAAGCTGGCACCTATCGTTCTGGCAAATAAATTTGTTGAAATAATGCGTGTCGAATAGGTTTCGGCTGTTCATCCCTCCGGATTCGACCCCGTAGCGGGCCGTGCCACTCGTTCTGTCTCGGTAACCCAGACGTTCTGAGAGCACGAGTGGACGGCCAAAATCAACATGTAGCAATGTGTCTATGTTGTACACACAAAAATAGCAGAAAATCATAGGAGTAAAACACTGCAACAATCAAGCAAAACGGCCCAGAAACGGGCTCAAAAGACCCGTTTTCGAGCTGGTCAAGTGTCAGGGGTCCTGGGCACAAAACGCCTACGTGGGACCTCCCTGCCCATTTTTTCAGGCCCGCCTTCGGCGGGCGGTACTTCCCATATATATGGCCCCTGGGACGTCCCAAGCATAAAAAACGAAGGGACATGGGACATCCCAATGTATGGGAATACCAATCAGGAAACCCCCTCTTAGGCCAGTTAAGTCAATAAAAAGTCAGGCCTAAGAGGGGGGTCTAGGGGGGTGCCCAAAGTGCAACAGACAATATACATCGACGAAACAAACCAAAGAAAACAAATAAGCTTCTGGAGTTTATCTTGAATGGAGTCCAACGTCTAATTGTTCACAAAGCCAATACCGGCTTGCCGCTCACAACGAGAGGAGGGAATCCACTGGAGCACCAGTACAGAAAACGATGCCTTTTATACCTTTCACTAATAAATAATAAGAGATCGAACAATTGACAAACGGGTATATGGTGAGAGAAACATAGGGCCCCGCCCTATCCTTGGTTGCCAGAACAGGAAATGGATCAAAAGTGCATTGAATCCCACTCCCTTATCCCTAGTGCTGCCGCCCGTTGCCGTGTCCACGGGGCCACGGCAACCGTGGCACGGCTCCCGTGCCCGTCCCGTTCAGCATTTCAGACCCTGGAAGACGGCACGGTTACGGTACGGGTTACACAGCAGACGGCCCGTCGAAATACGGCCGTGACGGCCGTGAGACGGGTGCATACGGGCAGCGCTTTCGCTGTATTTCTTGAGATCCTCCTTCGAAGATCCGTTGAGCCGTTTATATTGAGAAATTTTGGCGTGATAGACCGAGTTAGAACGCCGAAAATCAGTGACAGCATCATTCGCATCACTTGTTTCTGCTTGTTTGCTTAGCTCTTCTTGTCGTCTACTATCATCTTCCTCAACGTTTATATGCCTCTACCGTGTCTATTCACGTTGGATTCACTTCAATCTACTGTTCTCTACTGTTTCTTTGGTGTCCTAGCCTGAAAGTCTTTGCCGACTGGTGTCTCAATGCTCAGATCTTCAAGCGAGCTGTCTCCTACTATCCTCATGCTCAGAAATTCATATGCTTTCGGATACACGGCTCTTTTACTCAGCTTACTTCCTCTCTCTTGTCATTCTACCTGACAGTCTGGCTTATTTTTTTGCTGCGGCGGGATACCGACACTTGAGAGTTGGTCATTATCATCGTTTTTGCGCGTGAATTCTCGTTGTTTTTTACCGACTGTGCCATCTCGGCTTACTCTTGCGGCCCGCATCCATTGAAAACTTTGTCATTTTGATTTTTTCTGCTTCTCAGTTGCGGTCTACCGTCCGTCCTGGTGCGGAAACTGAGTAATTTTCATTTATAATCTCAGTTCCGTACTTCCGTCTGGCTTCGTGCTATAAAGAAGGCACGAATTCTGATTTTTATTCACAACTTTTCAGAATGTCTGACCAGTGCGCACTCGACAAAAATGGCGGCCTCAAAGATGCGTCCGAAATCGACTTCTACAACTCGGAGTCAGATGAAAGACCCACCGCGCCCTCAACTGCTGGTACGTGCTAAATTCAATGATTTCTTTCAATTTAAAATTCGGGTTGCAGCTGCTCCACGTCGTAGTTTCCGGAAGAGGGACACCACCAAGCTCACCCTGTACCTGGAGGCGCAGAAAGCCGACGACGACGGCAATCCAAAAGCAGCTCCCAAGACCAAGGCTCCGACTGCTCCCCGCGCTCTGCGCACGAAGAAAGTTCCCGAGACCGCAACCGAGGCAGCAGATGAGGATTTTTACGACATGCCTGAGCTTGGCGATGTTTCCGACTCCGAAGATGAGTTTGATGGCGACTCGGACGCAGAATTGGACAACGACGAGGCGAGTTCTGGTTTTGTTACCCATACACTTCAATTACCTTCTTATTTAGCTTGCCGATCTACTTCCAACCAAGACCGTGCCCGCTCGAGGCGGTAATTCAACTAGACTTCAAAAGCGCAAGCGGACCGTCGAAGAAGCAGGTGCCCCTCGTCGCAATGTCACTGTTGAGGAGGTTGACGATGAGGATGGCGACGCGAATCCACAAGTGAGTTTGAATTGGCTTATGCTTGTTCTTTCAACTGATTCCTCGTCAGAATACAGCAAGCAACGAGGAGCTGGGAGACGATTCTCCGAAACAAACGGTGCGTCTTTGATCCTCGTTCTATTCATGCGCTTTAATATTGCTCCACACAGTTCAAAAACCCCATATATTATTTCTATGAACTTGTCGGCAAGAACAGTGAAGGTTCCCCGGGCAATCCTGGCGACAAGCACTACAGGTGCCGCCACGGGAATGGGAGGATCATTACTGTGACTAAGAAGATGCGCTACAATATCAGCGGTACTATTTATTTATTCCTCTGTCTTTCGATGCTAATTAATCTATAGGTCTTACTACTCACCTTCGAAAGGACTTCCCCGTCATGTACCGCCTTTACCAGGCACTCTATACTCGGAGGGATGAACCCATAACCCCGCAAGAGATCGACCTTGCTCGCGGCAAGATTCCCGTCGACTCAGACGCAGCAAAGCTTTATCTCGGTAGGATCGAGACTGCCACTGCCAATATCATTCAAAGTCTGGAAAACCAAGCGAAGAAAGCTCGAGTAAGTGTTCAATATATTGTTCCTTCCCAAAATCTGACTTGAACTTCAGGGAGACTTCTCCCAGGAGGTATTCAACACCCTTCTCGCGCAGTATATCGTCGCATGTGACCAGCCGTTCGACACCGTCGAAAAGCCCGAGTTCATTCGACTCATGGAGTATACTCACCACGGATCCTCACTCAACTTCTCCATCCCCGGCCGCACCGCCATTACATCCCGAATTATGAAGATGGGTGAAGATACAGTTGCGGGAACTCGTAAAATGTTTTCGGTATGGAGCTACTGTTTATAATGAATGGTACTTAATTTTTGCTGGGCAGGAACTCGAGTCAAAAGTCAGCATCTCGCTTGACGCTTGGACTTCCCCAAACCAGCACCCTTTCCTGGCTATCGTCGCACACTACATCAGCAACGAGGGACAATTAGGTATGTTCTGATTCTCGTATTGAGTTCTCATCACTTATTTCGACTTGCAGAGGAGCTTCTTATCGATTTTCGCGAGCTTGTAGGCGAACATTCGGGGGAAAACATGGCTGAAGAGGTGTTCAGTTGCTTGCAGACGTACGGCTTGGACGACGGACGGGTAGATATTGATTCTGATGAGGATTTCGATGATATGCCAGCACTCATACCTGTTTAGCTTTTGGGTGTCAATATGGATAATGCTTCAAATTGCGACACTTTGGCTGACTGTCTCGCCGTAAAACTCGACAATATTGGAGTACCTTTCGACCCAATCGCAGCTCGAATTCGGTGCATGCCTCATACTGCCCATCTGTCTGCTATCAAGGTAATGTTCTAATTATAAGCCAAGCATTTTGTTTTCTAATGACGCGCAAGTTGCTTGGGGCGATCGGAGTCATCAGCAAGTCGAGTCAGAAGAAGGCCGAGGGCAAGACGGCTCTTTACCAAGACTCGGTAACAGCTTCGCTTGCTAGGGAGGACGACGAGGACTGGGAAGAGGATGACGAAGATGAGGAAGGCAACGAAGAGGAAGATGCCGAGGGTTCCAGTGGGAAAGCGGAGAAGTTGAAGTCTGTGACGAAGGTGTGTGCTAGGTGTCTCTGCTTACTATTTTTCGCTCATTCGTCGCATGACAGCTTCGCAAAATCATTCGCTCGATTCGCGGCAGCCCTCAACGCCGGCAGGAGTGGATAAAAGAAGTAGAAGAGTCGGTTGCATTTAAATCTGGCCGGCTCGGGAAGCGTCCCTTGATGCTGATATTGGATGTTCGGACGCGGTGGTCTTCAACTCATCAGATGCTGTGCGCGTCTCGCCTGACCAATTCCCCAACATCGTGGTCGTCGAGCGCACCACGCCGTTCCGGCCGGACATGCAGGCGTGGTGGACAATCAACTCGCTATGCCCGCGACGTGTCCGCAATTCCTCTTCGCAGCAGAGGATTGCATTCTTCGAGCTAATAATGCGTATACTGTCAGTCGCAGGCACCTTCGCCCACATCGCGACGCTCGGTGGTTATCCAGACGCCAACCTACCGATGGAACACTACCCTTTCCACTGCGCTAACATCAATGCGTCCCTGGCGGTGAGCTGGTTCGTGCAACACGGCATCTCGAAGGATGGGGCTGCAATTGGAGTACTTGAGGTGTTCGCACGCTCGCGCCGCAACTTTCGTGAAGGACAGGCCACCGTTAGTCTGGACGAATACACTGGCGGCGGTTGGCCTAAATCCGTCGCGGACGCACAGGCTGTAACGGCGGCAAACGTCACTTCTTGGCTCAAGATCATGCATGGACCCGTATTCCCCGGCATCACCACCAGCTACTCGAGGGGCCCCGGCGCCATTGTCCCAGTCTGAGGCGGCAATGGTTGACGACGGCGTGGCGTTACGCTAGCCGTTTTTGACCGTAGCCGCGCCAGGATGAGACGCCTGTGTCACACGGTGCCTTGTTTTGGATCGGACTCGGACTCTCGTCCAAGGGGGGAGGGTGTAAGGTACCCATACAGGCTACACCTACATTCCTACCTCGCGTGTTCATTCACTCATTGACCATATATTCATAATCCTTACTCATATATGCTTACTCATATTCACACACGATTTGTACTACATAGTTCTCACGGTGCTGCCAGCGGAGGGTAACTAATCTTTGACCCAACGCTGACAGCTACCACTCTAAAATATAGAACGTGGTTCAGTTCAGTCGGGCATCGATATAAGTTAACTTATCTCTCAACCTCTTACAGACGGGCTGAATCCACTTCCAGTGAGCGGACTTGTTTGGATTGCTGTGTGCTTGCTGAGCAAGATCATAGAATCGACGTCGAGCCTTCATCCATATTGTTCGGCAGCAGCGGATGACGCTGATGATGAAGCGTGCCGGCCGCGGTCATTCGTTGTCGGGTATTCCAGGGACGGCTCAGGGCGAACTTGCGCTGCCGTGCAGGGCATGTCCACAAGACGGGACCGGACGGATGGAATCGGATAAACTGGGAAACTATGCCGGAAGATCTCCGGTACGTTGAGGTGTCCATTTTCCGTTGAGGTCAGGCTGACTCAAGTGCACAGTTTCAAATACTTCACTTTTCTGGCTACAGATGCAAATTTTCGCCCGATAAATCGAGACACGCGACCCGGTCATAGACGATGGCCTGGGGTACTTTGGAAATCGAGAACTATACAAGACGTATCTTCGCGACCACGTTGATGAAGAGGAAATATCGACGTGCTCCGGATTCCAAGCCATGTTCTTGGCAGGTGCCAAGCGCGGCAAAGGATTGCGTACCACGGGCGTCGGCGGAGTGACATGTGCCCGTCACAACATGTGGCGACCGAACGGGATTGGCGATTTGCAGCGGGGAGAACGGTGCGTGATTCATGTCTGTCTATTTTCATTTAGCTCACTCCCTATAGCTATTGTAACATGGACTTCATATTGTTCTCATTGATCCTGAACGCCGTGGTGCTCTACCTGATTCTTTCATACGACATTGCCTGTCAATATAGCAAGAAGTTCTGGGAACGGATGAAGGGCTTGCCGGAGGCGATGCAGATCAACCCAGAAACGACATCGGTTTGGTTCAAGGTGCCTAGTTTCCACATTCTCGGCCATAAATGGCCGTGCCATTCCCCTCACTCTTTTCACTGGATGTGGGGTGCTGGTATGACGGATGGCGAAGACGTGGAGCAGAATTGGGAATTCACAAATGGCGCCGCCGGATCTACAAAGATGATGGGACCCGGCGGGCGTCACGCTTTTCTGGAGGGTTTGTTCGCATTCCATAATTGGATGCGGACAGTGTCCTATCGGAAGGTGCTGAGCCAGCGATTAGTCCGCGATTTGAAGGAAGGCCGGAAGCACAAGGAAGCGTTTGAGGCGTTCACTCAGGTCATCGAGGCAGAAAAGCCCGAGCTAGTGGTGAGATGGAAAGCATGGGTCAAGGATTGGGAATCAAGCCAGCATACAGAGGGGCATGCATCTCCATTTGAGGTGTCGAAACCTGGTAAGCTGCCTACAAGTGAATATATTCATAATCATCGCGCTAACACATTTAATAGTTAAATCCCTCAAGGAAATATGTCTGCAACTGGGTAAAGACGAGTTGACACGTACGGGACAAGGAATCGAAATCGAACGTCAACATACTTCTAGTACGTTTATCGCTCTCGGCCTCAATATTGAGGACAGCCAGTAGGTTCATCCAATAGAATTGAAAACAGCGCTGACAAAGAATTCAGACGTGTTTTGGCCGTGGATATCAAGGCTACAACGGATCGGTCACCATCTCAAGAGCTGGATCTGGTGCAGCGGAAGGCCTCCCTGCTGCGGCGTGTGAATCGCTTCCGGAATATGCAGCGCGTATTTATGCCCGAATTGGCTCGCTTCCTCCCCGCGGCGCAACACGACATTTTGGACGACCGAACACGAGCGGTAGAAACGGTGAAACTCTTCATGCCGTCAGAACTAGGGAATGACATCCGGGAGAAGGTGTGTGAGTCGGGACTGACTAAAATTGAGGGGGAGATGCGCGAGGCAGAGCTCGCGGATACATTGGAGGATCTTCGGCATCAATTGCGTTTGCGTTCAGGAACGAATCGATTTTGCCATCGCAATATTTGCGGGCAAAAAGGGCTGACGCGGGGACAAGGGGTCCTGCGGCAAACAGAAATTCGCATTCATAAAGCAAAATTACGGTACAGATATGCACGAAACGCCCTTCTTCGCATCCGAGGCCATGGGACATGGGAGAAGATGTATAGGAGTCTAGCTGACGAAGACGTGCGCGGGATAAATGAAAGAGCGTGGAGCGAAGAGGAAGAGGCGGAGCGAGAGAGGCTGCGAGCGCTTGGTGAAATTGTTGAAGGGGGTGTGGAGGCGGCGGGGATCGTGGCAGCGGGTGAGGGGTCACACACAATGAGTTGGATCTGGTACAAAACGAACCTCGGCGACGATGACGCGGAAATTATTGATGGTATGTGTATGGTTGGAGTCGAGTGCGCTTTTGCTGATGGTAATTCGGTGGACAGCGTTGAGAGTCGAGTGGTGTAAGGCCTACGCGCGAACACGTCGTTGGCATGAAGACATCATCTTGATTGAAGAAGAAATGCGCCGGACCATTGAGTACGGAGTCTGGATGGGTAGAGAGTGGGAGCGGTGTGCTGCAGCGAGAAGTGTCGCGTCGCCCGCGCTGGCAGAAGGGCTGAATGCGTATGCAAAAGAGCATGTACGGCGCGAAGAGGTAACGTGCCAGCGATTGAGAAACCAGTGGGCGGGGTTGCGATTGAAGGCGGCGAGATATCTGGAAAGAGTGGAGGATTTCGGCCCAGGTATAGTGGTGAATGTCGACGGAGAGGACAGGGATGAGGAGGACGAGGAAGGGGACGTGGCGGGCGACGAGGTATTTGATGACGGAGATCCGGAGGACAGTCTAGAGGCCGAAGACTTGTGATCTCTGTTCTTGATCGGGATATCGGGGTTCAACAGAAGGGAAACACCGAAACCGTGGCAGCGTGTGCTTATTATGTGGTAATATACTAAATGCGGGTAGCGGATTGTTCTGAACACTGAAAGATGTTGCGGCCTGATGAGACATCAGTAGATAATGTTCCTTGAACTGTTGGTGGCCTAGAAAGGCAGTTGTCATCAGATTTGAGCCCGGCAGGGTGTGCCGGAGAAAGATGGAGTATTATATCCAGGTTTCCCATTATTTACAGCAACATTACATTGTGGCTGGTTTTACTGGTCAGCTACTACTGTGAAAAATGCAATGCAGTATGCAGCTATTACTGGCAGTATTGTATTATCACTACATCTCTTGGTGATGATCGGGATAACTTGTAGGGCTGTCACCCGTGCCCGTGAAGGGCACGGCCGTGGATTCGACGGGTGTTCGACGGCACGGCCCGTGCACTAGACGGCCGTCAAGAGAGTGTGTCTAACCCCCAACGGCACGGCACGGTTCACGGCACGGCCGTAAACAGCATCACGGCTTTTGACGGCAATAGCAAAAACAGCTGGGCGTGTATCAAGCGTGTATACTACAAGATTAAACTATCCTAAGATTTCTTTGATCGCGGTACGTGCATGGCGGAGACGTTGCTTGACAAGCATTAAGGTTCTAATGGTATTGGGCTTGAGACTGGCGCGGCGCAGCGAAATTGTATCGCGACCGCCCGAAAAAATGCGCTCGACAGCGACCGCGGAGCCTAAAACTCTCTCAATTATAGTGTCAAAAGCAGAAATAAAGTAGAAACTTACCGGGAATTGTCATTAAGTCGCGTGCTAATTTGAACAGATTTGGAAATTGTGCCTTGCGAGCGAACCACCACTGTACCGGATCACAGAGAGTGAAGTCTTCTCGCGGGAGATTAAAGTAGTCTCGCAGCTCGTCGACTGCACCCCGGCGCTCAACACGATACCGGGCAGTGAAGTCCTTCTGCGGTGAAGTTGATTCAACCGTGGAATGCATGGGAGCGGTGTTCTGTGCTGGACCAACACGACGGGTCTTGTGAGCGTAATGTAATCGGAAGTGGTCGCTGAGCTCAGCTTTTGAATTTTCAAGCTGTGTGAGAAGTTCTTCATCGTGAACAAAATCGGCTTTGAGCCCGTCGTATGAGATACGAGGATCTAGAACTAAACCAAGTTAGAAAAATAATGGCTTGTTGAACTCAATGAGAAACACTCACGCGCGGCCCAGGTATAGTACGGAGACTCATCAAACTTATAATAATAGTCGCTCAGCTTGAGGTGGGCATCAACAAGTCCATTCCGAAGGACAGAAGGCGTCGTAATAGGAAGATCACGGAGACTAGTGCGTAAATCTTCTTGAAGACCGCGGAAAATGGCGTGAGTGAAAGATAGCATCGGTCGTTTTGTCGTAGACATCAGCGTCGTAGCCGTGCGGAAGGATTTCAACCACCCTGTTACAAGGATGATTGACTCCCAATCCAGCACAGTCAGGTCGTGTTTGTGAAGGTCACGATGTTTGCCCACGAAGTCGGTGATGATCTGACGATGATCAATAGCTCGGCCTAGAAAAAACAAATCAAACAATGTATTCAGGCGCTACAAATTTTGGTAGAAACTCAAGTCCTTTGCGAACTTGAGTTGTATTTGAAGACTTCAGTCCTGTAAAAAACTTGAGCCTTGATGCGGGACGCAGATCACCAGGTGAAATAGAACTGACCGTGCTTCATTATTTGCGCTGACGCTTGTTAGGATTCTTATTCTCGTCCTCTGGTGCCACTGCCGCCTTTCGCTTGCTGCGACGGCGGCTTCCGGGTTCAGTTTCGGGCTCAGCCTCAGCTGCAGCTTTGGCTTTGGATCTCATCTTCCGTGGGCTGACAGGTGGAAGCGGGTGAGAGGGGCCAGACGGCGGTAGGGGATGATGCGGAGGTGGAGGTGGAGGCGGAGGTGGGGGTGGATGATGCGGGGGAGGTGGGGGAGGTGGAGGCGGAGGTGGGGGTGGAACTGGAGGTTCTGCACGAGGGCGAGAGCTCTCACGCGACGGTGGCGGCCGAGATTCCTCCGATTCCTCATTGGATGGAGGAGCTGGCTCCGATTGCTGAGGTCGGCGGAAGAAAAGCCCCGATGTGTTGGCGCCTGCAATTTCGGCAAGGGTGAAGGCTGCGTCAAGCCAGACTCCGCGCCCCCACTCGCTAAGCCCTGACGGCGGGAAGGGATGGGGGAACTTATCTAGGTCATAATACGCAGCCGGTTCACTAGCAACCGATGGCCAAGGGATGTCCTTGACACCGAATACTCCTTCTGCGAAACAAATTTAGCCATAATTCGCTGTACATGCGCACCTAAACTTACCGTAGGATTGTTGGAAGAAATCTGTAACCGTTAATTTGAGTTCATCAAGCGCTACACCTTTTTCCAAGTCTGCCGTAGTCAAAGGGAAAAGCAGTGTCGAAGCGTTGTCGGGTGGTTGTTGTGAAGCAATATACTCTGAGCACCGCAATGAGCAAGTGTCAAATCAAAGTAAATTTTTACTTACCTTTGAGGGGCTTTGCCGCCCATCTGTGGAACGCATCGCTCAGCTGCTTCAACACTTCTGGCTCTTGTTTGTCAAAGCTCTGTGGGAATTGAAGTCCTTCAGGACGACCCTCACTCCTATCGCAAACATCAGCCATGTGAAAGACTACTCGCAAGCGTAAGCATCACATACCACTCAACACAAACCTTCCCGTCGTCATCGACCCACATCATTATCATCGCTGCGACGAATTTGCGAAAGTGGGGACTCTTGTTGACCGTCTCCACCATATCGGAGAAGCCGTCTGTCACAAGCTCCTGGCGCCTGAATAAAAATATGTAAGTCTTGTAGAGATCAGGTAAAGTGTTACTGGACTCACTCCACCCAATTCACCTCGCCCTCGTTGGTTTCCGCCTTCGCCTCCCAAGCTGCCTGATCTTTGTCCGCCCACAACTGCGCCAACGCCTTATTAAATTTCCCACCCGGATTCGAAGAGCCGGGAATGGTCTGCGAATGCAGAAAGATACGGTCGTGACATTCGTCGCGAAATTTGTCACGACCTTTGTACGCAGCCAGGCGATAGAGCTTAGTTAATGCCCTGCTCTGAGATGGTGTCGGTGCTGGAGCTGGAGCTAGCGGCGTTGATGAGGTTGCGAGAGCCGGTGCGTTAGATGAAGAGGAGGACGATTGGCGTTGTTGATTCGTTTGAGCTGTACGTTTGTTGGTGACGACTCGCTGGATCGCCTGGCAAAAGTTAGTGGCAGTTGGGAACGCACGAAGAACATGTCAAAGCACTAACCTTTTCCCAGCCAATAATTCTGTAGCCTCGCAACAGATTGGTACGAGAATCCTCATCCTGAGGAGTGGCATCGTCACCGGCCGTTGCAGAAGCATCGCTGGTATCAATGGCCTCTCCGTTCTTCTTTGCTTTGTGTTGTGCTTTCTTCTTTTGGTCGTTTTCTTTCCAGGTGGAGATGAGAGCAGGAAGAGCACGCTCTTCAGTCTCGTCGCCTGCCTGTGGTACGTGCTGAAAAGCCTTGGATTTCAAAGCAGCACTCTTGATCTTCTCATTTGTTTCCGCATTCTCTTTTTTGTTTCCGGTGATAAGCCTGGGACAGAAACACCCTATGTTTCTTTCATTTTCGCACTTGTTACGTAGCGCGATCATGATTAGCGCTTACATCTCGACAAGGGCTAGTGTGTGGCCTGCACAGCTAGCTACAAGCTATATGCACTGAGCTAGTTCAACAAGTAATGATGAACTGGGATTCAGAAATGTTTAACAGTTACAAGACGAATTGAACTCAGTCACAGAACATGTATATTGAATTGTCGCGCTTAGACAAGGAATTGCATGGCATGTACCTAATAAAGGCTTAGAAGGACTGTCTGAGATGCGGGGTATCCATCATGTGCAAGGGGCACAACTCGAATCAAGTCAAACGACTTAAAACTGCTGGCGCGATGAGAAGAAAGTTGAACCGTGACAAGTTGATGGTCAGCGTGACAGGTGTGACAACTGCCGTAGATGCCGGGAGGGCCCCGGGAGATGCCAGTTGCCTAGAGTTGCCTAGACAAGTCAATTAAACCATATGGAGTTGGAATCACTTGACTTTGACAAGTTGTCCAGTGACCTGAATCAAAATGAGTCAATTTTGAAGCACGGGGTGAACTGCTGCGCGCACGCGCACCTACGTGGAACCTACGACGTTGTAGATGGTAGAAAGGACCCTATAAATGCACTTTGGGTGCATATCATGGCCTTCAATGGCCCACTTTGTCTCAAATATTATTTATTGGCCTGTTTTCACTCTTTATTTCGCATTTTCTGTATTTAATTCGTTCTGCCATCAAATAAATAGGGGTAAACACGAACATGTATATATAGGGTAGCTGAATTCGTTGTAGAGCACTGGATCCTGCGCTCCCCTCCCAGGGAGAGTAGGATTTCAAGTCTAAGTGCTCAAAGGGGGAGTTACTTGAGTTGGTTAAAAATATATTGTGTTGCAATTGAACTTGTGTTCTTTTGAGTGGAGAAAAGTCTTAGAGACCTTGCATGCCTCAAGGGTTACCTTGTTAGCGAGAGGTCCTAGTTCTTTGTATTGCTCAAAAGGCATTTAGTCTCGATTTATTCAAAGTGTTGGTTTAGAGCCAAATATTGTGATTGTCTGAACTCTTGGTTGTTTTACGCGTGATTGAGTGATATTTTGGGTTATAAACGCGTGATATACTGTGGAGGTTGGACCTCGGATCGATATTTTGGTTGAGAACCACTTACTTGATTTGAATTGAAAGCTGAACTCGAGTTCCTTGAGTTTAGCGCTACAAAGACACAAATCTATAAATATTGTTGAACTTGCCTGACCCCAACTAAGTCCATTGATTGAGTTGAGTGCATAGAAGTCCAATCACTCTGTTAGCCTCGCAAGGTTGCAATTCTACAGTCCAAGTGCAGTAGTTGATACGAAACTATAATCCCCGAACTTGCGCGTTTGACTTGTTCTAAGTTTTGGTTGGATTAGGGAGTTGTGTGTTGGTGGTATATTATACTGCTGAAGCATAAAGCTCATTTCCACGCCCAGACGCAAGTCCAGCGTTTCATCTGGAGCCCACCGCGAGGGGATTCACTTGAATTAAACTGTTGAAGTCTGCACAAGGCAAAATAGACTTGGTTGCATTTCTTGGACTTTTCACTGTCTATACTTGTTGGAGTCATTCCTCAAGCGCTCTCTGAATTGAGAACTTGAGAAGGACTTCTATTTGAAGTTAGTCCCGTTGAGCCCACCCGCTCCAGGATTTTGTGTTTTATTGAACACACCACTCTCTCATAATTTGATCTATCTCCAATTTCAACTTTGTAAAAATTATGGGGAGTCAAGGACCCCAAAATGCGATTCCCATAGGGTCGCATACAGGCCCAGGAGTGCCTCAATCTTCCAGCTTTCGAATCCCTTATGCCTGGGATAAGAATGCACCCAAATTTACAACAGACAACTATGAGGAGTTGCTGTTATTTGTGGATCATGTACTAGAGATATTTCAACATGGAAATATTTCAGGAGATGAAGACAAGAAGGAGTACTTCACCAGTCTGCTTCCAGTTCGTCGGAAAAGACTGTGGAGGACTCTAGATTCATACCTCTCTGGAACATTCAATGAGTTCTTAGTTGAGATCTATCAGAGTTTCCCTGACATTGAGGAATATCGACTTGGCTCGAAAACTCGTCTCAGAGAAATCACTCGAGACTACAATGGTGTTGGAATTGCCCAAGAGGGGCTATTGAGACGATTTGGTGTTGAGTTCAACCAAGAGGTTGAGAAGTTATTCAAAGCTCCGGCTTTGATAACTAATTTGGAAGCAGTTGAATTTTATGTTCAGACTCTTGACTCGAATTTTGCTGAGGCACTTAGATTACAAGTCCAACTGAGGATTGTACTACAAAGTAGTGCATTCCCTGGAATTGAAATCGAAAGTACACCTCAAGAGAAATTGGGTAGAGTTGAGGACCCAATATTGTTGAAAGACTTGGTTGAATTAGCTGAAACCATGTCTCGGAAATCAATCAGGTCCAATCATGCTCAGGAAAATATTCAGGTCGAGACTGTGATAGCTCACAGAGTAGAGCACACCCAGGAGACTCGTAAAGGTGTTCGAGTAGCCGCTATAAAGCCCCAGAAAGGTACAATCCCACTGGTACATGTTTTGAAGTCAGCAATTGAAGTTGAACATCTTTCCAAGGAAAGCTCTTCAACTTCAGCTGTCAATGAATGAATAAAAACAGGTCACAATCGACAGTCTAAATAAGGACATTGTCAATGGCAAAGCGTTGGCCACATTGTGTAATCAAAATGGATAAGACGTCTGCTCTGCTTTGATTTATAAGTCCACGATCCATTTTGCGGAGTGAAAACCTTACCTTCTACACCCATGGCACGAGTCTCCATCCCTGTCCAAGAAACAACCCGCCTCTTTGGCACCGTATACTCCCCAGCCTCCGACGCCAATGTTCGCCACCGTGCCTTGACGCGAAAGGCCATTGAGCTTCATGGCGCCGACTATCTTGAACGCGTCTTTGGACGAGGGCCCATCACCGGACTGCGACTTGTAATGGGCACTGGAAATCGTCAGCAAGAATTTGGTGTACTTTACACGGAAAAGGTACGTCTTACCTGGAAGTTCTATATATCTTGCCACCAACATTTATCGTTGTCAAGGATGAGAGACGGCTGGTTTCTTATCGACGAACTCGTTTGCTCAGTGTGGAACAGCGGGGCCAACTGGAAGCTTACCGTAACCGATACGACGGGTATTACATGAAACACGGAAACGGATACACTGAGCGTCGAGGGGGAGAGAGGCAAGCACTTCAAAGCGCGGAACAAGTCTTCCACGATTACATCGTGCGCAACGCCCTCGGACCTCGTCCTCGATGGACACTGGAACCGCTGCCTGGTCTCCAACGAGTCCGCGTAGCCAATCCTGCCCACCGTATTGCTCCTCTGCCACATCATTCAACTCAGCATCGCAAACAGCATACCCCTCCACCGCGCCGCTCCTTCCTCCCATCACCACTGACATCCCCTGCGCGAGCCGCCCCTCCTCCGCGGCCAGCTCCTTCTCTACCTATCCCACCCGCTTCCTCAGTTGCGGGACCATCACGTCCTCGACGTGAAGTCATTGACGTTCCTGATTCGGACGATGAAGGTGTCGTCGTGGTTGCTGAATCTCGTAAGACGTCGAGGCCGGGGGTAAAAAGAAAACACCCTGACAATGTTATTGACATCTCGGAGGACGAAGATGAGCAACCCCTTACCAAGAAGCGAAGATTTCTTGGTTTTGTGGACTTGACGATATAGATAATAGATTTCTGGTTTTTTTCTGAATTAATGTACATTATTAGCGAGCTTGTACAAGTTCCAAGGAATATCGACTTTACCTGACATTCAAGCATTGAAGATGTGTGAAAAAACGCGAATATAACACGCTGTAATCTAAAAAAATTGAGGATGTCACAAGTCACGTGTCGGTGACCTGACGCGCCGAAAACTGTCCACGGTGGACAGTTTTTCGGTATCGTACAGTAAATGAGGGAATAGCAAGAGAAATACACCGGATAATCATATCGTATTACTAGCCTAGTGTATATACATCCGAAACTGTGGTGTACCTACAGTAGAAAGGAATTTAAACGGCTCATGCGGCTTGGTTTTGCAGTAACGTTAGCAGCGAGCAGAACAGCGTTTCAGCGCGTGTCGTCTGAACAAGAGAGAAAGTGAGGATTTGCTCTACAACTGATGTGAACTACACTTACTTTGGGACTTTCTCGTTGCCACAAATCAGACTTGCACGTACCGATCCGAATGCGTTGACATGAGGCGGGCTGTGGCACGAGGCTGTCGTGTTTGAAAGAGGCGTATTAGGTGAGCACAGGGATGCAGTTAGGAATTATGGGTGTTTGAGCTTGACGGTCTGCATCGGGTTTGAGTGTCGATGAGTTTGTGTGGGGGAGGCGAGATGTCCGAGTCGACAGCGTCGGGCAGGCGAGAGCGGGTGGCAGGGCAGCGGAGGTGGGCGGCGACAAGTAAGGTGATACGGGGGGCGACACTTAGGTTCAGGAATGACGGTGTCGTCCATACGCGTGGGTGAGATGTGTTTGCCGGCGTCTTGTGTGTAAACTGGGGACAATGAAGCAGTTAGTAGAAACAAAGAAAAGAGGCGGTGGCGACGCACTTAGGTTTCGTTGAAGCCAACACAGCGAGGAGCGCTGACGCTAAGGATTTGGGAGGCGGAAGTCTGGAATCGGTGGGTTAGAGGTGTAAGCTGGGCATACTACTAGTAGGACAACAACACACCCTTATCTTTGCTCAGGTGCACTACATACGCCGTTCACGCGTTCACCCTTGTCGTCCTTGTTCAGCTTTGCGTTTGGTGGGAGCTGATAGAGAGCGGAGGATGTGGCGGCGTGGCGGAGAGTCGGGACCATGGCGGACAAGAGCAAGAGAGAAAATAGCTGTGTAGCAATTCGCCGCCGATTTGCGGCCAGCGGGACAGTTGATATCTCCGCGACTTGAGCTGTCCCGCCTTCCGACTTCACCGGCGCGCTCTCAATGACGCCATCTTTTCCTCCTCTGCACTTCACTTCCATGTCCCGAAGGTAAGTCGTCGCTAGTGTAGTCGAGAAATACAAGTCTTTGCTGTTGAGCCGACCGTTTGAGGCAATGAATACCAGAATACACGCGCCTGCATCATGACCGACCCTGAAAAACTCCGATTGGCTCTCGACGCGGCCGTCTCCCATACGAAACTGACAGCGAGCTCGGAATTCTAGTGTCTATTTCGCATAACTCGACGACTTTGTTTCAAGTACTAGAGAGATGGAAGGTGCGCTATTGAATCTCTGCTGGGATCTCTACTAGTACTAACTTCTGAACACAGACTCCAATCCTGCTCAGCGCGATCGCTCACCTCGTCAACGAACACCACTCTTTCTGCCCTCCTCCCGAGATCCCACCCCATGGTATCCCCCCTCAAGATTTGGCTCCGAAAGCGGACTTGATGACTTGACCTCAACGGTCCGTTCCGCTATCTCAATCCTCGATATTTCTCTGATGGCAATACGCAGCGGAATGTAAACAATTTTCTACCTGTAAACATCAATCCGCCCAGGGACGGCCGTGAAGCAATTGAAAGCAGTCAAGATCACAGGCGCCGGCGCAGGGATATCAGCAATAGATTTGTCGACATTGCAGCTGATGAGAGTGACGGGGAGGGAGGGATCACTGAGAACAGAGACGACAGCAGCGACGATGAAGAGCGTGTCTCTGACCGAGGTGCGTATTCATCTGTTTCCCCGGTCTCGTCTCTCAATTCTCCGCTCATCCACTTATCCAAATTGACAATGCTGCAGAGTTTGTCGACGATTCTCCTCAAAACGACACTTCGTTTATCTATACCCGTTTCGACGAAGATATTGCAAGTGGATCGACCCCCGCGCCCTCTTTTCGACAAAGAGCCGCCGCATATGCAGCTGATGTCACTAAGGAAGCAGGGGAGTCCAGTACCCACAGCACAGAACGTGGCGCTACTCCACCATGGGTTTTGCGACAACGCACACCCCCTCCGCTTGCCAAATTCATCACTGGCGCCTCAGCCCCCTTGGCTGGGAAGGGGTACGCTGGGGATTGGGTGCGGATTCGGACTCATGGGCACCATTTTCTTATCGGTTTCGCCATCGATGCCAACAGCTTTCTCGTTCCTAATCAGAAACCCGATCCAAATCCCCTCAATGCACCTCACCTTCAATGCCTCCGAATCCGCGACCCCTCGAAAGTCACCCCCATCGTGCCTCCCGCATGGTATGACTTGGCACCACGACAGCGCCTCCCGCACCAGGCCATGCTAGAGTGCACTTCGTTGGAGGAGTTAGCACCGTTTTTGCGCGACTCTCACCCTGCGCTACTTACCCTCACGCACCACACTGACTCTCCCGCTCTCCTTACCTTGCTCCCATGCGGGACGGCGGGTATTGTCTTGACGTTACTCCCGACAATGAGACGCTCATGGTGAAGTTGAGCCACCTCCGTTGGCACGCCCTCGACTTCTCGTATGCTTTCCAAATCAACGATCGCGTTCAAAGTGTTTCCAGTGGCGCAACAGGCCGCGTCACTGAGGTAGATTATCAAAATTTGCTTGTTTATGTGGCGCGAGAAAATGGGTCGAGATTCAAAGTGGGCATCGACGAGGTGGTCAGGATGTGGGAGCCGGGAGACTCCGTCCGCGTTCGTTGGGGGGAGCACTTTCTACGCGCGGGGTTTATTGTCAATGTCTTACGCGGGGGATTTCTCGATATATTTGATGTAAGTTTGTTCTTTCTTACTCTTACCTATTCATATTCTGACTGACATGTTCCACAGCCGCATTTCCCGGTCGTATTGAAACCCAATCAATGGTCGGAGGAGAACAAGGCAAGTCAGGACGTGCTTTCAAACAATATGAACTAACACTGGCCTATCTTTTCATACAGTTTCGAGTACGCGCGGCAGACGTCGACTTCGACACCTACGAAGACAACTCCCATTCCCTGACGGCTCAGCAGAGACATTCTTCTGGCGCGGAGACGGGGGACATGCAAGGTGGTAAAAATCGTCTTCACCATCTGCAGGTGCTAGTTACTGGGAAGCATTTCTACAAAGGTTTACGCGGTATGATCGTCGCCGACCACAAACGATGCGCAGCGGGCTGCTCGGCTCCGTGACGCAGAGGGTTTGGGCAACCCTGAATACGGACTCGAGAAACGGAATCCCGAGGGTATTTTGCTAACGATACGGAAAGAAAGGTCGAACGAGTTGGTGCAGAACATTCGGATTGAGGACGTTGTACATGAACAGTAAGGATTTTCATTCTACAAAAGATGTGAACTAATGTATTCTCAGAACCATGTTACCGCTGATACAGGCGCTATCATTGCCTCCAGCGGTTCTCAGTACTTGTAAACCTCCGACACAACTCTATGGATTCCCTGCCGAAGTGCCCCCTCCGCGTCCGACCACTCCTCATACATCGTCTATCAGCGACGTGGAGGAGGTCCCATCTATCCCCAGTTTCAATGGTAAGTATTGTTTGCCACAAACGATTGTCGTATCTTACCTTCATTCTGAAGACAGGGATGGCTCCTGGCTCAGTATAGCCGAGCTCAACATGAAACGTCTTGACGTGCAGATTGTTGGTACCGACAGCCTCAAAAAAGCATCCAAGAAGCTTCAGCGCTGTAAAGGGCAATTTGGCCACCTTCTCCTCGAAGGTCCTGTTGACTCTCTGGACAAGAAGGTTGTCGTCTACGGAGTAGGACCAAGCCGCATTCGTCCGAGCGTTCCGAAAGAATGTGTCATTCCACGGCGGGAGAACGACGTAGGTCACTGGTTGTGGGAAATCCGGGAGCGGGTGGTCGTTCTGAGACCAGATGTGTGGGGGGATGTATCACGGAGGGGACTCTACGCAGAGACGATGCCCGAGGTAGAGCATGGCCTTGGGCCGGAGATAGCTGCAGTAGTTTTTGAAGGAGGGCGGGAGGTGGGTTTTTTCAATGCGCAACCTCTTTTGCCTGTCTCGCAATGTATATGTCGATGACGATTTTCCGTCGAGCGTTTTCAAGTAATAGTGATATTCTGAAATTTGTATATATGTAGAATACTACAGAGTAACACAAAATAAACGGCGTGACTTGAAGCAGTTTTCTTCATGTACACGTCCGCGACAGGGTTACTGGTATGTGGTGGTCCACCGTCCATCTGTCTTAGCGTCAAAGATACTGATAACAAACACAGGTACAACCAATTAAGGCAACTCTGCTTTGCCACTGACCACACTCACCATTGCTCGTCATGATGAAGCGCGTTGGGAAGAACAAAGCCAAGAAGACTTCAAAACACCTCAATGCCACTCTTCAAGATGGCTATGAAATAACTTATCACTCAGGTATGAGTCAATTCGATTCCGAAATTTGTATGCTAAGTTATACCCAGGCCCTTCTCCGCGAAAAGAACGCCACATTGTCGACGACCCGTTGGAACCAACACAGGGACCCAGTACACACACCGGAAAAAACAAAATTTTAATATAGTCAAAAACGCCCCTCAAATGGGCTCAATTTAGTATAGGATTTGTAACGAGAGTAAAGGAAAACATTTATATTGTACCAAAAGACACCCGAAATTGTAAGGATTTGGTATACATAATAGAGCAAAGGCAATGGAGGCCATTTAAGTGACGCCAAAAGCTGCGTGAAAAGGGAAGGATTTGGAGGCAGTTTTAGACAGCCTCAAAGGAGCCCATTGAGCCATTGCCAAAAGGTGTCCCAAATTGGCGAAATTTGGGGTCGCTTTTAGGCAAAGCACAAAGGAGCCCTTTTAGCGCGTCTGAAAGCAACCCCAAATGCTTGGCATTTGGAACGCCTTTCAGACGCTCTAAAAGGCCAGCATTTAGGAAACGCCAAAAGGCGTCCCAAATGGGCACCATTTGGTTCCCGTTTTAGGTAAGCCCAAAAGTGGCCCATTTTATTTTTCTAAATGTTTGTCTAAATGGAGCCCTTTTAGGCATACCCCAGGGTACACCCTGAGGTGCACCTCGGGGTACTACCCGCGGGTGCACATCGTACTCTCAGCAGGTCGTATAGAGAAACTGGGTTTATTGATTCAAGTAATCTACGTTGGTGTACGCTGTTGCCATCGGGTGTTTCTACGAGGGAGGGGAGGGGTCTGTTGCACCCTCCCATGGTTGGGATACTCAAGCACACCTTGTAAAAAAGGAGGGCGATGAGATTAGCGTCTAGGGAGTGGGCGAAAGAGCGCATGCGTACCAGGTTCCGATATCGGGTGGACAACATTGTGAAGCACCAGGTGCCGCGGTATATCTCACCTGCAGTATGAGATCGTGAGTGTCGATGAGCGAGAACGGGAGTCCGAGTTGGGCTCGAAGCAGAGTGCAGGTGACAAACGCAGGGGGGAAGACTACAACACGATTAACGAATACTAAGATCCGACGAAATACACTTACATTTACAAGACGCGAGGTGAGCGCTCCCGCCTCATTCGATGTCCGTCTGCGAATCGAAGTCGCGCTTCTCGCGTCCTTTCCCGCACCAGCCTTTGCGCTCTTAGACCCGGCCAGCGGAAGGTCGCCACCAACAGCAACTTGATTGTACGACTTGACAGCTATCTACAAAACTCTGGAGCGTTCCGAAAAAAAGTTCCCGCTGATGAAGTGACGTCAGTTACCATATAAGGCAGGCACTGCCCTCCAATGCCGCCAACCGACGGCTGGCGCGTCAGAGCGGGGCGTCCTCATGTTGCAGCCTACGCGCAGCGTAATTGGAGTATTCGATGACGGTGTATCATAATCGAGGTGTATAAAAACAACGGATAATTCATGGAGCCTCGTATTTACAAAGATGAATCCTCAAAATCCACAACGCTATGCAACAACTCAGTATCTCCTTGGAATGGGTCCGATGCCTCCTCCGACGAACACAGAGCTTGCTGTTGCCCAACTTCAACACAGAATGGACCAGGGTGCTTTTGCTAACATGGGGTACATGGCACCCGGGCCGGGCTACGCACCGCCTCAGTACATCTCCCAGCCTCGAGACCCCATTCCAAGCTCTCAGCCCCCGAGTCTTCGTGAGTCCTTGGAGCATAATTACCTTGAGAATACCATTGAATTGTTTCAGAGCTGGATGTCCATGTCCCGGAGCCTGCAGTACAGGAAACAGCTACGACTCAGGCTACCGCTGTTCCACCTACCGTCCTCGAGATTTCCATTGACAATATTGCGCCCGAGGATTTTCTTGCCCGCATCTGTGCGCGAATGGAGATTCCCGATGGTGATGCCCAACTGGGATGGAAGTCGAGCGATGATTTGAAACGGGACCTTCCCAAACGGCTGAGCACTGAAGACGATGTCAAAGCTGCGTTTGACTACTTCCGCCCAATTCTTTTGAGCAAGCGTCGCCAGAAGAAAATTTTCATGGAGATCATTAATCTGGTGAGTCCGTTGCTGTCCGTGTTGAGCTGCCAATTAATCTGATTTATACATTCCAAGGCCAAACCAGCCGAGAAAACAGCCGCGGCGCCCAAGGTCACTGAAACCGCCTACCGTGATGAACTCAACATCGTAAAGGCTGCGTTGGCGTGCGAGAAACACCGCGGCCACAATCGGTGGTGTTATGTGAGGAGGGATAATGAGAAGGGAGAGCGATGTGTCCCGCTGGGCTTAGAGGAGGTTACACTTTGGGCACGGAAATTGGTACGTTGCGCGCGCTATCATATACATCCCGAAATCAATTCTGATAATTGACTCTTGCCCAGCACGAAGATAAAGCCAAGCCGGAGAACGAACGCGAACTAGATGACAAGTGTACCAAGTACCCCGATGTTTTTAAACTCGACGACATGGAGAAGGTTGCAGCCGAGCGCGAGGAGCGTAGCAAAAATCGTAAGAAAGGCAATGCTGCCCCCGAATTCCATCTTCACATGCCGGCGTCCATGGCCGGGATCTTTGGTGACGTCAGCAATGCACAACCGGCTCCGAAACGCGCTCGCGACACCGAGGACTCGGACAACGACTCAGACGATGACGCACCTGCTGTCTCTATTTCCGACGTTCTCAATGTTTTGCACAAGAAGATGCCGGACCTCAATTATCCTCAATATGAGGCGGCACTTCGTGGGCAGGGCATCGCGTACGCAAATGCTGTCAGTGGGTTCGATCGGGACTTTTATTTCAAGGAGATTGGGATGGTGAAAGGTGTCGTGCAGGAGTTTATAAAGGTTGCTAAAAAGGTCGCAAAGGGGAAGGGCAAGAAAAGGGCGCGCGTAGAGAGCGAACACGACAAGGAGAATCAAATGTAAATACTATAATGTCCACGAAAACAAATCTAATGTACAAATACAAGAAACTATATGCCTAGTCGACTAAATACCCACAGTCGCGATACCACGACTCGATATTCTCGGGTGTCATTGTCGAGAAAACAGCCTCCCACAGCATCTTGATTGGGTCGCACGTTGGTTCGTTTGACATTTCCCCCAAGACGTAGTCGCGGTTACGCCGAATCCACGCCTTCATCGCCGAGAACCCCTCTTCGATGGGATTGAAGTCGGGGGAATATGCGGGAAGGTATACCAAGCGCATACCGCTATACAAGATTAGCTATGAATCTATTCCGGGATGAAAGCCACGCACCGAGCTTCGATCTGCTCCCGAATACCCTCATAATGGTGGGTGCTTGCATTGTCCATGACGATGACGGAGTTGTCTTGCGGGTAGGGATTCATATTGTCTAGAAGTGCGTCGATGTAGACCCTGAATTCTTCCCCCGTCCATGACCGGGTGAGAATATCAAGGTGAAGAATACCGTCGAGCGAGATGGCAGGAAGAATAGAGTATCTCGATGACTCGTCAACATAGGAGCACTGTGGAAGTGATAACGACGTACCTGATTCCCCTCACAAAGTAATCGTGCCTGCGGGCTCTGTCCCCAATACGTGCCCAACCCATCTGCCGTTTGGTGGTGTGCCTATTAGCAGCGGACTCGTCAAGGAAGACGAGCGTGCGAGGTGGGTAAAGCTCCCCAATGACCATCTGATAGTCGGTCCTAGTGTCTTCATTTGCTTCCAGCGCTGGCCGGGTCACCTGTGCAACATTGAGTAATATATCCCTCCTCCTCCGAGTCTTTCGTGAGCACGTACCTTTTTTCGGGACCAGCCACGACGCCCAAGCGCTCGTGCGATTGTATTGGAGCATGCCTCAACGCCCCGTGCATCGAAAAGGCATTGAGAGAGCTCGGAGAGGTAGATGTCAGGTTGACGCTCAATGAGGGCCTCGAGATACTGCAGCGATATAAAAGTCAAACAATGAGATGCAGAAAAAATCATAAATTACCTCGAGATCAAGGGAGTTGAGGATGGAGGGGCGGCCATTGGTTTCTGGCTGCGCAACGACGTAGCCGGTGGTGTGCCAGAGGCGCCTGACTTTCCGGACAGTGCTCTCGCCGACATTGATAGCAGCAGCAATTTCCTTAGTAGACATCCCATTGGCGGCCATAGTAATCATGAGCCTCTTGTGGGCTGGGGGAATATACCGGAAGGCGTTGTAGGGCATGGTAGTAGGTGAGAGAGAGGTTCCATAGCGGTGATGAGAGTCGTTGGAGAGAGTGGAGCTGGCAGGCCAAAATAGGCAGGAGCTGTCAAAAACAGGGTGTGAACTTTTTTTCGGAACGCTCCAGAGTTTTGTAGATAGCTGGAATTTCCAGCACCAGTCGACTTGTCCTGGATGCGTGCATGTGAGAAGGTTAGGCATTTCCTGTACTTGCATATCAGCTTCGGGGAAGGATGAGCAAAGAGCCGATGTACTTGAATTGTGTCCGCTGAATATGTGCATTGAAAACACATTTTTGCACCGACTCATCAGCTCTTTGCATGTCTTCATGTGCAGATACCGCGTGAACTGCTCCTCCTCTTCGCGCGACCTACCCTCCGCTTTCTTCGGGTGATCCGAGACCTTCTTGTGTCCCTCCATCCCACTCGCGTTGAGGACGCTCCGTCTCAGCGTTGTAGTACGCTTCACGAGCGACGTAAGCGCCGAGACATTCCTCGTCGAGATTAAGCGTCGGGACTGAGCGAAACGAGCGTGTCGACGGCCTTTTGACATATACGATTTTAGCGCCATCGAATTGGGCGGTGATCATGCGCGTGGTGGCGGCGGTGATGGGGTGGGAGAAGGCGGAGGCCTTGCGACAGTGGGTGTTATACTCGGGTATGAACGAATTCAAAAAAGAAACACCTCGTGCCTTCAGCGAAGGAAGGGAAGGAGAAGCTCGTACATAGCAAGAGGGCAGATTTACGCCATCGTATCGGACGAGAGTGAAGGTGTGGTTGGCCCTATACCGCCATTAGCAAAGTACTAACCTGCGACCAAAGAGAGCGTACATATCCAGGTTGATGTGCACGTTGTGTAGAGACCGGAGAACGGCGTGAGGCTTTTGCTCGTCAACGACTTGGCAATGTCAGGTTGCACCTGAGCAACTGAGCAATCGTCTCGTTGGAGTGAAGTCGGGGCCGCGGTCGTGGGAGTCGGCGACTGTGGCCTTGTAAGCTTAGGGCTGACGGCGGGATTCGCGGAAACGACCCGGGCAGGCTACGCTAGAAAACCGTCAGGAAAGATGTAACGGGGATAGCAAAGCGGGACGGACGTATTGGGGCTGGTGTCTCCGACGTTTGCCTGCACAAGCCTGCGAACAAGGTCTGGTTTCCGGAGATGCTGAATTCGGAACATACATTTCCTCTTGTGAACCCTTCAGCTTTCTACGAAAGGAGTGAGCAATGCTTTCATGGGTGAATAGGGATAAGAATGGAAAAGAAAGGTTGACGGATGCGCATGAGTGGACGTCTTAAGCATCAAGTGTGCCACGAGATTCGCGACACATAACTGGATTCGAGACGCCGCCCATATGAGAGCTGTTATCGCTTCAATATCGGGAACTTCACTACCTGCGGGTCGATCGCTCTGGGCCGGACTACGAGATCGAGTCGTGGACCAGCATATACAGAGATTGGTTCTGCGATGATCGATATACGGAGAAACGAATCGCAACGACTCGAGCGACACTGCGTAGAAACGCCGTCGACATGGGAAGACTCGCCATTGGAACGTTGTAGGGAAAGATGAGCCAAGCCTCACATCGCGAGATTCGGGAAATATGGAAAGAGCCGTTTGACTTGAGGGTAGCTTACCTTCGACCCTGTTTGATGTCCATCTTACCCTCCCTCTCTGTCCTCCTGACCTACTCAACCATCCCGACGACGCTTCGATACCAGCACGTTCAAGCCATCGACAAGCGGAGGGAAGTTGCAGAAGCCAGAACGAGTGTGATCGATGTGTTGGTGAGAGATAAACAAGCCGCGGTGTCGACGTTTGTTTGCACACCACTGCGCACCATCGGTGTAGACATAGCTACCTCTTCATCAGCATTCCGCCCGCAACAAGCCTCCGCACGCCGAATTATATTGCCTAACATTGTCTGGACATCCAGCTGTTCGCGGATTCGAGTTTGCCGTAGCTCCCGTCCTCTTCGACATTTCTATCTTTCAAGTCCAATTGTCGGACCCGGTGCGTAGACGGGTGTGCGTCTCGTCAACCGCGATCATGGTGGGTAGCTCAAAGAAAACCGTGAAACGCACGCCCTCGCAAGAACGTGCCTTCCGAAAAATGTGATTTTTTCTTCGTATAACATAAGCCCAAATTCATGGCTACAGCCGTCAGTTGCCGCCTCTGGAGCAGAAAGCGGCACTCATTGAGCACGCCGACGATCTCCCGTATTTGCGAGAATGTGACGGCTACATCTATCTGACGGCTCAACTCCCGGAAGACGTCGTACGCGGTCAACAGCCGAAGGAAATAGAGGCCGAGCTCATGGTAAAATGGGGCGAGACTCGCCGGCTCACAGGAAGGCAGGAAGACTACCGTCGCTGTGAGGCTGGGCGGACGCAGATGTGGATTGAAGCCGTCCACGTCGAGAGGCGTTCGCTGATTGGTGAGTGTGTATGCAGAATGCCGCGAATGTGAACTGAGAAAAATTCGGTACAGAACGGCTCATTCATCTCGAGTTGGCAGCTAGAGGGTATAGGCGGGTCATATTCGTAAACCCATGCGGGTGCGGGCATCGGCATCGCGAGTACGTCTACATGGGCGGGAGATCTCTCGCAGACATTGAGAGCATTATGCGTGGATGCCTTAAGGAGGCGGGCGAATCGAACGCACAAATGTGAGTGGGTGGGGGAGATTTCGGTGTGACAGCATTTCTATAGCAAAACTTTGCGCCCCCGCCGACGAGGGGCTGCGTATGCTCGAAGATGATGTTGTTGTCGGATAGCTAGAAGCTTTGGGATGACCTGGTTTCAGGTCGAATGTATATAGGTAAATTGAATTCTGTACATGGGCGTCGGGTGTTGTTCAATGAGGATATACTCTTGGTATTGCATTTCCGGTGCCACAACGTGATGTATAGACCTAAATTCCCCTACATGACGTGGGTTCTCAATGAGCGAGCACATTTCAAGTCATAATACTCAAACCCACCTATCCTCAATTCCCGCCGATAACGGTAGGATCTTGTACTTTCGGTGCGTCGGTGCCAATATGGCGCTGCCAATATCTCATTGTCAATACAAGAAAATTGCTTGGGAGGACAAAGGTCACCTGCGCTCGCAAGGTACCCGCACCGCCAAAAATTGATTGAACTTCAAGGCAGCGAGGGAGGGGACTTCCACAGCACTTATTCAACTCCTCCTGGAGTGGCTTGAGATCAACTCTAAGGGAGATTGAGAACGAGCTGGAAGAATGTCGGCGGTGGCTGTGCTGACCTTATTGGGGAGGAGGGTCAGACAAATCGTGGAGAAGACGGGGGCACTACTTCTGGCTATCATACGAGCTAAGTATGCGAGTTCTGTAGAAAGATTGCAGTGAGGGTGGGTAGGTAGATCACAAAGGAAAGCAAACCTCGGTATGAGCGAGTCCAAAAACTTCCCAACGAGTGACCGCATTCTGACGGGCATCGGCACCAATAGTATGTATATGTGGAAGCAGGATCTCTCGCCAACATGAAGAGCATCATGCGCGGCTGCTTGAAGGAAATGGGGATCAAAATGTATCAATGTGAAGCAAATGCGGAGTAATTACTCTGAACTTCTGTTTCGAATAGCAGTGCTTTACGCCTCCGCCGACGAGAGGCCCGATGTGCTCGAAAATGATGTTGCTGTCGGATAGCCAGAAGTTTTTGGCATGATCTGGTTTCAGGTCGAATATATATAATATGAGTGAATCGAATTCTATATCAAGCCCTCGGGCACTATTCAGATGCTGAATAAACTGTTGATATTGCATTTGTGGTGCCACGAGACATGATTTCTAGACATGGATACTCCTACATATACCTGTTTCTCAATGAGCGAGGTCGTTCTATTCGAAGATACGCAAACTCACCTATTCTCTCAATTACCGCCAAAGGCGGAGCAGGGGATTGACTATGTAAACGTGGAAGCTCGTCACTGCCAATATCAGACTGTCAATCCAAGAGAGATTTGCTTGGTGAGGGTACGAAGGTCACCTGAGCTCGCAAGGTACCCGCACCACCAAAAATGGACGGGAATTCAAGGCAGCGCTGGAGGGAGCTCCCACAGCACTTATTCAACTCCTTCTGAAGTGGCTAGGAATCAACTCTAAAGGAGATTGAGAACGAGCTCGAGTATATCGGCGGTGGCTGTGCTAACCTTGTCAGTGAGGACGGCTGGACCAATCATTGAGAAGGGATGCGCTAGTTCTAGCTGTGGTACAGCGAATGCATATAGCCTTTATAAGTTGATTGAGGATGAACAGTTAAATTAGGGAGACGAAAACAAACCTCGGTGTGAGCGAATCTTGAAACTTCTCGGTGAGTGGCCGCATTTCCGGGAGTTGACCACCAGACTGACAAGAAACAAGCAGCTCGGGAATCTGAATTATTCATTGATGAACATGAAAATCAAAAGAGGACGAGAGACAGGAACAAACCTCAAAAATCAGCGCAAGGAGGTCATTGATATGAGGGTGACTTTCAGTAGCTAAGTCAGACCCGTCTAGTAGTCCGAAAATTCACGTAGGCACTGTGTTGTGCGGATTGAATGCAGGAGCAAGGCTAGGAAGACTGAAACGAACCTTCAGAGAATGCGGCGGCACCCGAGTTTTGGTGGAACGACATATTGCTTCATTATGAGTGAAGCGCATTGGCGAGTGGTAGTCCGGCGAATCGAGACACTATTGAGATTTGAATGAGGCCTCACGGAGGCGGATATGGCAAGAAATGCCAGGAAACCAGGCGATTTACACCAGGCAGCTTCACTCAGGCTTGATCCTCGTGCTCGCTGTGACGGAAGACGGCAAAACCCTTGCGACGGGAGGTAGGCGCTTCGAAGCAAGAGGTCAGATGTACCCTGACCCGTCACAGGCTCGCAGGGTACCCGGCTCTTTGACACCAAAACCATGAAGGAGCTAAAGCGTCCTGCCGGCGCTGGCACTCGCGGCCATACCAGCTCCCTGCACTGGGCACGTCAGACCGATGAGCCGCACGACGTGTTGTACTTTGGAACTCAGAGCGGAACATGGGCTTGTTGGCGCCGAGGAGACGACGGCTTTGAGGAAACCTTCTCCAAACAAATCACGACCTCAGGCGAGATTACGGGCTTGTCTTTCGACCCCAGCAAGAACATACTCTGTATTTGCAGTCGGTCGGATATCGTCCAAGCGTTGAAGATTTTGAAGAATAGCGTTAACGGCAAATGGAGCGCATCTAGTATTTTCAGCAACGAAATAGCTGGCCTCGCTCCCCGAGCAATCACGTTCGCCGGGTTCGATAGCAGCGGTGACCGCGATATTGTGGCCTTTGGTTCGGGCCACAACGGACCAGTGTGAGTCACAACTTCGTCGCATGCTGAATCTGCTCTGAATTTCGGTAAAGCGCGACTTTGTCGGGGAGCACAGGTAAATGGAAGGGGGATTGGATGGCGGGTGGATAGATGTAAGGTGCACTGTCCATACTAGCGAAACTCTGCTGACACTGAGTTCGCAGTAGCTCTGCCGACGTTGACTGGAAAGAGGGGGTTCTCTGCCTGAACGACCCCTACTTTGGTCCGGGACTCTTCCGTTTGGCAGACGAAGCCAAGGCCCGTTCATTTGAGGTGCCTACGGAGACCGAGGGTGAGCCCTACACGACCGATGCGTGCTTTGGTGAGAAGGGTCGGTTGATCGTCGCTGGGAGCGACCACGGGATTGTGTATGTTTTCGATGCTCGTTCCGGAGAAACCATTCAGAAGCTGGACACTAAGAAGTCGAAGTGGGTGAAAGCCGTCACGGTATGTATGGCTCTTATTGACAGTCGCCCCGAGCTAACCAAGAAATGCCACAGATGGCGGAAGTTGCGGGGGTCCCTACAATTTTCGCGGCGCACACGTATAGGGACGAAGGATACCAGGATATATTCGTATGGAAGAGAGCTCAATCATTGCTTATAGGATGGTATCAAGTGGAAATTTTCCTGAAGACCCTCGTAGTCTTGGGGTGCGTTGCATTCATTTACCAGAATCTGGTATCGGCGGGGATGATACAGAAAATCGTGTTTAAATTGCCGCGGGCGATCTATGGAAAATAATACCGTCAATAGACGAAGTGATGTGGTAGAATTTGTACTTACACCGAATGCTTTTTGCTTGAACAACATCCCATTAAGACTCTTGGATAATTGTCCAACGACTTGCATTAGAGAGGTGACGAAAATTTTCAGTGGTTCCGAGGTACGCCTCCGACGATATACAGCAGAGGGAATACGGAGAAAGTATGCGGTCTGGCCGCGTCTTGAGGGCAGAGGAGTGAGGACGTTGAGCCCATGCAGGGACTCGCCCAGATGAATGAGTCCTCATATGCGTCTGGCGATCTACACCAGACGGGATGAGGACTTGGGGAGGAGAGATGGAGGTGTCACGCTGTCACGTGTGAATGATGGCGGCTGTGTCACGGAGGTCAGCTATCTAATCACCCTCTCCACCCTCTCCCACTTTGTGTAGATCGCAGAGTGTTTGCAGAGCGTGTCGCTTCCGCTAATTCGCTGGTTTCGGTGGGACCTGCAATAGTTTGTAGGGTATCCCAGACCGGGTCATCTTATCACCCTCTCCAAGACCCTACCTCCCCGCTTTGTGTAAATCACAGAGTATTTTATTTACAAGTTGTGTTGATGTTCGCTGGGACCGCTTTAGGTAAATCCTAGAGTGCCCTGGCTCGTCAACGCCGCTTTGTGTAGATCGTAGAGCGCGTGACGGCAATGGCGCCTCAAGCAAAGTACTTCGATTGCAATTGCGCGTTCGAGGAAACAACCCATCGAATCAGGAGCGATCTCAGAGACGTGCATAGAGAGGATCTGAGACGCAAGCTCGAACGCGAACGGGAGCTTGAGAATCTCCTCGTTCGAGAGACTACCAGCGCTGTCATCGTTGGCGATGCTTCCGCGGCCTCCAACCCCGAAACTCCTGTAGACGCAGGTGAAGTCATGACGGAGACCATGCGGGTTCTGTCATATCTCATTTCCCGACGCACCGACGTCAAACAGCCTTGGCGGCAGGGTCAAAAAGATTCCTTGCTGAAGTTCATCCTGCGAGATATCGAGGCAGCCATGTCCTCCGTTCTGGCCGCGATGACAGGGGGACCAGTGGAACTTCAATTGCAGATTTGCAACGAGGCGTCGGCCGCTGCCTCAACTGCAGCCGAATCATTAAAACCGTTCAGCGACTCTGACGAGAAATCTTTGGTCGTCGCGATTTTGAGGAAGTTGGACGATCTGGTGAAGGGGCTACGCGCCACGCTTCCACCGGACATGGGGCCGCTCTTCTACGATTCAGGTATGCGCAATCTTTTGCTTTTCCCGCTTGTGTTGACGCTTCTCAGGCTATCTTGCTCGCAATCCCATTGGCGACCTCTCAGAGCAAGCGCAAATTGTAATCCTACTTGCACTAGTCTGTCATAGCATCCTCAACATGCCGGCGGATCATGTAAATCTCATCATCGGCTCCTCTGAACTTCTTGTCAGGTCCACCATGGCGCTGAACCCCGTAAAGAATCCAAAGGGCTCGCTTCAGTTTGATGCTCTGCAGGAGCATGTTCTGAAGGAACTACCAACCAGCCTTTTTGACGCTATGTCTACCATGAATCTGGACTGTAAAACTACATTGTACGCAACGTGTCCCTCATGCCATGAACTCTATGCTCCTACCCCCCTTTCTACATCTTCGGATCCTACTTGGCCTGCCCAGTGCAACAATATGATCGTTGGGAAACAGGGTCGGTCGGTTTGTGGCACACCATTGTTGAAGGAGGGCAAAACCGCGCTGCACCCCATCAAGCCATTCCTTTCGCCTTGCTTCCTCGACTACATCGCTCGTCTTCTTTCTAATCCAGAAACTGAGAAAATGCTTGATGACGCCTGTGATAAAGCGCTCAATGAAGAGATGAAAGACTATGACTTCGTTGGTGATGTATTTCAGGCTGAGTTCCTCCGCGAGTTCAAGGATCGCGATGGAATTGAACTCTTCATCAAACGCCCAGGGAAGCGTATGCGCCTGGCTTTTGCCATAAGCTTGGATTTCTTCCCCCCGTTTGGCAGCAGAAAGCGTTCGAATTCGAATTCAATTGGACTTCTCTACCTATACTGTCTGAATCTTCCTCTCATTTCCGTTCGCCACGCCCCCCAGAATGTGTATATTTGCATAATTCCAGGGCCCGCGTCACCCCACCTCATTGGAATGAATCCATTTATACGGACCATAATCGAACCGGCCCTGCAGGGATGGGAGCGGGGTATACACTTCTCCTCAACTGCCAGCGAACCTACCACTGGTCGTGTCGCAGACCTTGCCATCGTCCTTGCCGTCAATGATTTACCAGCTGCACGCCAGCTTGCTGGAGCTGCAGCTCACAATGCCAACATTTACTGTACTTGCTGTAATTGTCAAGGTCGGAGTACTGTATACAACACCAATTTCGAAGACTGGACGAAACGAGATAAGGACAAGCTCCGGAGCCATGCTGAAGCCTGGCGTGATGCCGATACAACAGGGCAGCAGGCAAAGCTTTTCGAAAAACATGGACTTCGCTGGTCAGAAATGTGGAGGCTGCCCTACTGGGATCCGACTCGGTCACTCATCGCGGATCCTATGCATACCATTTATGAACGTTGGGTGCAGTATTATTGTCGTGAAGTCCTTGAGATCAATCTTGCCGATGCGGCCAACATAACAAAAACCGCGCCAGCCTATGAATATGACTTTGCCACCCTTGACACTGAAATCCCTAAATCTGGAGTGAACGCGAACGAAAAACCATTGAACTCAACGAACGAAAAAGATATTCTCGACATTTATAAGCTTCTTGTCCGTCAATTTCGTGACACCACGTCTGAAAATGTGGACGCCGGCGAGGACTTCGCCATGGATGTCGACGGGGTTGATGAGGATCAAGGTACCTCTAATCGCAAAGCGGGCGGCAAAACTGCTACAGACGACTCCTTGACCGCAGAAAAACTGACGAATATGCTCGCGGGAAAGTCTAAACCCGCCCTGCGCTTCGTCTGTTGGACACTGGAGTTGCCAAAAACCCTACCTTTGGAGCTGCCTGAACGACCAGTACAGTCCAAGGGGAAGAAGGGGAATCCTGCGACGCTCCAGCGTATGCCCACGAAGATCAATAAAGATTTTGAGTATGACCCAGAAACATGTACAAGGGGAGATTATCTCGACCTGGTTCAGAGAATTCATTTAGCTGAACTCCTCGTGGAGTGGGTAAGTTTTCAATGAACGAAATAATTTTCCTGGTCTCATCTCAATGTCTAGCGCCTCACGAAGCCTCTTTGTGACCCAGACAAGATCGTGCCGGAAAGAGCCATTGACTTGGTCAGCTTTCGCTTTATTCAAGAAGTTATTCGCGACACCACGACACCCGCTTGGATCAATCATGTTCCCAAAAATTATGGAGAAAAAGGGGTGGGTTCTCTCAAGGCGGATGAATGGCGGTTACTCGCCACAATATACCTTGGTATTGCTCTTGTGATTCTATGGGCCGTCAAATCTCAGAAACCCGAACTTCTCGAGCATGGTATGGCACTTGTTCAGGCCGCAACTATCATCAGTCGCTTCGGCTCGTCCGACGAACGCTCTGAGACGCTTAGGAATTTCATCAAGACATGGGTCGAAAAGCTACACGCATGTCATCCTCATACCTCCTATCACCATAAGAAGACGGCCATACATATGGCCTTCCACATGTATGATTTTCTGCACCTTTGGGGCCCCGTTCCGGGATGGTGGTGCTTCCCGACCGAACAGCTCATTGGCATTCTGCAAAAAATCAACAGCAACAGCCATGTTGGAGGTGAGTCGCAACCTTTTTCTTCGAAACGTATACACCCTCTGACCGACCTTGGCTTGTTTCCATCGAACAGGTGAACATGAAATAACTGTCGCCAAGACATGGATGCGCAACGCAAATCTGAGGCGGTGGTTTGCTCGCAAGGATTGCCCTGAGCTCGTCCGACAGTTTTTCCGCCTGTATACCATGTTCGTTGTCAAGAGGGGTGAATCTCGCAAAGATTTGGGGTCGGAGCCCTCAGACAGAAAGGAGAAGGCACACCACAATCACGCAGGGATGCACTTTTCCCGGGCGAGCACACACCTTGGGAACAGTCTCGTTTCTTTCTCAGACGAGGGGAACAACACTGTCTTCGGGAGCATCGTGAAGATACAGGTGTTGGATCCGGCGACAGACCAGGTGCAATTTATCATTGAAACTCAGGAACCGTTGCCCCCAAACTCTCCTGATCCTTTTCTACCGTTTCCTCATTTCCCGGCTCGCACGTACTCGTCGAGGATGTCTGAGTCGACTGTCGAGGTTGACCCTGATAAAGTGATAGGGCACTACGCGCGCTTCAACTTCTCAGGCGAGCGTGCAGCTGTATTGGATTTATCTAGGGTATGTTGATATTCTTTCTAATGTATCTACTCGTACTGACAACCCGAAGTTTTGAGGCAGTGAGTAGGATTGCGGCAGACGAATCATTTGAGGGGAGAGCTAGTGCGGTGGTGGACGTTATTGATGTAATCGTATCCCGTGTATTTTCACAACGTAGTCGTATTCCATGTATTTTACCGTTTGTCTTCTCTCTTATAACATGCAAATTATACCGACTGAATCATTTCTTGGGTGACCAAAAACGGCGGGTCAGTCACATGTGACATGGAGTGACAGGGTCAGGGTATTCCTTGACCTCCGCCACCTGGTGTAGATCGCCAGTGTGCCGGTGGACATCCTCTACGCCCACCAGACGACCATATATAGTCGAGTGTAGAGCGCTCGATGTTTCTGACGGCTTCTCCGCCCTTTGTGCGCCGTCGCAGAAGGGTACCCGCTCATTGACCCGCCTGGTGTAAATCGCCTGGTTTACTGGCATTTCTTGCCATATCCGCCTCCGTGAGGCCTCATTCAAATTTAAATAGTGTCGGAATCCGCTGGACTACCACTCGCCAATATGCTTCACTCATAATGAAGCAATATCCCTCCAAATCTCTGTCGCCGAGTCATTCTCTGAAGGTTCGTTTCGGCCTGCCTGGTCATGCGCATACTCTCATTCCGTACAATACAGTGCCTACGTGAATTTCCGAACTACTAGACGGGTCCGACTCGGCTGCTGAAAGTCACTATCATATCAATGACCGCCTTGCGCTGATTTTTGAGGTTTGTTCCTGCTTCTCCTCCTCTTTTCCTTCTCATGTTCACTAATGCATACTCTAGATTCTCCAGCTGCTTGTTTCTTGTCAGTGTGGTTGTCAACCCCCTCGAAACGCGGCCACTCACTGAGAAGATTTAGATTCGCTCGCAGCAAGGTTTGTTTTCGCCTTTCTGAGCTAAGTATTTACTCTCATGTTTTCACAGAATTTATATACTTCGCCCGTACAACATCCGAAACCCAAGGTTTTTCTTCTTGACATTTTCTCTGACCCTCCTTGCGGAGAAGGTAAGCACAGCCACCACTGACACATTTGAGTTCGTTCTCAATCTCCTTTAAAGATGATTCTAAGCCACTCTAGGAGGAGCTGAGTCAGTGCTATGGGATCTCTCTCCCGCGCTGCCTTGAATTCCCGTCCATTTTTGGTGGTGCGGGTACCTTGCGAGCTCAGGTGACCTTCATACCCTCCTCAAGCAAGTTTCTCCTGAACTGACAATGAGTTGTTGGCAGCGGTGCACTGTAATGTATAAGACCCTTTTGTATCTGCGGGAATCCAGAGAATAGGTGGGTTTCAGTTTCTTGAATTGAAATGCACTCGCTCATTGAGATATAGTATATATAGGGGGGATCCATGTACAGAAACCATACATTGCGGCACAATAAATGCGATATCAACAGTTTACTCGCTATCTGAACAGTGCTCGAAGGCTCAATACAAAATCCAATTCATTTACATACATTCGACCTGAAACCAAGTCATGCCAAAACTTCAATCTATCCGATACCAGCATCATTTCCGAGCATATGCGGCTCCTCGTCGGCGGGGGCGTAAAGTTTTGCTACACAAACGCTTGAAATCGCCGTTGAATTGAATTCTCCGCGATATCACTCACATTTGCGCGTCCGGTTCACCTACCTCCCTCAAGCATTGCCGCATGATATTCTCCATGTCGGACAAAGAACCTTTGCCCAAGTACACATACTCGCGATGTCGATGCCCGCACCCGCACGGGTCGACGAATTTTACGCGCCTGAACCCTCTGGCCGACAATTCGAGATGGATGACTCGTTCTGGGCCAAACTTCGTTATTTCACAATTCGCAGTGGGCTGCATATACACTCACCGACCAGCAAACGCCTTTCGACGTGAACGGCTTCGATCCACATCTGCACCCGTCCCGCCTCACACCGACGATAATCTTCTTGCCTTGCCGTCAGTCGTGTACTTTCACCCCACTTCACTATGAGCTCAGCCTCGATTTCTTTCCATCGTTGACCCTGTACCACTCCGTCCGGCAGTTGCGCCGTTAAATAAATGTGGCCGTCACCTTCTCGCAAATACGGGAGGTCGTGTTTGTGTACGATCAGTGCCCGTCTTTGCTCCGAAGGCGCAAGTCGACGACTGCAAAAGTAAATTCGCGGCCGAAGAACGCGAAGAAAAATTTACATCTGTCGAAAGGCACGTTGTTGCACCAGCGTACGTTTCGGGGTTTTATTCAAGCTACCCACCATGATCGCGTGCTGTGGACGAATCGCACACCCGCACCGAGTCCGTTAATTGAAAGGAAAGACGATGTTAGGGATGTCGACGAGAACGCGATGCTCGGCTGGTCCGAATCCACAAACCGCTGGATACTTCAACGATGCTGAGCAAGAGGATTCCGCAGACGGAGGTTCGTCGGAGTCGGAATGCGGATGAAGTGTAGTCGCGTCCGTTCCAGCGGTCTGCAGCGATGGGGGCAAACAAACGCCGACACCGAGCTTGTTTTGACCACTACATCGATCACACTCGTTCCAGTTTCTGGATCCCTTTTCGGCTTCACGCGCCAATTTCGACGGTGGTACTCGAATGTAGAAATGGTAGAGTGGTTCAGGAGGACTGAGAGGTGATATAGGCATGCAAGGGGCTCGAGGCAAGCCATCTTCTTAGTTCATTTTCTTCTCGCCGCCCAAAGAAGAAACGACGAATAAGGCCGCGAGAATGAGCAGCGCAGCTTGGGAAGATTCGATCCCAGCACGCTCGCCCTCTCCGCCTCCCGCCGCTGCAGCCTGCAGCCCCCACGACGACGTCATAACCGCGGAGAACTAAACGAGGGGATACAAGGTGCCTTACTGACTACAAAGTCCATCCTCTCCGTCTCACGCTGCGCAGCTTTCTGCACTCAACGACCCACACTTACTCCCGCTCGCCGCCCTCCTCGTCACCGCCGCTCCTCGACACCGTGCTTCAAGCTTCATCAAGCTCTTACCGCCCTCTCTGAACGAATCCGGATGACGTGGCGCTGATATCGCCGTGTCCGCCCCTCATCTCCGCCCTGCTCGTCCACACCGAGCACCAAACACCAGCGCTGGCAAAGCCTCGTACGACCCGCCTCGCCAATGCCGCGAAAAACAACGAAACGAAGTCACCCTCCCGCCGCTTTCCACTCAAACCTTCAGAAACCCCGCCGCTCGCGCTCGCCAACAGCCGCACTAGCTCTTTGATCAAACGTGCGTGCTCTTTTCTCCTTCCTTCGCCTCTGGTTCTGACCGCTTTCACCCCAGATTCTGCGTCACACGCCTTCGCGGTACCCTCCGCTAACCTTCACTGCACGTCCCGAACGCATCGCCTCCCCACCGCTCCGAACCCGACGCGTCTATATGTATCGTCTATGGCTCCCTCCTCAACGGCCTCACCACGCTCATGTTCGAAAGCACGCCCGTCTACCCGTCCCTCGCGCGCCCCTGGGAGACAAAGCGCTCACTCCCCCGTAGTACCCGACTCCCGTTTCCCGATACGGATTCGACATTACCTGTCGTCGCCGGACGCCAAAGGCGATATTCATCAGCGCGGACGCATGCGTGGGGGAGAGGGCGTTGAGGCAGCCGACTTTGAGGAGGAAGACGAGCGTCGGATGGCTGGAGAGGAAGTCGAGCGCGGGGACGTTGGGGCTTAGGTGTTGTTTCGGTTCCAGTTCGGCGACCACAATATGGTCGGAGGGCTTGGGGCGTCAGATGAGTGGGGGAAGTTAGCAGTTGCGGAGGTCCATTTCAGGGAAGGTCAATCGTCGAGAAGGGTAGTCTTGAAACGTTTCCGCCGCCGCCTCCGAGTGTGGGCGTGCATGCTCATGCGCCGGATGGGTGGTATAGTAAGTTACTATCTTATTCGCTTGCCTCCACAGCTCACCGCTCGCAAGGGCTCTCTCATTACAGTAACAGTATTTTCGAAGTAATAGTATTTCTATAGCGATGTAGATCTCAACAACATTATCACGACCTTTCCCGTTTTCATTGAGCCGTGAGCAAGGGAGGTGCACCCGCGGGTAGTACCCCGAGGTGCACCTCAGGGTGTACCCTGGGGTATGCCTAAAAGGGCTCCATTTAGACAAACATTTAGAAAAATAAAATGGGCCACTTTTGGGCTTACCTAAAACGGGAACCAAATGGTGCCCATTTGGGACGCCTTTTGGCGTTTCCTAAATGCTGGCCTTTTAGAGCGTCTGAAAGGCGTTCCAAATGCCAAGCATTTGGGGTTGCTTTCAGACGCGCTAAAAGGGCTCCTTTGTGCTTTGCCTAAAAGCGACCCCAAATTTCGCCAATTTGGGACACCTTTTGGCAATGGCTCAATGGGCTCCTTTGAGGCTGTCTAAAACTGCCTCCAAATCCTTCCCTTTTCACGCAGCTTTTGGCGTCACTTAAATGGCCTCCATTGCCTTTGCTCTATTATGTATACCAAATCCTTACAATTTCGGGTGTCTTTTGGTACAATATAAATGTTTTCCTTTACTCTCGTTACAAATGTTATACTAAATTGAGCCCATTTGAGGGGCGTTTTTGACTATATTAAAATTTTGCTTTTTCCGGTGTGACAGCTCCAATCCCGCCGCCACCGGTGCCCGAGGGAGATGGCTTCTTTTCTGAAGACGAGAACTCTGGCCCACTTCCTGCGTATAACACCACGCCTGGCGATGGCAAGACTAGCGAGAAGATGCGACAGGTAGGTCTATCTTCTTTCGCACATCTCAGAGAAATATAGATTCAATGGCCTTCTCGCAGACCGTGGCACATATGGCAGAGCTTAAAAGTCAAGAATCTGCATTCCTCAACTGTCTCCTTGCTACGCATCACAATCCCGACGTTCTCAGCCCATGTGCCTGCGGACGGGCACTTGCGCGCAAAGTCAAATGTGATGACTGTTTACACGGTGTGTTGCTCTGCCCCCAGTGCTGGGTCGATGCGCACAGGGCCAATCCAACACATTGGGCTCTTGTCTGGAACACCAATGAGCGATATTTTGAACGCTACGACTTCTGCCGAGTGCTCGGGAGTGCATCCGTGGCCCTGGGACATAACGGTCGGCGTTGTCCGGCAGCAGATGCTGCGAAATCTTTCACGCTCGTCGACACGAACGGCATTCATGCCACCGCAATATCGTTTTGTCGTTGCAAGACTGGCGATGGGCAGAACCCCAAACCAGAGTTTGAACAGTTATTGAGCGCAGGCATCTTTCCCGCCACCGTGAAGCAACCCAAGACAGGCTATACCCTCAATTTACTGGAATATTATCGCGAACTTCGGAACCAGTCAAAGATTTCAGCCTACAGCTTTATCCTAGTTCTGCAGCGTCTAGCTGATCCATGGTTTTCTGACGCGGTTCCGGTAAGCATATTCCTTGACAAATCTGAATGAACGAGACGGCTAAATGTTTTCAGGACATCTATACCAATTTTCTGGCAATCACACGTTTCCACCAAACCCTCGATATCATCATGCGTCGGGGTTATGCCCATGATGTCGATATTCCACTTGACGGGGAGACTGAGCGTCCATATCCTAACCGGCCGATCGGTTATTTAGGGCTTCAGTGTGTTGCTTGTCCGGAACGCGGTGTAAATATGCCACGCATTGTAAACGTCCCAAACTATCTACGGTGGGTGGCACAGGTCTTCTTTACATAGTTTTCTCATTTGTTCATTTCAGCCATACTATTTCGGCCTTCAAAACTTTGGACGGCAATTTCAAAGCTAATCAGTTCACCAAACGTGACAACGGGACCGACATAAGCTTGACTGACGGGAGAATGTATCGCTGTTGTTGGATCGCTAGTCGACATGCTTGTGGGCGAAGCGTAAGCCCTCTCTTTCACATTGAATGTTTGACAGCAATATACTGACCAAGTTTCTCTGATCGCAGGTTTGCGTTGGGCACGCTTGCGTTGCGCGAGAGCTTGAAACGCACTAATTCTCCGCCTCACGATAAAGAGTCTACAACTCCGGAGGTTTTCAGTTACGACAGCTGGTGCTCGTTCGTTGTAAAATTGCGTCGACGAGCAATTGAGATGTTTCCGGAAGAGACGTGGCTCCACGATTTACTGGCTAAAATTGAAGGTCAGATTCCAGCGGATCATATCAATGGGCACGGCGAAGAGTGTCGAACGATATGGCAAGCTGTCTATTTCGCATGCAGGGCCCACTTCTACGGCAAGACAGCAGAGGTGATTTGGGCGTTCTTGAACCCGCTCGGTTCGTCAACACGTCAAAGCACTGGGGCTGCTCGGCACGACATCATGAATTTTGTCATTGATGCGTGGAATACCTGGAAGATGCTTCACGCAGGTATGATTCTCTCTGTGAGGCGAGAACAATATTGACTTTTTTGAAGCTCGGCTTCTGGCAGACGAGCGTCGTGATGCTTTACGTCTGTTTGAACTACACATGGCTGTGTTAGAAGATTTAAGTCGACAGCATCTGGATAATGTTGTTGAATGGTCCAGGCTTTCACGCATTGCCACCAAGACACCGGACGGGCAGTGGCACAGTGTATATCAGCACGAGTCAAAGACGGGTATGTCCTCAATTTTCTGTGCTGTGATTCGGCTGAGTCTTTTTAGTTGTAACGATTGAGAGCATGTTGTCGACATTGATGGCCGAAGAAGAACAGACACTGTCACAAGTTGATGAAAGACAGCCACGAACACCGGTAGCACAGTGGATTCACAAAGGAATAATGATCGAGCGAGAACAGTAAGTAGATTCAATACATAATTCCGCACACGCTAGGTTTTTACTTACATCTTGCAGACTTCTTACGGTTGCGATGCTGGGGAATTACCGTTCCCATCCTCTGCAAGATACCTGGGATGCGATCGTCAAATTACGGGAATCTACCAACGCTAATCTCAAGAAATTCAGAGAGCAGCAGCGTCTGGTGTATCCACGTCTCAAGCTCAGTGCTCTAGATCCTGATGAGCCTGAGCTAACGGCGATTCAGCTCCCATCATACAGAATTAAACACGGGCAGCGTGAAGCAAGCAACGAGGGTGGCACTGCTGAGGATCAACAGCTACGTGCAGCCGAGATTCAGTTGCGATGCGGGCAGGCTAATAGTGGGATCTTACAAGTACAGCAAGCCTCGCTTGGCTTGTCCGCTGTGAAAAAAGCCAGAGATCAAGACTACCGAGGGCAAGCCGGAATAACCCGCACGAAGCGCAATTTGCAAAAAGCAGAACTTCTCAAAACTTTTGAGATCACCATGTACAACAGAGCGCGGACAGCGCTCGTCCACCTTGGATATCAGGACCACGGCTCTGACACGCCTTACCGCCTTCTCACTGCGTCAGATACATGGAGGAAGGATACCCATCTCCACCGCGCAACAGGGGACTCGCGCCTCTTCGATGGAACCGCATGGCACCTTCAAAGCGGTACAACCATCTCCACGGTGGCATCGGCTCTATCCTCTGCGCATAAGAGGGATAGTGACGATGACGATGAGCCTCAGTTAGTGGCAAGTACTCAGATGCTGAAACGCCGCGGTGAATGATTGTTTTGATCTTCGTCTTCATACTTCACATCACTGATATTCTTCTTAGCGGGAGCGGGATCCTCTCGTGCGACGAAACGTCTCAAAGACATTGTGCCCGAAGACATTGTCGTGTTATCTGACGCAGAATCCTCTGATGAAGAGATCACTGCATCCTCGCCGGTGAAGGGAACAGCGAAGAAGAAGACTAAGAAGAAGAAACGCGATGGATGGATTTGGAGCGGCTTTGCCACCCACAGACAGGATGTTAGTGACGAGAGCTTGGCAAAATACAAGGCCGAGAGTCAGTTGTCTCCTCTATTTCCCAATCAATGCTAAAATATACAAGGTGATCGAGTGCAATGGTTCCGCGCTGAAGCGGAAATGTACCGTTGGCTTGAGCAGTACGAGCGTAAGCATGCTGAATTTCTGCGGGTCATTCAACGCTTTGGTCGCGACAGCGATGTCTGGACTGGACTATCACAGCGCGAGGAGGATCGCGCTGGAACCTTCAATGGGAAGGCAGCATTTGCTCGAATGCAAGCCGCTATGTATAAACGCTTGCAGCACAATGCCGAGGTTATGTTCAAAGATGCTAATTCGGGGGCCCATAACGACTGGGTGAAATCAGAAACACTTGAAGAACTCGTCGGCAAGATTGATGGTTGGCGTGACTCTGTCTTCAAATGGATGGATGACATGGTGAGTAGTAGACCTGTTTTCTGCGACTGCAATGACTAAAAACAAACAAGGATATTCACCGTGCATACAAAGATTTATGAGTACACGAGCTTCGGTTGAATGTGAACACGAGTTTTGATTAGGGTATTACCGTATCTTGTGTGATATCTTCAATCAGTGAGCTGTAGCATATTCTAAAATCATTCTTTGCTCTCCCTCTGCTCGCGACTTTATCTGTGACTTCGTTCGGTGAGAGAAATTGAGATATATTTCAATATATGTATATTTACTCCCAAACCATTGTATATGCTTTGCCGTATGTACCTAAACCTCTTAAATGATTGTGAAATAGGAAGTAAGTAGCACAGCAACGATGGATTTGGGCAAACATCAAGAGTATTGATGGTGGCCAGGACACATTCTGGGTTATTACGTCTCATGGTTGAAGGGAAACACACTCTAAAACTAAGTCTGTAGGGTGTATAGAGGGCCAGAATAGAATGAAAAATAATACTGAGCATGGACCTTGCAATATGGAGTCAGGAAAGAAAAGGCAGCAAACGGGGCCCGTCTCGGCCTCATATTATTGATGGGATCAAAATTTCCTTTTCAGTTCAAACAACCATTGATCAAGCTCGTCAAAAGCTCGTTCCAAAACTCAAGTTTGCAGGTTGGACTCAAGTTTACAGGACTTGAGTTTTTGGATCAAGAACATTACTCTGTATATATGAGGTATATATTGGTATGTATTAATGGGCTGAGCGAACTTAAGACGACGACAGGAACTTAAGATTCTCATCAGAACTTGAGACCTCAATAGCAACTTAAGTCTGTAATTGAACTTAAGTTTTGAACCACCTTCCATGCACTAATATATCTACATAAGCTAGCTCGTCGCGCTCTGGGAGCTGACATGTAGTACAGTATGTAAAATAAAGAAAGAATATCTCGCGAAGAGACGGGGGGAGACAAAAATTCATGCAGAATGCCAGCAAAGGACAAGTTCATGCATAGTAAAGGTGGTGTGTCAGGCGCGGCCGCAGGCCGCTGTGAGACGCTCCCGACCCCGAGAGCGCAATAAAAGCAACTCCGGGGAGTGGGAGACGTAGCTCGCGAGACGCTCCCGACAACCAGAGCGCAACAAAGGCGACACCGGGCAGGAGACGTACTCGTGTGTGCAGCCCGCGGCCAGTGCGACACGAGACTGGGGGATACCGACGCCAGAAGCGAGCAGCCGGACCCCCAAACCGGAGCAGCGCTCCAAAGCGAAGCGCGACCGGCAAACGCGAGGAGGCGACGGGCACCCCAACCGGAGCGCTGCGACAAGGAAAAGAGAGAAAAGGATTATAATTGAAACATACCGCGTCCCCAGTGACGCAAATACGGGACTAATATCACCAGAAAACAGACTTCAGCCAGTGCAGGGCTATCAGAAAGAGCTCAAAGTCGTCGAGGAGACTGCAGATCAGATTCGTCGAGTTTGATGGCAAAGAGGAAGTGACGAGACAACAACGGGATGGTGAGCAACGCTACAGGCGGCGAGCGCGCAAAGTCGCCACAGAAACACGTGAGGAGGATGGGTCGGAAACTGCGCGCAAAAATCGCCAGCGCGGCGCGAGGTGGTGGTACCGAGCAGAGCTGTAAATTGTGATCCTGTGATGACGTCAGTGAATGGGATCACTCCCCGCGCTCTCTCGCTATCTTATCTTGCGCTAGACGCGGCTCGTGCCTCGCCCCGCCTAGCTGGCAATATACTCATATCTACTCATTTATATTGGCCCACTAGGTGCAGTGGGACTCAAGTTTGACTTTTGGTCTGGAGCAGAAAAACTTGAGTTTAGCTAATTTTATTTCATTCTATGGAACCTCTGCCCTCGAGGCGCTCGCCGGTGAATACGGTGACGTTGCTTTCACCGGCGGCTGCGTTTCCCAGCTGGATAGGGATGTCGTCCATCTCGACGTCGTCGTACGCGCTGAATGCAGACGTCGTCATAGGAATCTTGTGGCTGTTGGTCTTCCGGACCCAGTAAGCCGCCTTCGCGGCACCGCACCGTGCTATCAAATACGCCTCGCCGCTAGTACGCGGCAGAACAGGTAAGTTGAGGAGGATAGCACAGGTAAATGTGAGGTAGGCGTAAGCCGATTCCTCCGTGCGACGTACCCATCGAAGAAGATTCTTCGCTTGGTCGACGTCCGCCATGACCAGTCCAGCCCATACGCCAGCCTCGGCCAGTACGAGCGGGCGCTTCAGCGCGTAAGCGTCGGGGTTCTCTGCGAGCTCCTCGGCACGGCGCTGGACCTCCAAAGCTTTCCAGTTGCTTGGCAGGGTGCGCTTGTCGCTCTCCGAGCCGAAGTCCTGTTCATCGCCTTGGATAGTCTCCAGAGGGCATACCGGGTGGCCACGAGGGTCGATGGTAGCCTGCGCGATGGGCGGCGGGAACACCTTCCTAGTCCATCCAGTCTTCACCTTGGTCTGTCAACCCCGCGTTTTCAGAGCTGCGTCGCGCAACTCCTCCGTATCGGGCCGTTGTTGGCGGTTCCCCATAGGGTTGAATCACTTCCCTCCACGGCCTCGGGACGTGGAGGGTGGTCGTTCACGCTGCGCGGTGTGCCGGTGATGATTCGGCTGCTGAGGAGGCGGCGGCGCGTGACGAGGCGGCGACTGACGATGGGAAGGGCATAGTGTGGTGAAGCTGAGCGGCTGTCGTACTGGTAGCGGGAGGAGTTGTCAGAGGTCGATCCAGACGCAGTGCCAGAGTGACGACTCGACCCATAATGTCGGGGAGGAGATGGTCCGCGCTGGGCATGGTACCCGGCGAAATCATTCTGCGTGGGACGCTCCGGCGAGTAGTATCGGGGAGGAACGCGCGATGGGCCCGCACGCGGGTAGAACCTATTGTCGTTAGACAGAGGTGGTCCGTAGTCGTCTTGCCATTGCCGTGTGTTGAATCGAGAGTCCCTCGAGGGTGCGGCGTGGGGCGCACGGTTGCGTTCGGAGACGTAGGGCGCGGGCGGATGATTGAGCGAGACCCCTACGGCGGGTACCCATGTTGGGGCTCTATCCGGTCCCTGCCATGTGCCACCGAGCTGAGTTCTGTCGTAGAATTTCCCAGATTGGTGTCGCGCAGCGATGTGCGTTTCGCTATCCAGAGGGTGGGGAGTACCTCCAAGGCCCCGGGTATAACCTGGCAGGAGGTAGTGGGCGGGCATGAGTTGCGCGAGGTATCGATGAAGCATGATAGAATATATAAAGAAAAAAGAGCGCAAGCGTGGGCGAGCGCGTGGGTATCCAAGGCAAATGATTGCCCTTGTGATGCTATTGATGCCGCATCACGGGCCGTTATTCCGAGCCAAGTCCTGCCATCGCGATACGCCTTGGGCCTCAAAGTAATTGTCTAGCGCGATGCAGTCAGCAAGATGCGACGGCGGTTCCCAAGTGAAGTCCCCTGCGGTCCATTTCACCCTTAGTTTCACGGTTCTGGCTCCCGTCCACTTGTGCGCCACGATTTCTTCAACAAACCACTCCTGGTCGTCGGGTTTACCAAAGTCGTAGAATCGCTTAGCTTCACGATTTGGGAAGATCGTGTCGTCATTAGCCTCGTGGGGTCGCAGTGTGGAGGCATGAAACCTGGGGTGAATCTTCCGCCGTCTCATTTCCTCCGGTAGCTCAATCAAGTAAGTCAAAGTCTCAGGAGCGCTCTCGACAACGCGATATGGGCCAATGTACTTAGGTGAGAGCTTTCGAGCTCGTCCCTTTGGCAGATTGAGGTTCTTAGTGGAAAGGTAAACCAGATCTCCAACAGCGTATTCCGTTTCGGCGGATCGTTTCTTATTGCTCTGGTGAGTTGATCTGACCCGGGCCTCTATAATGGCATCGTGAGCCATCACCAGATTCGCTAACGCCTTGTTCACGAAGTCGCGGACTCCAGGTGCAGCCGCGTTGGTTTCAGGGATGTCCACCATTCGCGGCAGATATCCGTAATTCAACTCGAATGGCGCAAATCCCGTGGAAGCAGATATGCTGGAGTTTATCGCGAATTCCGTCATCGGTACGTGGTATACCCAGTCCCGTTGGGTAGAGTCAACGACGGTACGGAGAATCTGGGTGACATTTCTGATCGCTCGCTCAGTGGCCCCGTCGGTCTGAGGGTGGAAGGAAGTCGACATTAGCAACCGCGTTCCGGTGAGTCTATGAAGTTCTCTCCAGAATTTCGCGGTAAACTTGCTGTCGCGATCAGACACAATGGATGATTGCATGCCATGTAATCGAACAATATCCCGAACGTAGAGCCAGGCGACGTCTGACGAAGTGTCGGTGACACGCATAGGAATTAACGCCACCATGTTCGTGAGTCGGCAAATCACTACCAGCATGTAGTTGTAACCCATGCATGGAGGAAAGGGGCCGACAAAGTCCATCCCAAATGGAGAAAGGGGGTATTGAAAACTTCATAGCCTGGCGCCCGAAACGAACTGAAAGCGAGACAACAGGAGCCAAAAGGTGTATGTTCACTATAAAATTCAGTCTGGCATACACATGTTCATTGAGTGTTTACAAGGCGTCAACGAGGTCCTAGGATAGGTTACCTCTCAGCTTTGATCGCGAGATATAATAGAATCTAGAATTACTCACTCGCCACCGCTGTGCAATTTCCTCCTCATTGAATTCGTAAGACCGGTGAACTGAACTGAACTAGGAGTGAAACCAATAAAGTGAGCCAACGACTTCGAACACACGGTCTAAACAACCCTACCAGCTTCCGCTCAACCAAGTTGGGGTAAAGACGGGACGCATTCGGATCGAATATTCCTGTTTGTTCTATCTCCACACTCGAAACCGGAAGCGAAGCCAAAATGGAATCCAAGTCGGGGAATAATGACATGTCCAGCGGATAGTCACACATAGAGATCACCAGTGTCTGAATTTTCTGGGAAGCCGCGATGCTCCTCAACGCGGGGAGGGAGATGGCAGGTATCCCATACCCGAACTCCAAGCGGAGATACCGCAGGTTGGGGAACTTGGAGAAATCGAGGAATTCAGTGAGGCCATCCTGAATTAGTGATAAGATAATCAGAATAATTTAGACAAAGATGGGCGCACATCAATGAAAATATCAAGCATCTCAATCGCATTATGGGGCATCGATTTCCACGAAATAGTCACCCGATTATCGGGTTCGATGCGAAATGCTTTGCCCTTTGACATATCGAAGGGCTTCAATAGGGAGGCTAACTCTAGCCTGCTACCAAATGCAATATCGAAGTCTCCATCAAATTCCAGCACCACGACAATGTGTTTTCAATTGATCGAAAAGTTCGTGAATCTGAATCACCCTGATATACGAGGTCCAGATGTCGGATTGGCGCTGAGCGATGCTGCAATAGCTTCACAATATCTTCGCATCGATACAACTTCAGATGGCGAAGAGTATCACGAGCAACGAGTGCTGTCAGCGATCCAGGTGTCTCTACCTCCTTCGGCAAGGCCAACCGCAGGCTCTCCAAATGCGTGAAGGGCAGTCGGGATATGGATTCGATGGTCCGACGATCCATTTGAATAGCTCCAAGATACAGTTCGCGGACAAGGCAGGCAAGATGAGGGGAAACGATTATGGCACGATAGAACTGGAGCCACCTCTCTCGGGTCCTCCCAGAAGTAGAGGACGACGCCATGTCATGAATATGCTTCATTGGCGATCGAAAGACGATCGATTGTGCGGGGTGGAGCCAAGACCGAGAGACAAGGGAGCACACAAGGAGATCATGCATGCTGCTCGCCAGGAAGCCGATACTATGGTCTAGCAGCTCCTGTACAGCCAACGGATTTCGTTGTCGCATGGTGGTGGGGGGCGCCAAGTGATTTAAAACGGCGCTTCAGTCGTATCGGAATCTCGTCTGCCGACCGGGCCGAGAGTTCACACACCAGGGAAAAGTATACGTAGTTGAGGCCTGAGGGACGCTCAACAAAAACCTTTGAGCAATGAAAGAAATTGGAGCCAAAATTGTCCCTGAGAGTCCAGGAGTTGTGCCAGCAATGGGTGTTTCAGAACTTCAGAAGCGAATGAGTTTGGAATTTGTATGGAATGCATAAGTAGGATGAGAAACGGGGGCATACAGAGAGCTCGCAGGCTTCAAAAAACTTCCTCGTTCATTTCGTCGTCTGGGGAAGTGACGGAGGATAGGTGGGCGCTGGGGCAGTGGTAGTGGGGGAGTGATTCTGAGTGATTGTGGTGGTCCAGAACAAGCCTACTCGTGATGTGACCGTAACGCGACTGTGACCTGGCACTCTTGTTCCCGACGACAACAAGCAAACAGCAACACTAGCCTGGGGGCTCATTTCTCTGTTCTGGTCCGTAGCGAACGCCGCGAATTCGACCATAGGTGACCCCAACGGACTTGGTTTCTATACGAGACAATACTTACCTTCACATAAGTATGCATGTCTACGTCAAGTCTACGTACCACTGTAAGTACTTACTTACTCTCACCGCTGCTCTGAAATGTCGAACAAGTCGTATTTCTGATCAGCCTCGGAGAAGATTCAAGTGACGTCTTCGCCCGCTATTCTATGGAGGCTAGCAATCCTCGTCCGGCAGATCGTTATTTTTTCAGTGCTTATCAACCAAGGACGACGCTGACGCTTGTTCATTTTAGATGGGACGTATTCGCGACGCGATCAAGCTGGAGCTCGACAATGTACACTGCTACATGTTATCTAAAGGTAAATTCCGCTTTTGGTGTAATTTATTACAGCATGAGGGCCGAAACTTGTCAGAGATTTTACACAGATATTGGGGCGTCCCGAATCCACACTGCTAATTGAATATTAACTTTCAGTACAGGCACTGGGTATTCCCGCGGTTTCGTACTCGACGGTCGGGCGGGTCCATGGCGGGACGCTCCTGAGTCTAACCTCCTGAAACATCAACTCAAGCGCTTAGAAGGCTAATTCGGTGCGTGTATAGAGAATAAGTGGTATAAAAGGGACGTTTCTCGTTCCACCTAGCCACAACGGACCTCTGCAGTCTCAACGTCTACAACAAACATGAAATCGGCTTTTCTTGTGCTTGTCTTCTCGGTTACTGCTGCAATTGCTGCGGGTGTGACAATCCCAGGAGAGGTCTCTCCATCTCCCAATTAACTGGTCTTTGTACACATCTGACGGGTCATCTCAGGGAGCGTACTCAGTCGCGAACCTTCAAGGTCTCTCCGATGAGCCTACCAGCGTTACCCAGCCTCTGGCTAATCAGCTATTGGACGTGTTGGAGAAGTATGGCCTGACAAAGGTGGGCGAAGCGCACCATCCAGTTGAATAATACTTCAACCGTTCCCATCTCTGATGTTTCCTTTGACGCAGAACTTCGGTGTTGTTGGTGTTCATAGCCATGTTTCCCTCGCTCCTGGACAGGTTATGTTCCAGCATGGCAATTCCACCTTCACACACCAGGAGATAGAGGTCTACGATGACGTTAGAAGCGACGGCGTCCCGTATACCTACCGTATCATGACGGACGCAATCCCTCAGCTGCTGCCCCTTGACCTTGGTGAGATCACCCCCAACGTTCTGGCGGCCCGAAACGATCTGGCTGCAGCTATGGCAAACAAGGCTTTTCTTCAGGGTAAGCTCATCCGCGTCAAACTTGCTGCATGGATCCGAATGAACTGTGTTATTGAATTTATTATTTTCATCAGAATTCGCTGAAACAGCGTCTGGACATCTAGCAGGGATTGCTTATATCCGTCCCCTCGAACGCATGGCTTTGGAACACTCTGAGGTAGTCAAGAATCATGTGAGCTTCAAATATTCTGTGTTTCAAGCTATTCTCATCGCCCATGTTTCTTGACCAGTACAACGTAGAGAAGACCGCTGGAAACGCCACCGCCATCAGCCTCGCAGCGGTGGAATCTGACGACGCGCCGTCGTTCTTCACGCGTGGGGTCGGAAATTCTACGGCCGTCAGCCAGATTACTATGTTTGTGCCCTCCTTGTTTACCGAGACACCATGGCTGATTCTTCACCCAGTCTCTGCTCAGCATGCGGGCATGGCAACCCCTGGCAGGACTAAATCCGATTCTTCCTACGAATCGTGATGATCTATTGCTTTCTATAGTCGTATTACCATCGTTGTTTTACCGATCGGCGTGTGATACGATGAATAGATATTTATTTTGTGTTCGTTGCATCAAACCATGTCCAAGCGTTGCTCTGGGAAGATGATTGGGTCAGCTATGACTCGTACTCTGAAGGATTAACGTATACGACTCATGATTTGACCAATAATCACACCGTGAATTTGGCTGACAGGAAGGTTTCGAGTTTCGAACATGGGTCGGGGATCTCGGCGATGTTCGAGTTGTTTTCTATCTCCCCGTTTCTCGTCCTCGTTCCTTGTTCTTGCCTTGGTGTTTCGTTTTTGTTTTCTTTTCAGTTTTTATCTTCAGGCTCTAATATTTGATCTGGCTTTCGTTTCCGTTTTCCTCTTGCACCTCATTTTCTCCCTGAAGAGTAAGTACTTTCGTGTCCGTTTTCGTTCTCGAGCTCTAGTTTTTGCTTTTGTTCGACTTTTCATCGTGATTAATCTTGAGTGTTGATTAGTTTCCCATGTATCTTGACTTTATTTTACAGTCTCCGACCGCAAACGGAACACGGACACGGCTTGAAATGACGCATTGTTTGCGTCTGTGTACGCGATTGATGGATAACACGTGGTGCTTTTGATTGATCAACATCCTCGCTGTCGACCACGTCTACGACGATGGTCCTCCTCCGGCTTCAACGTTCAACGCTCTCGGCGACTGGCTCAGTCTGGCTGCCTAGTTCCATCGACTCTTTACTCGTCTTGGTTGATGGGGGCTCGAAGAGGCTTTAGAAGATGAAGATACCACATCGCCATTCGTGATTCGCCTCCTAGTTAGTAGTCGCTCACATTCCTCGACAAGCTCAACTCTTGAGACATCCCTCGGCTTAGAGTCGCTATGCTACTCTCCTACAATCACGACCTTTGCTTCTCTCGATGCCAACACAAACGGGACGTTTGCTCTAGCACCAAAAAATTGGGATTCATACGACCGTCGAATTCTCGATGAAAGCGAGCCAGCGTAGACGATGTTGCCGACAGGGCTATGGGCTCTCGTGTGCGTCTCACTTGCTATATATCTCTTTTAATACCGCAGCGATGCTGACCCGTTTTATCCCCAGCGCTTTCCACTTTATCGCCAGGATTCGGCAAGAGGTAGGCGGCAATTCCCGCGGGCACACAGACCTCTTTGACAGTACCCCCAAAATAGGAAACTGTCATTGATGGCCCTCTTTGAGCGGCCCGAAACGAAAACTCTTGAATCGCGCTTTCCACTCTTTCTGAATCCCTTCAAAATTTCGGCTACCCTCCCATTTGTTAATATTACACGCGTCCCTAGTACATCAGAATTATATTCCTCGCAACACAGATCCTGAAATCAAGGAATTGATATCTGTGACGATGTGACCATCATAATGACGCGTCACGTCGCTGCTCTCTCTGCTCGTCTTCTCTTTCGTCGCCGTTCATGGACTCGCCGCCGGATTTCCGATATGGATCCAATCCCCACTTCCTCGCAAAGCTTGTCTCATCACAATGCCCCCCTGGTATCCGAGGACGTCGAGATGACTGACGCAATTCCTTTGACCGCACTGGCTGCAGGCACTCCGGAAACAGGACATCTGAGGGTTGTAGTGGGCCAACAACGTCCAGTGGCCACAGAAATATCTGTGCAGAGACCCCTGCTGCCTCCAATTGACACTGATCTCGACTTTCCATTGCGTTCTTTTGACAACTTGCACCGCTCACCTTCCTCCGACTCAAATTCTGTCCTGTTTCGACCAACCCCAGACCAATCGCATGCTGAGAGCGCTTTTCAGGGCGACACTCGTTCCGTATATTCTCCGTCTCTCTCCAACATTTCTTTCCCACCAGCCTCGCCGCGTTTCCAGCCGACTCATACAACTCCAAACACCGGCCAGCTTCCCAGTCCGGTTGATGTGCCGCCACAGTCACCCGCGTCTACCTCTACCTCCACCTCCTTTCGCACTCCTGCTGCTCTCTCGAAGTCACACCTTCTTGCGGAGTATAATGCCGGCCGACTCAAGAGTCGGACAAATCACCTGTTATAACCCCTAACCCTAGGTACCCAGCGACCAAAGTGGTGCAGCTGTTTGGTCGCAAGCTTGCGATGGAATTCTGCCACCGCATAAAGGCGTGGCAACGGTGGCAGGTGCCATGCTTGCCACCGGGGATGGTGTCATAGAGGTCAGTGATGGCAGTGATGGCATCATACCTTTTTGGGAACCCTAATGGTGCCACTGCTGCCACCCCACAGGAAAATGTGCCACTGATGCCACCAGCCCCAAAATGGGTGCAAATATGGCTGGTGTGCCACCGCTGCCACCAGGGGGTTTTGCCTTGGGATTTTTCCTAAAAAGCAAGTGATGAGTGTGGGGGAGTGGCCGGTGTGCCACTGCTGCCACCGACCCAAATTTGAAGGGGTAGGGGTGCAGATATGCCTAGTGTGCCACTGCTGCCACCCCAGCAAACCGAAAGGGTATAATGGGAGCCATACTTGTGTTAAAGGAAGAGGTAGCTTTGGGGGCTGGCTGGGGTGCCACTACTGCCACCCATTGCTGCCACTGCTCTGAATGGAAAGGAGAAATGTGCTGTTAGTGCCCTGTAGAGAATTGCTTTTCCTGTTAATGCTACTAATGTTGATGCTTGTACTAGGAGGAATGAAATCATACCTTCACATACTTCTTGTAGCAGGCTGTTACTACATTGCTTACTTCTTGGATAAATCATTCTATTAATTAATTCTGCCACTGCTGCCACTGGATCTGCCACTGCTGCCACTGCATAGAGGTCCAATCCAGTGGCAGCAGTGGCAGAATTAAAATATGATGGCAGCAGTGGCAGGATCATATTTCTAGTTGGCAGAGTTTTTTCTCTGATAATCACAAGTACCACAGTACTGATCAACATCAATATACTCTGATGAGTATAACAAAGTTTTGAAAAATGGAGGGTAAAGTGTTTTTGCCACCGTTGCCATACGTGCCTTGTAGGCTGGACTTTGTCGTGTATAGCAAAATTCTGCCACGTTTGCCACAGCAATTTGAAGGTGATGGCATCATTATACCACTACTCCTAGCATCCCAAAGAGGAAATTTCTTGATACATGTTCTATATCAATAAAATAAGGGGAGATTGACTTCCAGTTGACAATTTCTTTGTGATATAGTGACCTCAAACCTTGATTCATGGCTGTCTATGGAAACTCGGTCCATTATATGACTCCCATCATATCCCTACACCTAGTACCCCAAAGAGGAAGTTTTTCCAAAACACATCCCAGGCCAATAGAAAACCAAAAAGTCAACATTCAGTTAATAGTTTTAGCTTGGGTCACCTTTTGGAACCTTATCTCATGACTGCCTGCAGAGAATCAGCTCATTATATCAAGGCCATCAAATCCAGCAAAATAATTCTATAAAATAACACTAACATCAGCATATTCTCATTTTCTTTCTAGAAATATGATAAATGTCCACTTGATGCATTGCACTAGACGCCTGACACATAGATTCATTGAATGCTCTCAGTTGAACACCAAAGTTTCATTTCAAGCCTTTCCTTCATTGTGACCTCCAGAAGGTAACCATTGGCATGCGATAATTAGTTGCAAGTCATATGGTATGGCTGGACCCTCTGGACTTGTTATCTGGGTTGTGTTGAGGCTGGAGTCTTTTAATGAAAAGGAACTACAAATGATGCTTTTGCCATATCTAACATGCTTTGGGCTTCCAAACATCAAACTGACCATGAGATAAAAGTACCCTGATTACAGAATACTGGTTTGTGTGTTAAAAAGCATACAATGATCACAGCTTGACTCTGGAATCCAGGAATTGTCAAATTGACCAGTATACTCTTGTAATGTTTCTTGTATAGATTCTGACACACTGATTACCTCCAGGCATATTCAGAATCAATGACCCTTGATATTGCACAAAAGACTATGTATTTAGGACGTGTTTTGCAAAAGTTATTAAGTACGCTTATATCTCTGTATTTCAATTTCTGTGAGTCAAAGAGCCCCTTCTACTGGCCTAGGATTGTGAAAAGAGATGTCTAATACATTATTATAGGTTCTAGAATTACTTTACAGTGTTTCATGATATTTGAAGACGTGAACCAGTCAGAAAGATCGGGTACATATAGGAAACTTGAGTAACTTCAGGTCCATCTGGCTCACATTGTTGAATCTTGACATTCAATATTGTTGTGAGCCCCAAATAAATCCTGGACAAACTATCTGGTAAAAGAAAAATATCTCTCTCTTCAGAATCTTCAATCTCTGATCAGGGAGCAAGGAATAAAATGAAAGCTCTCGGGACGAGTACGCGATCACCCCGGAAAAAGTACGCGATTAACCCTTAAAATTCAAAGTCAACGAGTGGCAAACGTGGCAGGTCCGGGTGGCAACAGTGGCAGTATCATAATTCTTGTGCTATATCACCTTAAAATCACTGTTCTCAGCACAGTCCTAGTGCTGTTCACAACTCATGATATCTAAGGCTTATTAGCTGTATAACAGAGCAATAGAAGATGTCATTGTTATCCTTTCATGGTATTTCTGGCTCTAAGAGAGACAAAGTCAAGTATTGAGCTTGGTAGTTTGGTGAACAGTATATACCACATGCTGGAACACTTGGAAATGGCATTTTAGTCTAGTGGTAAGATCTGTTGTTTTGACCACTAATTGATCTGAGGTCTTCAGTTCAATTCTGGTTCAGGGCTACTTTGTATATGCTGTTTTGGTGGTTGGGACTCATGCATGGGACCCCCTTCAAAACATGCTTTACAATCCACTGAAGCAACTGATGAAAAGCCTGTATTTCCATCTGGTATTCAGTTTACTTGCCCAATCCCCATACTATTTTCTTATCCTCTTTCCTGAACTCCCTGGTCTTTTTCTCTTTGAACAGGATAGAGCCAGTCAAAGCATTGAAAAGTTGAAGGTTAATTGTTTTTATGCTTCAAGATAGTAGCAATCAGTTCCAGATGTATTAGCCTTGCTTTTACAAACTATGCTGTTTCTGCCACCACTGCCACCCTGAAACTTTGAGTTGCCACCATTGCCATCACAGGGGGCCAAGTCAAGGTGGCAGACGTGGCAGATGGTGGCAAAGATGGCAAACAAGTATTAATCTTTACCTTAGAACAAATATTCATAATAGAAATAGTAATGTCAAAGCCTTTTGGGTTTCTAATTGTCTTTTAGGCAAAGGCACCTGTGGTTACTAGAAAAACTGTCTTTGCCACTCTTGCCACTTCACTATGTAATTCTGCCACTGCTGCCACACTATGGAACACAATACAAGTGGCAAGGGTGGCAGATTGATCAAAGAAGAGATTATCCACAGAATAACCAATACAGTAACAGTATACTACTCGGAACATGTGAGGGTCACAATTTCACTACTTTTACATTAATGTTAGTAACAACCGGGTGGTGGCAGCACACCAGCTGAGTTTTGGCTAGTGGCAACTGCAGCATGTCATTCACCTCCCCATACCTACCCTTGCTTTGGAAAAATACCAATTCCAGCCCCCAGCATATCTCTTCCATTTGGTGGGGTGGCAACAGTGGCACACTAGGCATATCTGCACCCCTACCCCTTCAAATTTGGGTCGGTGGCAGCAGTGGCACACCGGCCACTCCCCCACACTCATCACTTGCTTTTTAGGAAAAATCCCAAGGCAAAACCCCCTGGTGGCAGCGGTGGCACACCAGCCATATTTGCACCCATTTTGGGGCTGGTGGCATCAGTGGCACATTTTCCTGTGGGGTGGCAGCAGTGGCACCATTAGGGTTCCCAAAAAGGTATGATGCCATCACTGCCATCACTGACCTCTATGACACCATCCCCGGTGGCAAGCATGGCACCTGCCACCGTTGCCACGCCTTTATGCGGTGGCAGAATTCCATCGCAAGCTTGCGACCAAACAGCTGCACCACTTTGGTCGCTGGGTACCTAGGGTTAGGGGTTATAACAGGTGGGACAAATAGTGTTGGTAATACATACGAGCTCGAGTGTCCGCAATGTTCAACGTGGATTAACTCTAATGTGGCTCTGACTCGGACACTCATGACTGAGGCCCAGTGAAAAGTCCACGAGATGGATTGCGAAGAAACGAGATGAAACGAGCAATCTTCAAATCATTTCGACGGATTTCAAACAATTCCGCTAATTTGCACTGAAAAGCGTTATGGTACGAGCTGGATTGTGATAGTTCGTGAATTTGAGCAATTCATCTTGGCGTCAACCAGATAATTGTGGAAATGTGAGATGCATTGAGATAAAATGTACAGTAGTATAGCCAATGGTAGTGAATACACACTATACTAGGAACCCGTACACACTTACCCATACCATCCCACCAAACATCCAGGTCGGTAACCGCAGTGGCAAGGTGACCGCGCATTGGATAGCGGGGACTCGAATATTATCTTGTACGCGTGTTGTCTGGCTCGGGGACCTAGCAAATCGAGAAGAAACCATGAGACGATTGAAGACGACTCGGAGATAGTGCAGCACTCACCACCGTCGAGCCAGCTGCCACAGATATCTATTGGTCCGTACGATTGGCGGTTGGGGTCTAGAAGCATGTGGTAAGGCCGTTGTTGTTGCAGACGGAGTATAGTGCAAGACATACTTTCGATGTCGACAAAAAACCCCGCACGTCGTAAGCTGCAATGTCGTCTGTAGGCCGTGTTAGACAGAAAGACATAAACGATCGGAAATGTATGCACTTGGTGCTGGTTGGGCACAGAAAGCGGAGAGATCGAGGAGATGAAGCAGGCAGAAGAGGGGGACCCGGGAGACGATGTGGGAGAAGACAAGGGAGTAAGAAGTGACGTGGCGGAAAATGGCATCATTTTATGTTGCCTGTTGCCAAGCGCCGATGGTGCGCCGATGGGTAACTCAGACAGAGGTCCGAAGGAATGCTTGCTGGAGCGCTGGAGACTGCTGGAGAGCTATGTGGCGAAACGAGATGGTTTGCTCACCTGCGACAAACGATCTCAAATCATTCCTTTTGAAGTCTGCTTGTGCCATTGCATCTCAAAACATCTCAAACTATCCGAGTGACTTTTGACTGGGACTGAGGGCCAATTCAATACGCTGTTCCAACACATGAAGGGCCGCGCGTGTCAGGCGAACCTTGCACGGTCACGATCACAATCGCAATCTCCCGTTTTGAGTCGCAGAGCTTCCCTAGCGTCAATCTCAATGCTAGACTCGCCGGCGTCTGGATCCTCCTCCCCAAATCTGCTACTAGGAACGTCTCTTGCTCCACCACCGTCCCCTTTCATCCTAGAAAATTCCCCTTCCCTATCACGATCTGATCTCTTGCCGACAAATTTATCGCGCAGACAATCCTCCGCCTCTTTACCCTTCTCTCCGCGACCCGCAGCCTCACCGCTTCCCACGGCTGCCATGCCGCTGCCTTTTGCTTCATTTTCGTATGACAACCAGTATGATAAAAGCCAAAGGTGTGTCTGTATTCTTTTTCCGCAACAATATTCGAAGCTCTTACCCGAACAATCAGAATTGTCCAAGACCCACCTGAACGCCCTCCTTCCATGTCAATTCCTTCAGCAGTACCCATACCTCCAGATCAACCACAGCTGGCTGTCAATGAATGCCCCGGTGTTGTTGTTGATTGGCCGCTACAACTCGACCTGAAATTCAATGAAACCTTTCCATTTCATCGACTTCCCCTCGGGCGCTCGCTCGGAAATCTTCCTTTTTTCATCGAAATCCGAGAAGAAGGAGAGAAAATTGTAGCATGGTCGAAGTCATGCACTCGTCGACCCAATCCCTTTACCTCCTGCTGCTCCGAATGTCACAAAATCACCGCTCGAATTTTGAAATTAGCAGATATTGCCGCTCACGCTGAGAAAGGCACCAACTACAAATCCCTCAGTCACGCGCAATTGGAAGATCTACTGACGAAGCGTAACAAAGAAAATAATGATCTCAAATTGCGGGTAAGAAGCTCAACTCATCGGCCGTTAACAAGATTATTAATCCACATACTTTAGTCGCTCAATATGAGCCGTCAGCTGGCCACTTTTGCGAGGAAGATGGGCGACTACGAACGGCTTGTCATGGCCATCGCAGAAAACGATGTTCCTCGCGTGAACGCGCTGCTCAGCACTGCTCTGCGAAATGGTGCCAGCATCAATACAATCGTTTCCCAAATCCTAGAGTCCGTCCAAGGTCTTCGTTCAACCAAGGGTTTCACAGACTTTGAAATTGATCTCTCGACGCTTGTCTTCCGAGTCGGCGGAAATTGCTCCGTACCATCAACAACTCGACAAACTTTGTCAAAGTTACGCCTACCTTTGGACCCGTGACAATCGACGTTATCAAGGAGAATATAAGGAAGATCATCTTGGAGCCGCGAGGGTTGAGTGGAAAGACGCAGAAGCAGGGCGGCGTAGTGGTGATGATGGATGAGGTGGCGCTCGAGGAGCATCTCGATTACTTTCCGAAAGAGAACAAAATCGGCGGCTTGTGTCAAAGACATTCCGGCTCGACTCCCATGGCTCTACAAACGTACAAGTCCGTATACACAATCGTCGACAAACTCCGAGCAGGGGAGGTACATTTTGGGAAGGAAATGGCGGTTGTTGCGGTCCGTTTTGCACACGAGAAGGACTTATATCCCATCCTCCTATATCCGACCTGCAAGACGGAAACCGTGGAGGATATGCAGCAGATCTACACATTTGTTATGCAGGCTTGGGAGGAGCTCGGTGCTCCAGTTTTTGGAGACATTCGGAATTTCGCTACAGATGGCGACAACCTCCGACGGCAAGTCGGATACAAGATGTTTTGCGCGGAGAAATTACCGGAAACTCACCCGCTATTTGCCATTCTCGCCAATCTCCCAGGCCTGAACCTGTATACCGGCTTGAAACTCATATTACAAATGTTCGACTGGCGTCATATCATTAAGAGTGAGTCTTTATTCTGATTTCTAGCAACATTTAGTCAATTGACATATCACAGGGGAATCAACTCTCGTTCGCCAACCTTCTGGTATGTGTGTTCAAGATGGACAGGTTGTGAATCCGCACTTCCTCGCCCAATGTCTTGACTTGATCGAGAAGCACGACGAAAAATCCATACACAAGCTCCTCAATCCCGATGATCCTCAGGACGTCCCACGAGCCATCGACCTTATCGAGGCAATTGTATCCGTTCGCGACATCACGCCTCCATCCCACAACGTCGACTTGACATCCACTTGTGATTCCGTTCGACTTCTCGGGCATGTCCTTGAAAATTTCATGTCACCTTTCATCTCCCCCGACTTCAGTCTGAGCAAGCAGATACGCACACTCAGCACTTGCGCCCACCTCATTTTTGTGTTGTTCCGCGAGTATCGCCTCGACTTCATGTCTAATCAACTTTATGGCGACACACAATCAACAATCAAGAACATCGTCTTCTCTGTCGCAAAGCAACAGCTCGAGGATTCTCAGGTGGACGTCAATGCCAATGAAGACGGAACAGACCCACTCGAGGGCCATTTTTCATTCATGCGCACGATTGGCGGACACAACTCGGCAATGAGCTATAAACAGGCAGTGGAGCGTAGTGGTTGGGCTTGCGACATCCAGGGTGTTTATGGTCGCTGGCCCCATCTGCATCAGGAGAGTCGACGCCGACGAATTACTCGCACAGAACAAAAGGACCACCTCAATTCACGCAAATGGAATGCAGATCTCAAAGCCGGTAACTGTGATCTTATTGACGAATGGGCTATGGGTCGGATGAACGCCGTCTCGATTCTTCGCGCCTCTGGAAAACTTTCTACGGAGGCGTATGATTTTGATCAGATTTTGGCGAATTCCGATGTCGATTTTCTGCGTCCATGGGGTCAAAATTATTACCCTGGTGTTGCGCTGGACAATGACCGCTCGATAGAGCAGCCCGCTTCTAATCCCGACCCTTCATGCACCTCTGGCGCACAACCCCCTTCCCATAATGCTCTGCATCCCTCTTCCTCCATTCCTCCCGACGTCGAGATTGAAGGAGATGCAGATGATAGCGACGACGAAGAGTTGCCACCTGAATCCCAAACAATTGATCCCGAGCCTATCACCCTACTTGATCTCATCGACGACGAGCCCGAATCCGACACGTCGACTCTTCCCAAAGGCCCTGGCATTAATCCCCATAACTATGTGAAAGACGACAACAACAAATATGTTCATAAAGCATCAATCTGTCGGCTCGTCCTCAATAAAGCATTCATTGCCAAGTCCAAGGACCGCGTTGACCGTGTCAAAGGCGTAGACCTGGGCAACGTACGCTGCTTTACGAAGGTCGAGTCCAGACCATTGAAGGCAGGCGGGACGGGAACTATGACGGGATCAGCCTTTATTCCAGGTGATATATTTCTCGCGCTCGTTCACCACGGCAAGACTGTCTCGATGGCTGTCATCAAGTCAACCTCGATCATACAAGATGGGCGGTCCGTGCGCGATATTGTCACTGGAACGATCGGAAACCCGCAAGCGAACATCAAATTAACTGGGCAAATCATGCATTTGGAGGCAGTCAGGACGACATCGGACGACATTCTCGACGGAGAGAGCATGGAGGAGGGCTGGACTTGGTTGAGTACTGGTGCTTTCCTCACCAAGACTTCGAAGATGAAGGCTACTGGGATCTTGACGACTAAACCGGTGATCGTAACAGTCCCAGGGATCTTGGTGGAATTGGTGAATCCGACCGTCGTCGACGCGCGCGGCCGTCTCTCCGAGCAAGCCGCAAAAGGTCTCAATTCGGCCGGTACTGCCTGGGCGCTCAGAAACTCGTCCCTTGATTTTCTTCTTGCGCAGCTATCCCAGCGCCTCAGCGATACAACCACCGGCCTTCGCGCTATTCCCAAAGTTGGAGAGTCTGTTCACTTCCCTTACAAATTACCATCAGGTATTGTGCTCGGACGAAGCTGATTGATATGCTGATGAAAAGCACAGGAGAAGTTGCGCTGAAATCTGAAAGCGGCACGTCACTTGTTGCGACTAACCCAGCTCAGCGCTGTTTGTATTGTCCCGAGGTACCGAAGAATTGGCGTGCTCATATAGGTGCCCATATTTTGCGTCACTTGCGCGGATCCAGTGAGCCAAAAGCTAAGAAGAATAAGCCTGGGGAAAATTCAGTATCTATTGCGCAGGTTCGTGTCGTGCTTATTTGTCTCAGAGTTGACTAAATTCCGAGCTTTAGGTTCACGACAGCATGCCGTGCGGGCTTTGCGGACGCTCAGGACGCCCGGAATGCGAAGTCACCATGAAGCCCAACAGCAAGAAAAGTGATTCTGACATGAAGACAGACTGCCAATATTACACCCAGTTCCAGTACAAGACTGCCGACGAAGGTAAAAGCAAAGGATCATGTCGAAACGTGCCTATCATTTGTGGCCTTTGTCCGGGACCAGCACGTCAGCACGACACCGTCCCAGGGATATGGCGGTACAACATGCCCGAGCATCTCCGCATGCACCACGCCGAGTACGCTTCGCCCCAGCAGCCCGAAGGAATCCCGCTGCCATATTCCGTTTGGAAGTCGATGGAAATCTCACAAGAAGAAGAGGCCGCGATGGGAGTGAGGCCGGAGTTTATACTGCAACCCTTTACACAGGTTGCTTCTGCAGCGGCGGGTGGAGAGACATTGAAGCGAGCATCTGAGAGCAGCGGAGGTATTGCAAAGAGAGGGCGTCGTTGATACAGAAAACAAGTTGTCGCAATATTAAATTATCAGTAGAGCATACAATAGATCACTTGAGGTCAATTTGGTGGAAAGAACGAGCTCCAGAACGAGCTCCAGAGCGGCACCAACGGCGACACAGTGGTGGTTAACGCTGGCAGACGGTGACCGGAAGTAGCGGATGGCGCGGACCGTATACCCGATGATCCGGACCCTCCCTCCCTCCCTTGGGGGCACAGCATGTCAAAACTTTGAGAGGTTGATGTCCGAAACTTTATTCCCGCGCACCTCTTGGGATTCGGGTACACTTCGCGTTGTAGCGAATCAGGCTCTACAACGGGACAAGTTTCAATGATGCCCTTGCTGGTGCGCTTCGAAGCAATATCTTCGGTGCCCTCGATCTGACATACTTACAGGGCTCCAAGGCCGACATCGCTTCTGTTCTCGTCCTTTACGACTCTACGGTGCCTGGTCGATTCGTCTCCCATCGTTTGGGTTCCCGCTTGCTCCAACTATCGGCAGTTATGATTCTGCTCACCGACACGCGACACGGACGCCGTCGACTACGACTTGCGTACAAAGTTTCCCCCTCCGCCTGCTCATGCGTACACTGCCCGTGCATCCTCCCCGCCCTCTCCACTACCTCGATTCAGGTCGCGTTCTTCTCTGCGTGCATGCGGCTCCCCACTCCGCCGGCACTTTCATTCGCGGCGACATCGACCTGTTTGTCGCCATCTCAGCGGGCTTTCAGCGCTCGTGATGAGCGCGTGGCGCGGGCGGATCCCGTTCGTCTGTCATTTGCGCTTTCGTCCCATTAGTATATACTAGGCTCGAATATCATATCATACCTTTTTTCCTCGTTCTCTTCTCATTCTCCGATCTTCCTCTTACGAATGTGCAATTCTACTGTAACTCTTCCTACCCCAGCCCCCCTCTTCCGTTTCCTTTAACTCTCTGCCTCCCATATTGCTTGCTCTTCACTTTAGTATCTTCTCTCCATCTACGCATCTTCTATCCTTCTTTTCTACCACTCGTCTACATCCCCTCGCCCCCCAAGCTACTCCCTTCCGACTCTGTTTCCGCCCTGCGCTCTACTCCTCCCGTCTGCTTACCTTCTCCTCCGTGCCCCGCACTTATATGCCCATCTGCACCCTACACTTTAAGCTGCATTACCATCCCTCCCTTGCCTGCCACTCGATATCTCCATACATACTACATATCCGTAGATACAGCGCCCCCGCCGTACGATCATCGTCACCTTCGCCGCACGCCGCCCCGCCCGCATCCAACAACGTCTTCGACGCGGCTGGCTCACATCGCAAGCCCGCGCGTCCGCGTCGATCGTCCGTGCCCGGCAGTTTCAGGGTATTGGAAACCTTCGCCGCTTGGTTTGTCGGTGCGATACCCAAGACCTGCCATCTTGGAGCAGCTCGCATCTCCCCTTTCTCCCCGCCTCGCTTCGACTCGCCTCATATCCTCAACGTCGTCTATGCCCCGCCGTTCACGCTGGTTTTGTTGTTTATCTTCGTCGATGCGTCGGCTGGCCGCTGGTCATGACTGCGTCGACATCGCGCGATTGTGAGGAGCCCAGATTGCACCTCTGCACGCCGGGGGTGATGACGAAGGTGACGACGCTCCTGCTTGTGCTTGACCCGAGCTTCTTCTCAAGCTCGAGGAAGGACTGCGGGAGGGAGGAGGTAGAGAGCGGGGGCGGAGGGCGGAGGAAGGCGGGAGATGGTGTACGTCTGAGGTGGCGTGTACCGTACTTACGTCTGTGCGGGACGCGGAGGTCGAAGAGCATGTGGAGGCGAAGGATATGTGCTCGTCCTGGTCGAGCGGGTGTCAACGGGGAAGATGGGTTTGGCGGTGCAGGGCGTGATGATCGGTGATTGATGAGATCGAGGGCGGGCGGGCGTGTTTGACGAAGCGAGAGATGACGGGGGATGGGCAATGGGGTGTACACTTTGGGAGGCGGGGGGTCACGGTCTCGCCTTCATGTGTTGTGAATGTGAATGGGGAGCCCTGGAAGGGTAGACGTCGAGGCGACATACGCGCCATGCAACAAGAACTCGGTGAACTGCAAGACCGCTATGCGACGGTTTTGGATTCTGCACGCAGGTATGTAATATCTCTAAAGGTTGAGACTTTCAGGCTCACACTGCCAGGGACAGCTCTTCGCGATGCTATACGACCAATGTCACCCCTCGGTCAGATTCTGACACATCATTGCCCTGCTTCTCTTCATTCACACCGTCATCGACGTTCGTGGTGGGCGCGTTAGCGGCTCTCGTGTCGCCGTGATTCGGGCATCCCGCGGGGTATACACTTGTCTTGGCTTCAAAGTCGTTTGTTTCCTCATCCTTCTCTTCTGTCCTTCCTTCCTCATCGACACCCCTAATTTCTCACTACTGTACTCTACCGTCTTCGTCTCCTCCTTCCTCCGCTCTCTGTTACTTGTCCCACTAACCTCTCATACACATCCTTGACACATCTTCGCCTTCACCTTCCATGCGTCGTCTTCGTCTCGAATATTAATCCACTTGCTCGGCATACTCTATGATCTACCCCCCTTTCATCCACCTCCCCAACTCGGTATCAAAAGATGTCTCGAGACTCGGTCTCATACTTGTGTTATAAGTTTTCTTTACTATTCCAAGCTATCAAAGCCATTCCGCACGATCGATTATTATACAGCACATATCACTCGAGTTCACAACTCATAGTCGACTCATTAATCCGGAGGGAAAAAGGTAGAAAAACAACGACTACATCCACTAATTGATTAAGACCTGACCCCGAATTGAACGGGTCTCCCCCAACTCGTTTGTAGCCGTGCCATGGACAAGGGATGCGGGCACCCGCCATCAAGCTCAAGCCTTATAAATCTGGTGAATGGATATTCTCAATGCACCTCGTATCCTCTGCGTTTTGGAGTTTGACCTGCCAACTCGAGGTCTGATTCGACGTCGTATATTCGGTTAATTCGAGGATCGCCTTCAAGTCTGATTTACGGGTGATTATGATAAATTCATTCACAAATTCAACATTCGTGCCCGTCGTTTTCAATCATTGAGCGAATGACTTACTTAGGACTATATTGTGGATGGCTCAACATTAAGTATAGGTACATATACAGAAGGCCCTGATTACTTGTTAAGTAGTCGAATATGGCTTTGACTACTTAACATGAATAATATTCGATATTCTGCCTCCGAGATCCGTCTCACCGCCACCATGATTGACAAGATACTCAACGCCCGTTTCCGAAAGCGGAAGTTCTTGGCATGCTGGCATCGGCACGTTCACCGGGGCCGATCGTCATGACCAAATAAACAAACCTCTCTGTTCTCAACCATCATCACCGTCCCTCAGCCCCGCCTCGAAATCTTTCATGTCGTCCTCTCTGCTACCTCCCGACATTCAGGCTCTCTTAGCCAGCAATCGACCTCCCCTGGATTCGCAGCTTCCTGTCATTCGGAATATCATTGCCACCACTCGTGCTCGGCTTGCCACCCTGCGCGCTGAGAAGAGAGCACTTGCTTCCCGTCTTGACCAGCTCCCTGGTGGAGAAGAAAGCCGGGAGGAAATTGGCAAGGAACTCGCAGTCCTCAATGAAGCGGTCCGTGTCGTCGCAGAACAACTCCGAGCTGAGAACTCCCTCCTCTCCGCTATTCGTCGCATCCCTCCCGAGATTTTATGCGAAATATTTGGTTGGGTGGCACAGCGAGAATGCTGGTGTTACGTTGTTGGCAGCCCCGTCGTAGTCGCGCCGTGGCATTTAACACATATCTGCCGAAGATGGAGGAATGTGACGCGCAGCTATCCACGGCTATGGAGCACTCTGTCGATCAGCCACCACATGAACGATGCTTCACGATTCGAGCTAGCCTTTCCTGAAGCAGCAATCGAAACCCAGCTCGCGCTTTCCCGTCCTGCGAATCTAACTATCCTCCTCGACGTCTACATCTACCCCAATCAACCAACAGCGCATCTCGAACAGCTGCTACGTCTCCTCACCCGCGAAAGTAACCGATGGCAGAATCTCTTCATTCGATGCATGCCTGGTTCTACGCGCTTACTCGCTTCCGCCCTCTCCGTCATCCAAGGGCAACTCGCGCAACTAGACACTGTGCGGGTTACACTGGATGACTGTGACGACTCGGAGGCCCATTTCGAAGATCTTTGGAGCCTTTTTGCCACCGCTCCCAAAATGTGCAAGGTGGAATTTCAAACGTCTCGGTGCTTCTTCCCCGGGCCAGCAGGAATCATCCCACTCCCCAACTCATTCTCCATCCCCCCACACCAACTCACCCATCTTGCAATCAATTCGTCCCCAAACTTCATCTTCCATATCCTCCTTCAAGCCGCCGACACCCTCGTCTGTGCGGAATTGCACGTTGGCAGAGCCCCGTGTGACCCCCCACACTCCCTCCTCGGCTTCCCGTCAGTGTTGCATCTTCCCCGGCTAGAAACACTGTACATGGACAGCGATTGGTGCTTCGAATGCTTGTTCATACCCAACATTCAGTCTCTTGGGATAACTGACCCGAAGACGCTTCCGAAAATACTCGAACAGTCGCAGTGTGAAGTGAACTCACTTACTTTGCACGAGACTGGGATGAGGAGCGAGGAGATGCTGACTCTGTTGTCGAAGGTTCCCTCGCTCACGAGCCTCCTCATCAACTTTCGCTATTCCGATGACGAGATTGTGGAAGGCTTCATTGAGGGTATGAAGACGCCGTCCGTCTGTTCCAAACTATCGAAAATGGATCTCCGATTCGGGGATTACTTGAAGAAAGGCCATTCTCGGGCGATAGATGCTATGGCTCACTGTCGCAAGGAGCTCGGGAACCCGTTATTGAAGAAGGTTTTTCTTTCTTGTCCACCTAGTTGGTCGGTGCATTCAGTACAGCGGCGACGCAAAACAGATCAATCCGGTTGATGCCTCTTGTATATAGCTGGTATTTACTTTCTGAAATCGATTGAGACTTCGAAGAAATTGGGAGACACATTAGGGCGGCCAATAATTCGGAAGGAATATTGTTTGAGTATGAGGTCGATATTTGACCTTGAGCCGCATGATACTACATAAGTACGGGAGACGAGGAAGCCGATACACAGCTTGATAGCGATAGTCCGCCCCCATTCGCTCGTAAGTATACGGTCGCTGCTCGCCAACTGCTCGCACACATTTTTTCATTTAGTGTTGTTCGGGTCGGGTCGGGCCGCCAAGCCCGGGCTTGGGTCGGGTCGGGGAGGGTCAGGGTCGAGTTCAACGCCCGACCCGACCCTGGAGGTAAGGTCGGGTCGGGCTTGGGTCGGGTCTGGGTCGCGACCCGGGTCTCACAAGGAAAAAATTGATCTCTTGTCAAGAAGCCAGCTCATCAACAGGTATTGTCCTCAAAGCTGTCGATTCGCCTTCACTGTTCGCTCGGGGTGGGTTGCTCGTCGTTTGCGGTAAGAATTACCATATCTGGATGATGGGATTCGGAGAGTATATGTCAAGTTCGTATGATAGTAGGATTGGGATAGAGGTGCCAAGCTCGTAGGATATGATGGGAAAACTGTGAAATTTCGTAGGATAGACTAATTTAGAATATGAAGCACATGAAACTGAACTCCTCGGCAAGAATTCGGCACTGTCGGTACCCTTCGCCGTAGTTTGCGCGAACGGGACCGACCATTCCCGTCCCCTCCCCTCCCTCGCTGCGCTCGGGGTGTCCACCGAACCGGGGCCGCTCAGGTCGGCACACTAAAGCCACGTTCGCGCGGATCACTCTGTCTTCACCCTACCTCTAACCCGTCGGGGCGGGGTTCTTTTTCTGAATTGCCGGAGTTAGGGCGCGCTCCGCTTGCCCTAACTCCTCGGCATGGGGTTATTCTGGCCTTCGGCACTCTTTGTTCCGTGTCGGCACTGTCCTCTAACTCCTGATGGCGTATTTCTTCGGCCTCCGGCAACCCTATAGATTCAGGCTGACCTTTGTATATGTTACATGCGGTATTAGTGCTCAATATGGCAAACGATGCTGTAATACAAGACAATCCTACGAAACTTGCAGCTTTCCCATCAAATCCTACGAACTTGGCACGTCGATCCCAATCCTACGATCATACGAATCTGCCTGGGGCTCGGGATTCGGATGATGCCGATCAACGGCGGCGCTAGTGTTTTCCTGGCTTGGCTTGGCCCGGAAGCCATGGCTTTGGCCTGGCTCGAGCTGGCTTTGGCTTAGAAATTCTGAAGCCAGAGCCATGGGCCAACGAAAGCCAGGGCCAAGCCAAAGCCGCTGGCTCGGGCCGTGGCTTGGAAGGAAGAATTCTCAAACCTTGTTTAAATTAATGTGAAGGTAATTTTGCATTGTACTGCAGCAGAAATGTGCTACTTACCGTCTAATCGCTCACAGAAGTCATTATTGTTGCTGTTAGTCGGACTTTTCAGTCTTCAACAATCGAGGGCACTTTCCTAATTTGGAAGTAGACCTCAGTTTGTCGTTGAAAGTTGGATGATGTGAGCGACTTGGTAGTTGGTATAGTAATACTGAACCATGTGAAGGTAATTCCTTCCAAAATACGTCAACTATATAGTAGATTTGAGCTCACTACATCCTGCAGCTGAAGCCATGGCTCACCTGGCTTGGCCTGGCCCGAAAAATCTCAAGCCAGAAGCCAGAGCCAGACGAAGCCAGAGAAATGGCTTGGCCTGGCTTGCTAAAGCCATGGCTTGGCTTGGCTGGCTTCTGGCTTTGGGCCAGGGCCGGCAAAACACTAAGATTCAACGCTTGCCTTCTCCGCCATTCTCTCTTGCGATTCACTCAAAATGTATCTTCAAATCTAGAAGCCGACAAAGTGAGCATAGGAAGCACAAATTCTCCATCCATACTCTCACTAAAAGTCCTCAACAACCCCGCAGAATTGTAGGCGCCGACCCGGGTCTCGGGTCTCTCAGAAGTTGAGACCCGACCCGCGACCCTCGTTGAATTCGGGCCTGGGTCGGGTCGGGTCGGGCTCAATTTTCAAAAGCCCGGGCTTGGGTCGGGTCTCGGGTCTTCGACCCGACCCGAACAACACTATTTTCATTTCGAATTCGGGAAAGCTGGTGATGACGTTGGCAGCCTTAGCCTTTTTCATTATCCTATAGCCTGGTAAATCAAATTTCATTTAATCATCCGAGGTTATCCGAAGTAAGCACCTACTTACCCTGTCGAACGATCCACAGCGCGTTGTTTGAGTTTGTGTGCGCGTTTGATGATCACTGGCATGATGGGTGCCACGTGTCGTTTCTCCTTCCCTCCCTGGGACGAGGCACGACAACTTTAGTAGCATAGGCGCTCGCCAACGCCTATTGATCTGGCTGAACGCCTATTCCGAGGCTTGTCCGAGGCCGTTGCCAAGTCGTTGCCACATAGCAACATACACAGCATCTGATCAAGCATCAGTTAATCATCACGATGTAATGACTGCCGTAGGCCAAAAAAATACACAGCCGAGGAGCTAGGGCAAGCGGAGCGCGCCCTAGCTCCGGCAATTCAGCAAAAGAACCCCACCCCGACGGGTTAGAGGTTAGGGTGAAAGACATAGTCCTCCGCGCGAACGTGGCTTTAGTGTGCCGACCTGAGCGGCCACGGTTCGGGGGACCCCCCGAGCGCAGCGAGGGAGGGGAGGGGACGGGAATGGTCGGTCCCCTTCGCGCAAACCAAGAGAGAAGGTGTGCCGCTGCTTCCGAATGCCGCAGAATCGGCAGCAACACTCAGAAATCATTCACATCAAATATCGGCATATCATCGGAATAGGCGTTGATCACATCAATAGCTATTGGCCGAACGACTATTGCGCGAGCGCTACTATTCTTGTATGTACTCCCCTGGGACCCCTTCGTAGGTTACAGCAAGTTCTTTCGCGTCACGACTCGTTGACTTCCTCCGGGCTCGATTGCCTCCCGGGTGCTGCTAGTGGAATCAAGCCGGCGCTCAGTGAAGCGTGTCTCCGAACCAACGCTCCGAACTCGCGAGACCAAGGCTGGGAAGTCGCGGAAACCTAGGCCGATTTAAAGTCGACGGTTTACTGACGCTCTCTAATATCTATCGGTCGGGAAGTAGGCTAAAGCGTTTTTCGTTCTCTCCTGCGCTTGCTCGTGGATGTAGCTTGCTCATAGATGTACCCGCCCGGTCTGAGTGGAGAGTCGGAATAGAGGGAGATCATACTAGTAGGTTTGTTCCGCTCGCCCTCTAGGCTCTTGCCAATGTGTAGTTACTGCTTCACCTTCTCATCGTCTCAGGGCTCGCGCATGTACAGTACAACTGTGTCCCTTCCCATCAACGGCTTTCCCGACACCCAAACCAATGGATGCGCATTCCCTTAGTGCGCTTCCGTATGCCTACTACTCGCGAAACTTTCATGTCTCAAACAGAAAATAGTGTGCGTCCAGATCTGTTGTTCCGTCTTTCTATTCCTGAACTGTGATTTGTCGGAGTATAGTTCGACGTTATATTGGGTTCACTCGCTCCCGTGCAGGTTGATTGTGCTGTGGGTGCATTTGCGTTGTCCTTTCTTCAAGCACATTCCGTGCGTGTTGATGTTCATTTCTTGACACCCAAACTGGTGTCTCACTCAAATGACTGCAGCTCATTTCGGGCTCGCTACTTGAAAATATTCGACGTCTGAAACTCAATTTGTTTCTCTACGTTTGTAGGCTACTACTAGCGTAGCCTCGTTCGAAGAGTCGTTCAACATCTCCGTAGCTTTGTTGCGCAATTCAAACGATTCTGCTCTTCGAATATTTTATAACCAGCGCATCTCGATGCCACTTGTCATTGTTCTATTCCGTCTCCCAAACGCTTTGCGACATCTCCATTTCGGGAAAGGTTGGTGGCCAACGAACGCGCACCATTGTTCTGAAGCATAAAAATTGGTTCACGCTTTCTCAGACTTTCCCCAATTTCATTGTCTACTCTAGCAAACGTAACATTCCTTCCTGCTCTGTTTCTCTAGAATAAATTCAGATCCAGCTCAACTCGCTCGCAGTCATGATGTCCAACAGATTCCATAACGTACTTATGCCACCGTCCACCTTGCCACCCGCTGTTGCTGAGATACTGAGATTCAAATGTCGCAGGAGCTCGCGGATATCCAGCGAGACTGGATACAGCAGCAATACGATGCTGTACTCTACGGGGGCGAGGTATGCTTTGCTTGCCCACCGTCAAATTAAGCTTATCTGGCTACGGAATCGTAGATGTATGCCCCTCAGCCCCAATACCACGGCAGGCTCTCTGCCACTCACACCAAGCGTCATGTACGTCTTCAGAATTGCTTCTACCCATCCATTTCTCTTCGCAGTAATCAACCTACTCACTGCTTCCCTCTACTCCTCCACAGACCCTCCTTCCATCCTCCAACCCCTCACATCCGTACACCCGCCTCCATCTCAGCAACCTCCCCTCTGGCAACACGCTCCCCGCACCGCCGCCGCATGCCTGCCCCGAATGCAATATGGATCTCTTCATCGAATCCGCGCAGCTCCGCCACTCTCAGACTCACAATGTCCCAGAGTTCTCACATCGCCGCGTTATGGAGCGGGAGAATTCTAGAACTGCGGTGACTTTCGATACGGATACGTTTGTTTCGGTTACGTATGGGGTGCCGATCCATGAGATCCTCAGTTTTCGTGCGAAGTTGCGGGAGGCTGATGCGAGAGTTCTTCCGTTTGAGATTGGGATGGGGCCGATTACGATGGTGCTTGAGGTGGGTTGACTCGTTTTAATTTTGATCCTGATTTTGTACGACTTACATAATGCTTTTCCTGCCCCTTCAAATCACCAAAACCGGAGATTCCTTCTGATGGCCGGCAAAATTTGGCAGGCCGGTGATCAGTTGTAATGTGATCGGCGTGATGGCCAAGCTCTTCCCAATGCGTCGGAAGGCTGGCGACGCTAGGCAAGGAGAGGCAAGGAGCGCGCAAGTATTGTGTTCTTTCCGATGTTAAGGCAAGTCATTACCGTCATGTCCCTTAAATATCGCTTTGCCTTTACTGAGAACTATTTATGACGCACGTTCAGGTCACATTAAGTCAGAGATATCGATGTCGGTGGTTTCGCTGCACAGTGACTAGCTAGTGATCTGCACCCCACTGTAAACTCAGAACTGAGTGAAGCTTCACGCTTCAAGCCTCAAGTCAATTGGCGCGAAGCAAACGAGGACACGTGCGCAGTATGAACGCGACGCGTTTGTTGATTGTTTGATCTTCATCAAACATCATCATGTTGGTTGTCAAGTGTGACGGGTGACTCACGGCCCTTTGTTTCCTTCGTCCACCATCCCCACTTCATCCTCCCGCCCAGCTCAGTCTCTTCCCCTCCCCGGCCTCTTTCACTTCCGTCAAAACCCGCCGATTACTCTCTACAACTTATCTCTCACCGCAACCAGGCTCAAAGTTCCTCACGCTGCCAAGATACCCTCAAAACCCCGCGTTCCCGCAAGCCCCTCATCGTCAACGGTCTTCGGATCGCACCAAGCCTCAATTCTTCACCCTCTCCTGTTTCGAGACTCCTCAAACAGCTTCACTCAACTCATTGCCGCGTTCCATCGTCCCATCCTAGCAATCCACCCAAATCCCTTGTCCATCTGTTTTCCGACTGCCACGCGCGTCGCTCACATCGAGTCAAATTCAAATAGGCCGTGATCTGGGCATGTCAAGATTTGTCAAGCAATCAAGACCTCAAGACCTTGTTTCCTCATCGTATCTCTCAAGCATCTTGCAAGCGCGCCCTATCTCGTATCCTCAAGTTCTTGGAATTCGATCGATGCCCTGACTCCAGGGATCAAATACAAATCAAGCTCGGAGTCGTCATGTCCTTAATTGGCGGACTTCCTCAATTTCTTGGGAGAGGGCTCGGTCATCTGCTCCCTACTTTTTTGTATTTTCTTCATTTGTGTCGTATAATGGAGATGTTTTTTCTATTTTTTGTGCGTCCTGTTGTATTTATTCGAAGGGGAAAGGGAGGCGGAGAGCTGAGCTCTGGGATCATGGCAATCCGATGCAAGCCAGCAGAATCCAGGTCAAGCATTCCCAATGGTTGGAAGATGGCGGCCATTCCGGAATCCTTATGCTTTTGCAAGGCCGGGTGAAAAAATCGGAATGATTGTGGACATTGCCGTGGATTCCGAGCATTCCGCCGATGGCAAGGCTCGGCAACTATTTTCCTGTTTTGGTGATGTTTCTTTTTTCTCATTTTTTTCCTTTACCTTTTTTTCCCAAATTATATCTCGTCAATGCTCTCATTCATGCTCATGACTGATTCCTCGTATGATCTCCCCCTAGATCAGCAACAAATGCCATGCGGAGGATGTCCTCTACGCGAACTGCGTGCACCGGCGCATCACTAAATGCAACCTTGCTTACGCTCTCGCGTGTTCGCTTGCCCAGCTCGCGAAGAATACCGGAATTTCTCCTAATGCGGTGTCGTTAAAGAATATGAGGAGACTGGAGGAAGGCTATTGGAGTGTTGAGGCGCTGTACGGTAGATATGATTGACTTTGAATGCGGTGCTTAGGTTTTATTTGCTCTTATATGTATGTTTCACTTGAATCTCAATTGACTCTCAACTATTGTCCCGTTCGAGACCGAACCTCACCTGGATGCATAATTCTGAAACGAGGATGAATCAGACTCCATTTGCGTTGGCTCGGCGTCGAAGGAATTTGCGAACTCGAGTTGATTTTCACCGATCGACTTGAACTAGGTATCAACATTGAACTTCCGACGGACCGAAGCTCAAGATTCTCTGTCATTGTGGCTCGTTTTCTGTTATAATCACAGTTTTACTTTTTCACAGTTCGCCTGTTTCCGAGGGTCTTCAAGTGGCGCGTAGAACGCGTACTTTCACGCGACTTTCACAGCTTTGGTGAACGCGTGATTTGCACATGTGTACGCGATTGATGGCCGCTCCGCCATCTGATGCCGACGCCCCTTGCTCTTAACCCTCATCTCGAAATGAAGGAAAGCCCCGTGAATGTCTTCGAACTCTTGAATCTTTACATGAGATCTCTCGCCGGCTCTGCTTCCGACTGCCTGAACTGCTCTGGTCACATGATCTTGGGTCGTTCGGAACTTTCCCGCTCACTGGCAAAAACAGGTCCTCTATTTCCCGAGGACCACAAACGGTGTCATATTGAATGATATTCACGACGGAATCCCTATCTGTCGGGCTTGATGAGGCACTTTGGTCAAACACGCGTCTCGTCACATAAATTGGAGCAATCGACCTCTGCTCCGGGGATTCAATGGGACTCGCAACGCTTGGGATGTTCGCGAAGCTTTTCTCTTGCTTAATTACTCACGCGACTTCACGCAGCTTCGGAGTCGCGTTTTGTGTATTTTGTTCCAAGTGTCGACGGACGGCTTGCCACGAATCCTCCGGTCGTCATCGCTTCGTTTCTTGAAATTGGCGGCGGCCTATCCTAAGCCCCCGCGGATCTGTAAGTATTTCCCCGCACTTCTTGGTGGATTCCCCCGCCCACGCTTCACTATACTCCGTCCTCTGCATCGCGAATCGAGGAAGCTGATGACTATTTACAGTACCTTCTTCAGCAGCTGTGAATCATCGCGCTCTCCATGATGCAACACTCGACCTACAATTAGAGCCAGCAACAATCTGTTACATCTCGATTCTCCGATGCAGAATGAACTACTGCCTGGAAAGAGATCCTCCGCTCGCACAGATGGGATATAATGGTCGACCCCGCTCTTCTGATGTGAGTACCACAGTCCATCCCTCCTCCTCCCTCCCAGTCTGCTACTCCCCCTTCGAATTCAATCATGTCCAGCCCCAATCCAGAGACGCCACTTGCCCTCCTCCCCTCGGACGTTGCAGCTCAGCTTCGAATCGCCGAATATGTGACAGTAGGTACGCTGGCAGTGAGTTGAATAAATAATCTCCTCTGTCTTGCCTCACATTTTCTCATTCCTCACTGCGCAGGCGTTCATATGGGATGTGCTCTGCAACGCCCCCAATGACTGGAAGCTTGTTACTAAACATCGTATTGGCATGGGAACATGGGTCTACTTCATCGCTCGGTGAGTTGCTTTGAAACCTAAAACGTGAACGAGGGTAATTAACTTCGTTCGATTCAGATTTTGCACAATGTTTTACATTATAACCAGCACTCTCCTTCTCAGTACGTTTCGTAATGGTTGCCGAGGCCAAACCTGAGATATTCATTTACAGCGTACCCTGTGGGCGACTGCGTCCTTGCTCACCAGATTTACACCTCCGCGAGCGCTATGGTCATGCCGGCAAACGGCCTTCTCATGTTTCTCCGCACTCGGGCGATATTCAATAACAACAAACACCTAGTCTTTTTGCTTCTTTTTCTCTGGCTTTTGGTTGTGGGGACCGCGATCCCGTGATCAAGAGCATATTTCAACTAATATACTTATCACAACCTGGATTCTTCGCAGAGTCACCCTTCTAGTCGCCATTCCCGCCGCACTTGTATCTTTCGACAGCTACATTTGCCAAACTATGGGTTTCGTCTCCACAGTAATGGTGACCAACTGCATGACGAGCTATGTCTTTCGAAACACGAAGCTTGGCTATATCGACAGAATCATGACGACCACGGAGATGACTGGTATCGAGTTTGCGGGTCGAAGCAGAGGGTCGGATTCGCACGGAGCAGCTGTTGGAGTTGTTGAATAAATGTGCCACGTAAGAAGCCGTGGTCGCGAAGCTGTGTTACTTTTACGACTTAAACATAGGTACTTCAGGGAGTGTAAGTGTATTTGGTATTAGGTTCGCGGTGAATGCGGTGTAACAATTCCACTATTCGTTACTTCGGCCGGATTTTACAGAGTTCATAGACCTGCGGTTTCTACTACGTCACACCTTTGAAACGTTCTTCCTCACGCTATATCTCGATCTTAATCGAGATTTAGCTAAAGTTTCGAACTCTCCGTTGAGGTACCAGCTGTTTGGACGGCTGGACCTGGCTGGACTCGGTCGAACCAGAATTTTGTGACTTTTGTATTGCCCTTAGCGACTGGGGGATTCTCTCAAGATTTTCTGACTTAAATTCGATCGATCGACTTGAACTGAATCCAGCGGCTTAACCAACGTCCCTTCAATGAACGCGTTATTTGCCCGTGTGTACGCGATTGATGGATGACGTCAGCTGATGCTTACCGTGCCCCTTGCTCTTAACCCTCACCTCGCAATGAAGGAAAGCCCCTTGAACATCCCCGAACTCTTGGATCTTTGCATGAGATCTCTCGCTGGTTCTACTGCCGACCTCCTGAACTGCGCTCTGGTGGCACGATCTTGGGTCGTTCCCGCCCAAAAACAGATCTTCTATTCCCCGAGAGCCACAAACGGTCTCATATACACCACAGAATCCGTATCTGTTGGGCTCAACGAGGCACTCTGCTCAAACCCGCGTCTCGTCACATACGTTGGAGCAATTGACCTCTGCGTCGGGGATTTATTGGGATTTACAAAGCTTGCGACGTTCGCGAAGCTTTGCGCACACGACTTCACCCAGCTTCGGAGTCTGGTGTTGTATGTCTTGTGCGAGGTGCCGACGGACGACTTGCAACGAATCCTCAGCTCGCCGTCGCTTCGTTTCTTGAAATTGGTGGTGGTCTACCCCAAGCCCCCCGCAGACATGTATTTCCCCCCTCCCTCGCACTTCTTGGTGCATTGTTCGCCCACCCTTCGGCACGTGGATCTTATGTACACTCCTACAGGCCCTCCTCCTGACAATCTACCGGACGCATTCATCTCAGTCAAATCTGCCCGACTTGATCACAGCGTGCTCCCTTCGTGGCTGTATCCGTTCGACCTGTCCGAACTCAAGGCTCTAGCGTTGGAGAAAATCACATCGATTCCATGGGATCTATTCCCTCTACAAAATCTTCAAATTCTAGAGATTGGAGCCTCGGTACGGGAATTTGTTAATCTCTATCCGGGCAAAGATTAATTTCGCGATGTCACTTAACAGAATGAGCTTGCCCCCGTCGAGCTTTCTTCGTTGCCGTTTCTGGAGCTGCTTCGATTCAATCTTCCGGCCTGCATACCGCAAATGATATCCACGAGCCTTGCAACGATGCCCAGATCTAGTAAAATCCACACCATTCTCCTCTCTTATACACCAAACAGAGATGCGCCGCCGAACGAATTGGACATGGCAGATTTCGAGGTTATTGACGACATTCTGGCTGGTTTGGAATTGTCTCTTCATCCTATCGTTGAGTTCGAGTACCATGTCGAGAGCCATGATACTGTTAATCTACGTCGGGCGAAGCGATGGGAAGCGAAGTTGGAGGACGCGTTTCACATAGCGGTTTCGAGCAATCGGGTGAGTTGGTGAAGTTGTTTTCGATGCTACCGTGCATTGATGATCCGTTTAGTTTCGGTTTGTGGTGCGTAACGGAACTCAGGACGAGGTCTTTCATTGGTGGAGGGTGCGTTGTGGTTTCCTGCTTGTGGCTCAAGATAACGAATCGATCCGTACAGGAACTTGTCTTCAAATTGTAGTTAAGGAGTGTTCTAAACGATCAGCACTATCGGGGAAGGATTGTACAGCGCAACGTTGGATTCTAATACACTAGCTCGTCCTCTCGTATCTGAATAGTCGATGCGCTAATTTATCAGGTTAGATTGAAGCTCAAGAATTTGATAAGCCAATGACACTATTTCGATACTCCTCGATTTGAAACCTGGGACTGATTTTTGAGCAATTAAGAATTTACTTTTTTTCCGCTAAACGTGTCTCGAATATGCCTCTTTCCGGAAAGATCAATGTTGAATGTCCAAACTGAAGTGCTAAGTGAATTTGTAGGATTGTTAGGTATTCCCAAGCAAACCCGGAGAAGCAAGGCACTTCTTACCGGGCCATGAAGATTTGAGAAACAGAAAGCCCGATGCCCAAGTTTCTTCTCGCGCTTTCGTATAAATGCGTTGATGTCGTATTGAGTCGGACCCGTTCGATCCGGTGCTATGACATCGGCGTGGTTCTTTCTTTCTCTCAATCCAAGTCCGTCAACAATCCAAAAACATTCGTCTCTCTTGGTTCCTCGTCGATGAACCCATCGATTCACTTACCTCTGAACCTCAATCAACGTCCAGCTACCATTTCGAAGTTCGTGAGGCGCCAGCTGATTCAACAATCGAGTCGATCTCTGTAACTTCAGAGCGCAAGGTACAGTGTATATACCATCGTCGATATCTGCGTGAATAATGTACTACGATCTACGATAAGTAAACGCCAGTCACAAGTCCATCCATACATCCACCTCGGCAGACATCCATACTGGCAAACAGACAACGTCGTCCATCTCCACTCAAAATCTCTCCGCATCTCCGCTCCTCATCCACCAACAACCTGCACCGGCGCCGGCACCGCAATTGGCGACTGCCACCCCATCGTCGGCGACGAATACGCGGGTACATACCCCTGCGCCCCGCCAGCTCCGACTCCATACCCGTACCCATACCCAGGAACGAAAGCCACTTGCTGCGGGCTCCCACTCCCACTCCCACCGCCTCCTCCTCCTCCTCCACCCGCAGGAGGGGAAAGTAATTGCATCTGCATATAGACCGGCGCCAGCACCTGCATCTGACCGTGTGGATGTGGTGGCTTCGCTGGGTCTAACGCAGGAGAGGGGAAGCCCTGCGCCTGCGGATGGAGTTGATCGGGAGGCACAGGCGACCCGCCCGGCGTAGCCTGCATCGAACTCGTCGGCGGCGGCGAGGGCGGGGGAGGCGAGGCTTGGATGACGTATACTGGCGCGGGAGGGGCGGGGAGGAGGGGGGATGTGGATTGGATCCATGGAGTCTGTGGGTGCGGGTGCGGGTGCGGGTGGGGTTGGGAGGGGTAGGACGCAGAGCGCCGGTGGTGTCGGTGGGTGTGTTGCCGACGGGGAGATTGTCGTCGACTTCCGTGGGTCGGCGGTGGGGAGGGCGAAGGAGCAGGCGAGAAAGCGGGGTAGTAGTAGTACGGCGTTCCTGTAGGAAACCCGTATCCCAGCGTCGTCGGCGGCGCAGATGCAGGTGGCTCAGGAATCGATTGACGACGCCTATGCGTCCCCGTCCTATGGGTAGATCGATTTCTCCTCGGCGCAGGGCTTCTCGGCCGCGAAAGCGGCGACGCCCCGTCCGTCCCTGCCATCTCTCTCGCCCTCGCGCTAGCCACCCCCCTCTCCCTCTCAATCGCGGCCGACTCCCCCTTCGGATGATACCACGAGACAAGATTTTGCGACCTATACTTCGGCCTGTAGTCGACGGTAAGCCGGTCGGTGGCGACCCAGGGGAGGAGGTGCAGTGCGTTGAAGAACCGCGCGAAGCCGTTGAGCTCGGAGGAGAAGGATGGAGAATTGGCGAATGAGTTGTCTCCGCCAGTGGAGTGGTAGTGGTGCTGGTTGTTGTTGGGTGAATCGATGGTGGTATGCCGGCTACTTCTTGCCTGCGCATCCGCTGCTGACATACGGCGATAATCCTCCGTGGGTTGGGGGTGTGCTTGTATCGAGGCAGGCTCGTCGTCAACTCCCCCTTCATTTGATGACAAGGGCACAGCGAGACGATCATCCGCGCGACTGACACGGGGAGTAGCCACTGCCGAAGGCACACGCTGCATTGAGGGAGCACCTCCAGCAGCGTCACGATCATAGGGATTCTCCAGAGGTGTTTGTGGGAACTCGAGCACACTTGGCCCCCCCGCCTCGCACTCCACACGCGCCTCCGGTAGATCGCCCACCACGGGTCCCTGTCGAATGAACCCGTCGTTCTCGTCGTCCGATGCAGGCGGCACGACTCGGAAGCTCAGCCGCTGCGCTCGGGCTGCCCTCCCCACATCCATGGTCTCGTCCTCGCGTATGGCATCCGCAATGCCGCCGTACGCCACGGTCGAGCCAGGCACGACAGGCGTGTTCGGGTTGGAGACATACTGTGGCAGCGTATTCCCCGTCATATCCGTACCCTCCGTTCCTTCCTCCGTGTGCATCGTACCCCGTCGAGGACGCTGTCGAGTTCGCACAAGCGCACGAGGCAGCCTGCGTAATCCGCTCACGAAGCCACCGACGAATCCACCTGCCCCTCCGCTTCCCCCCTCCTTCTCCTTCTGCGGATGCGCTTCCCGCGCCTTTGCTCCGTGCCCCATCGTCCAATGGTACCCCAAATCCAAGCCAGGATAGGGTGGATCGATGTTTTGTGTATTTGATTCACGACGCGGTGGCTCTGGTAGAGGACGAGATGCGGGGACAGAAGGGGAAGTCGCAGGCGCCAGCGCCGGCACGGGCTCAGGTAGAGGTATAGGCTCGGCGGGCGGTGGTGTATTTTGCTGGTTCTGACTCTGGCTTTGGCTGTAAAGGAGCACCCATGAGCGCGTACTGACAGCGGCGCTTTCGTACGATGCCCGTGAGCGGCGGCGAGATGCGCTGTCCATCGGTTTGACGAAAGTTGGCTCGAGGGTTGTTGGTGAATGGAGGAATTCGACGTCAGCCATTTTGAAGGGTGGGATCGGGAGTGAGGCGAGACGAGGCGGGCTAAGTTAAGTTGCTGCCGCGATGTAGAGGTGTGGCGGTTTTTAATGCGATGTGATGTTTGTCGATAGTTGCCTGCACATGTATTGTAAGACGAGTACGGAGGCAAGGCAAGGCAGGGGTATGAGGTGCGGAGAGAAGTGCGTAAAGTTCGTGGATGCTGTTGATAGAAGGGCGCAGCGGTCAATGTATGCTTTAGAAGGATGGGTGGGTAAGTTCTCGTGCCTTACATTTGAAGCCTTCTAGATCGTTCTGACCGACAGCGTTGCGAAGGACGACTCTTCCAGTACTAGCCCAAGACGATGATGGAGGGCAAGAGCAAGCAAAGAACGTCGACGTCGCCATCGGCGTTCCTCACCGTCGCGCCACATGCAGAGCGACGTCATGAAACGTTGGCGAGGCTGCCGTGGGATGATGACCGGTTTATGCCGAATTCAGCTAAAGCCTGAGGTCTGAGGGGGTGAGGTGGGAGATGAACAGTTAAAACTGCAATGAAACGGTGGAATTAGAAGGGACGTCGAATGAGATGAACCATGTACGGACTTGGTCAGATTTTTCTAGCGGAATCTTGCTTTCATGTGGTTACTGAGAGAATTGCCCGATGGGCATGTCGAGAGAACGTCCTTCGTAATCGGTAAGTGCAGAATCGTAGACGAGTTGCGAGAACCAGCCAAGAACCAGCTGTTCAACTCGATTCTCGAAGATAAATCGGTAGTTTTCTACATTAAAGAAGCAGCGGTTATGGAAAGATAGGAACCCACCTCGTCGGTAGTGATTAATTCTGGACGGGAAAAACTCACAAAGAGACTTCAACGTCGCCAGAATCCTAAGTATTGCTTTGACAATAAATGGACGTTCAAAAGCGGAATGATTGACTGACCCAACTTACCAAGTAGTTCCTATGTTGCAAACAACTGAAGCGAACATCCCGTCGCAGCGCGCTGTATGGCCTATCACGGCTTGCCCCCGACTTAGCCTCCTGCATTGCCAAGATTCCATGAGATCTTGCATGAGATTAGATAGAACTGCGTGGAAGTACGGAAACCTACCTTCCCCGCGTAGTAACCAGAACGCTCTACAAGCATTGCGCTGGGTGTCGGAGAACGCGTGGCCGGTTCAACGAGGACAACATACGCCGCGATCTTTGACTGGGTGAGGAGAGGAAGAGCGAGATGTGACAGTCACACTCGGTGACAACGTGGTCCCGCATTTTGACGCGGCCACGTGACTCGATATTTCTGTTCCAAGTCGCGTTTATTGGGATTGGATCTATTTGCACTCACGCTTACTTGCGACTAATCTTCATATTTACCTGAGATACCGTTCTTATTCAAATTTTGCATCTTCGGCGCTCACCGGCTCTTGTGTTCAACTTGTGGATCGATCATGCCCGGAAATCTGTCAGTGCGTGCTTGCTGGGTGCTGCTGACGATGATGAAGTCTACAGACTCGACTTTATAGCGCGTATGCCATAATTCCTCAGAGGATCACCATCACTGTTCAAAAGTTCATCGTTGAAATGTCAAAATCGGTTCAAACAATAACGATAGGGTTTCTGAATATCCTCCACATTTACAAGTTAAATTCTGCGGTATACAGGGTAAAGGACGAGACATTCACATCAACCCAGCTCCAAGTGGAGGAACCAAGGCTAATTTTCGCCCGTCAATACCCGCCAACCGGGCGCATGATCAACGTTGTTCTCGCAATCGCACTTGAATTCCTCGCGACCTCCACCAAATCTGCACCCCCGGCAGTGCGCTTATACACCACCATCCCGCCGCTCACCGCCCCCAGCGCAACGAGGTATTCCTCACCGACAGGCCCAAGCCCGAACTCCATACCGCGAATCTGACCGAGACCGGTGAACACCTGCTTGACGAGATTCAGATCGGTGTCGTAGATGGCGATGGAGTCGCCGCGGGGGTCGAGGGTGCCGGCGATCTGTCTGTTAGATGCGTACAGGTAGGAATGCGGGCACGACAGCGAGGGCGCGGGGAGGAGTAGTTCCGCCGCAGCGTAGGTGGAGTTGGAAGGAACGTCTGTGGGGACGATGTTGACCGAGGCGAGGAATGGCGAGGTACCGTTCGGGTAGGAAGGGATGGCTTGTTTTGTGAGGAGGTTGGCGGTTTCGTGAAGAACGTACATGAAGTTGTCTGGAGAGTTCAAGATGGTGAATCAGTAATAGCACTCTACGTAGATTGAATGGGACGCACCAAGGATTCGCATGTGCCGCGGTCCGCTTCCAAGAGGTTGCTGAATGAATCCATGAATGCCAAATTCACCGGGAGCACCAGTTTGCCCGATACGCCAGACTTTGTCGCCACCCTGCAAATTCATTAGCCGAGTCCAAATTCAATCAAAGAGAACAAATGAGCAAGACGTACCAGATCCGGAACCAAAACTTCCTTGCCGTGCTCGACAGCCATGTGTGGGTGCGAAACACCACCAGCCGGAGGCGGGAACGTCAGAAGCACGGAGGTGGAGTTATCGAACTTGGTCCCCGCCTTTAACTGTTGGGACAATTTCGCCGTCGCCGGAACCGTACTGTCGTTCGTGATATTGAGCAAATCGGCTAGAGCAGACACTCGAAAAAGTATAATTAGACTTACATTCATGATCGCAACTTGACCAGTCGAGAGGGGGACGCAAAACGCCGGTCCGTTACCACCTGATGCCACCGAGTCGAGAAGGGTTAGACCACCGGCGGGGGAGATTGCGTATGACTGCAGGGCTCCGACGTCCACCTCATTCACCGCGCTGTGCGGAGAGGTTAGTTTTTAGGTAAAATCCTTACAAACGCTTGAGTAAACGCACTAGAAGATATTGGGGTTTGTCAAATGCGGGGTGAGCCAGGAAGGGTTGCTTGTGGTGGGGATAGTATCGACGTAAGTGAGCGACGATGTTTTGGTGTCGAAGAGGTAGGAAACGATGAAGGCGGCTGTGTGTATGTCCACGTCGCGGTCAATAACAGTCGAATCATCTCCATGAATTGTTTGACGCACTGTAGCCTCCGGTATAGATGCTGAACTTGACCATGGCGGGAGAATAAAGAGAGAGTAGGGAATAGAAGATGGAAGACGAGAGCAAGTTCGTGACGATCCACGCTAATTATATACGCGTCAACGCGGGATCAGCGTCATCCGGCAAAAATAACCGTCGGTAGATGCGGGCGGGCCGTTCTGATACGGAAAGATAAGTGAATCAAGAGAGTCGGGTCCAATCCAGAATTCATGCGAAATCACAAGATTGTTGAAGGAGGGTCGGATGGAAATATTGTTGTGAATTCATAACGCAAATAAACACTAGCAGCGCCTTTACTCAAACAAAGCGGGTATCCGAGCCTGAGTTCCTGGGTGTTCCGTTTCGGAAAACATTCCAAGATACTTTCAATCCTTAATGGAAGTTTACGGCCTCTGCCTCGCGAAATTCTCTAAACCGGTTTCGAGTCAGCTATAGCTTCCGCAACGGAGCAAGTTGGCACAACTCACCCGCATCCTTGACGTGGTCGTAGAAACTGAACCGCGAGAGCGAGGTGCGGTGCAAAGCTGAAATAGCTATAAGTATACAGTGAAAGATATCACTTCAGTCAGAGAAGTATTTCAATGTGAGTTATTGAAACGGCGTACCGGTTGTTCTTCCAACTCGACTGCAGATCATCGGAGACAACGGTCGACGGCGGCGTTGAATGGCTCACAAGTGAGATCATTCTTCACGAAAGGCGAAGGACTTCGGGATTAGGGAAAGCGTGGCGATGCTACAACTTGGTGAGATGAGGTTAGTGAAAGCCACGCAAAGCGCTAGAAGGCTCGGAAGCGAATTCTGCTATATCGTGAGCTCCAATTTTAAACGAAACGCAGAAAAGTAGGCATGCTTGATAACGAGAAGACATCGAAAAGCGGCAAGAAGACAGAGGACCATGACTATTAAGCATTATATCAGTGCTAATATTCCATTCCAAGGGAGCCAAGATAAGCAACCAACTTGAAACGAATCGCATCTTGAGGCTTCGATTCCAAGTTGGAGAAAAATTCCGAAAACGTTTAACAGAGTCGACCACTGGCAAGAGTTGACCGTGAGACGTCTATATACCCATCAGCAGAGTATGAGTGAGCTTGAAAGCTCAGATTCAACAAAGAAGTAAATGCAGCGATATGGTTCTCGAACATCCAGAGAGCCTTGCATCGTGGTGGAAGGAGGCAACGTTCGGAGTCTGAAATACCATCATGATGTCCGCGAAGAGTCACATCAGGTGAATGTGACGGTCACATATCAACGCTTCTTCTCCTCAAACGCCCACCATGGCTCGCTCGTCGTGCACCTACGGCTGCATCAGTGGATTTCGGGAACACAGCCAGGGTCTGATACCCCCTACCACTCCTCCGAGGCATCCATCAAACCGTAACAGAGACTCAAAGAGTCAGAAAACGTGATTAAAATTCAAGACTGTACTAGCCTGCAAAAGAATTACTGACTGCTTTCCCTTCCCGAACCTCAAGATAGTCGCTATCTTCATTCATAACTCGACGGCTTCCCATATCAATTCGGATCATGCTTCAAGGCCTGAAGCTCCTCCCTCCCGCGATCTTGCATTGCTCGCTTGAGAGCTGGGATTCTTGATTGGCTAGTAGAGGCCTTTTGGATTCCGCAAGGGTTATCTGGGTGGGTATCTGGACTACCGATTCGTCCGTCTTGCTGCTGTCTCGAGTACTAAACATCTCTTTTGCAGGGCAATTGCAGGGCGTCTTGCCCACGCGGTCACCTACTCCAACAGCCACAGCATCCGCTCGATCCTGATTTTTCATTATACCCTGGCAGGCGCCTCGCCGAATTTGTGGCTGCAAAGCTGTCAACCGTATCCCCGGCATGTTCAGAATCAACCGAATCTTTCTTTCTCGGCGGTGACCTGGCTCCCGGACCTCTTTCGAACAAGTGAGTCTTATCTTCCACTCATAAAACGTCCATTCACATCTCTGAAGCCTTCCTGTATTCGATTTGAACAAGGTTGAAGGCACGCATTCCGACCTTGAAGGATCGATGATTGTCAGAATTTCATCCGTCGTCTGTCAAGGAACGAATTTGACAGTTTTGGCGGTGCCTCTCCTAATGCAGCACAATGAACGTTTTCCCGACGCCAACGCCACAAAGTTAATAAGGGGCCACACGCAGCCCATTGCCTGTCGTTTTCACGCCCCGCGATGAACTGCCAATTCTCCTTTGGCCCCAATCGCTCATACTTTTGCAGCGCGGGCACCGTCTATGCTTGGTATGTGTTTCTTCAATGCCTCGAGTATTGCTGAGGGACTGACGACGGTGACCTGAATAGGAGCCCGAAAAACCTACCACCGCCTCTAGCAAGGCTACTCGAAGACAACGCTCACCCTCAAGCGATCGATATCCCATACGATGTCGCTTTCCCGATGGAACCCGGGCTGTATGCTTTGTGTTGGAAGACTCGGACGGGGGAAGACTGGTTTGAAGGTGCGTTTGACCAGTCGGCTACATCTTGCCCAATGTATGTCTTTCTCTCGATCTAACCTCGACATTACTAGACGGCCGTCTCGGACCGCGCTACCATCGCCTCGCTCGCTTCGTCAAAAACGTCTCTACTAAGGGTCCCGGACTACACACCACCCTAACCGTTTTCGGGCCTAACTCCTCTTTCTTCTCGCATTCACCGACGGGATACTGCTGGCAGAACATTCCCCCGGAGCTCGAAGACGATATTCATGGCGCGATGAAGCTGCGACGGCCGACATGTGTGGCGCTAGGTGTGCAGGGCGCGTATATCGTCCTGTACAATGATGGGACGATCGTGTTTGACTTGAGGGGGCAGTATCCCCTCGTTGAGAAGATAATACGGAATCCGCAGGAGGCGGCGAGGAGGAGGGGTATCATGGTGAGTCTTTCCTTCCGTTTTGTCTTTTCGTTTCGTGTTTGCCTCGCGTCGATTCGTTTCGCGTGATTCCTTTTCCTTCCTCATCTCATTCTTTCTTCTCATATTCAAATCGACTAATACTGTCCTCTCGCAGTACATCGCCCTCAATCCCTTCATTCCCGGCGAATTTTATGCCGTCTACGGAGACGCCTCGGCTTCGTGGAACTTCCCAACAGCTTGGAGCGCCGACGTCACTGCGATTAGCAGGGAAATCAAACCCATGCCCGTCGCCATCGTTCCTGCTCCTACGCCGCCGAAGCCGCTTCCCACATCGCCACCCGCGGTGGAGGTGAGCTTGGGTGGGACAGGTCCACCGTCGGTGAGCTCAGGCTCCGTGGGTAGACCGCCATCGACTATCTCGACGATGAGTGCTGGGCGGCCGCCTTCGATTGTTTCTATGAACGGTGGGCGGCCGCCGTCGACCATTTCGATGGGCGGCACGTCTGTGGCTCCTGCCGCGACGCCCGTGCAAGCGCAAACGGTCGCTTCGGCTTTGGCGCAAATGGTCGCTCCCACTGCGACTCCGACGCAAAGTCTGCCGCTAGCTCAAATGCCCTCGCCTTCCCCTGTCGCCCACGCACCTACGCCATCGCCATCGCAGCAGCCGATGGCGCTAGCTCAGATGCCTACGCCCTCCCCCACTACCGCTCAAACTCATCTACTTCAGCATCAAGGCACGAATATCCAGCAGCCGATCCCGACGATGCATACGGGCGGGAGCGTCCCAAGCATGCCGAGTCACTCTCCTTCTGCCTCGCATGCTCAGATGCCCCCCGCCGCTCCCGCTGCTGGTCACGCTCAAATTCACAATTCCGGTGCGAATATCCAGCAGCCCGTTCTCTCGATGCCTACCGGCGAGAGCGTCTCGTCAATCCCGAATCACTTCGCCTCTCCCTCGCAAGACGGCCTCGTACCGCAGCCGACTGCAGCGATGCCAGTCCACCCCACATACACCGGTGGAGGCGTTCCGAATGCGAACGCCGTGAATTCTGTGTCCCAGCCCCAAACGTATGCATCCCATCCGACCCCCGCTCCGATCCAGCCTACGTTCACTGGTGGAAGCGTCTCGAGCCTACCTTCTCAGTCCGTCTCGAGTGTTTCTTCCGCCGCGTCCGGTAGCGTAGGAGGACACGCCGTTCCTTCTCAGCCCGCTCCGGTTCAGCCGACCTTCACCGGGGGGAGCGTCTCGAGCGCGATGAATCACATCGCACAGTCCCTTCACGGGCAGTCGACTCCTCCGCCGATACAGCCTACATTCACGGGCGGAAGTATTTCGAGTATGAGCTCGCACGTCGCATCCCCATCCCCGGCACCGATTCAGCCCACATATACGGGTGGCACGGGGACCCTTTCGGGCGTAGCTTCCTCTGTATCAAACGTCGTGTCTGCTGGCGTCCACAGCGTCTCATCCGCCGCTTCCAACGCCGTCTCCGCCGGGATCCACAGCGTCGGACACGCAGTTACTGCGTCTTTCGATTCCCTCGAGGCCCATATCACCAATAACGGAAACGGGGACTCTCCTCCGCCTGCATACGCACCGATTCAAGAGGCGACGACTATGTCCGCCGGCGTAGGGCCCATCGTGGCTTCGCCGGTACAGATGAACTACACTCCACAACAACCTGCATACGTCCCCGTCGGCCACGCCGTCTCTGCGTCGTCCGCTTCCTCGCAAACGCCTCCGCAGACGTACAGCGCCAACTTCCATCCCCAACCTCCGCAGTCGTACGCCACGATTGGCAATAATATGCATCCTCTCCCCCGTCCCCCAATCCACCACGCCCACACGCAACCCGTATCGGCGTCGCCTCACCCTTTACCTTCCCCGCCTACGCCCTCCAACAAACTCACTTGGCAAGAAGGGCTGGCGCTGGGCTTGAAAGCCGCCTCGGGCGTGAACAAGATCGTCGGCGCATTTACCGATAACAATACCCCCAATTACGGGGGGGCTGACAGCGGGAATGTCGTGACGATGGGTTTGCAGGCTGCGTCTGGACTCGGGAAGATCGTCGGGGCCATTGGGAATTCGGCCAACAATAACAATAATAATGCTGTGGCGCAATATCAGCAATATCAAAACACGCAGAACCAAGGTTTCGATTTGTCGGGGTTGGGAACGGTGCTGGACCAGGTGGTGATGCAGGAGACGATGTACGATGGGAATGGGGGTGGGGTGTTGGTGCAAGAGACGGATACGGTGTACGATTTTTCGGATGGGAATGGGAATGAGGTTGTGGTGGAGGTTGATACGACGACGACTATTGCGTATTGAAATCTCACAGCATGTGTATCTGAGTGTTTGAAGAAAATATCGGGATCCCAATGTCCAGCGAGGTCAAAGAGGTTAATACCAAAGCTCTACATGCTGAAGTCAATAGCTAGAACCAACACGGGTCTGAAGGAATGAAAGAAAATTTGAAACATGGTGTCCACAACCAACGCGATTCTAGTTCCCGCTGAGCCCGATTAAATTAGGCACAGACCCCACGATATTTCCCTTTGCTGTGTGCGTTGATGCTTCCCGTAAACTCAGCGTAGGAACTGCGATCCTCGATCTTATAATCATCGAGACCCCAACCCCCTGCAAAAATTCAAACGTCATCATCAGCAACATTGGACGAAAACGCACAGTAATAATGCCCCATCACACGACTGTTGAATCCAATTCGGAATTCCCCCATCGCCGTAAATGGTACGGTTCCCTTGGAGCTCTGAAAGCAATTCTCGCTGACCAACTAGAGCAAATTTAAATGAGGCAATGGCTTTTGAATGCCGGATGGCAGCAGCATTACCGAGAGGTGACAAGTCTTTCCAGCGCGGGAGTCGATTGTGATTGTGTTCATGATCTGATTGTTGACTTTAGTTTCGAAACTAAGTAAACCGCGATAATCAATGGAGCGGTATTGCCAGTAAGAATAAGATAATCCTTGCCTAGACCCGTATGTGTTGGTGAACTGCACTCCGATGGTATATGATGCCCCGACTGAGAAGATGTCTGGGACGCCCACAACGATGGAGGCCGTGTAGGACCCGGAGAGGGTAGATTGCTCTGGAGTTAATGCCATGAATTGTTTCAGGAGGAAGCGAAATGAGCACCCACTCGTTACCGTCTCTCCAGCAGTTGCCGCGAAGCCGGAAGCAATAGTGATAGAAGTCGTTCCACTAGTACCCACAAGCACTCCGTCGGTGGTGATATTGTTGAGTGTACATTGGCGCGTTCCTATAGGGGAAACTGCGTGAGCCGATGCTGAATATTAGCGCAAATGGTCCACTTACCAGTTGGAACCAGCGACACAATTGTGTCTCCGACGCAGGAGTGTGCGTGGGTCACACCATCCTGCCATGAAGATTTAGGAGCTGTATGAGAGATTCGCACACCGAACTTACCCATGTCGTCCACAGATTATAGGTTGTATCGCCAAAATGGTTCCGAATATCCTGAGCAATAGTCGGCCATCCAGGAACTACAAAATAATCGACTGAGATCAGATTGTGGACTAAGTACTAGGACTGTGCAAACGTACGACTTGTCAACTCATGAACAGCAAGTGCAGTACACTTTCCACCCAGCGCAGGTCTTTCGACGGCAGCGTCGACCAGATTTCCTGGAGTATGATATCTAGCAAGCTCCGTGAAGTTGCGATCGTACGCGATCGTCCAGTTGGGTTCTAGTCCGTAGGCGTGTGCGTCAGGGTGCAGACTCTTGAGAGTTATCGCGGAGATGTCGTCGAATGCAGAGAAAGCAACGACGAGAGCAACAGCAAAGATGATGGAGAAGCGAACCATGGGTTGCAAAGCTGAGAAACTCGAGGTTCGCTTCAGTTTTTATGAAGATTCGGCGACTACAGAGAGCGAAATCAACGGGCGATGGGAGTTTATCTCAAGTTTTGGCTAGTCAGTACAAGATGGTCTGACAACTTGTGCCACAATCCAAATGGGCACTTGGCAAATAAGGCAGCATGAGTGTCATCGTAGCTGAAGACAAGAAGGGGTGTGAGAACAAATTTAAACAAAGCAAACGGCATTCGTTCGCCGAGATCTTGTGTTCCGAGTTCAATTTTCTTGCTTCAAAAGCGATATTCGCTGGGCTACCAATTATCGGTAGATTTACGTGGCAGGATATAACTACTGAGATTCAAGAATCAACATCGACATCCGCACATGGCGCGAAAATCAGTTACTCGCCACAGCACAGAATGTACAGAATCCCCCGCCGGGCCCATAACAAAATTCAACATGCGTCTGGGCTTCAAAAATCAGCTTCGCTGCCTTAGCGGACTACATCGTGACGATCGCTCGCTTCCCGTCGAACAATCGCCTTCCTGCACGGTTCCATTCAGCAATGCTCCCGAAGGCGAACTGTATAAATGAACGCTCGACGCAAATCGAGTTGATGTTACACCATTTTCACAGGGATGCGAAGGAACTCATCTCGAGTAGACTACTAACATTCCGGGGTGAATGCAAGTTTCCTAGCGAACCGGAGCCTCTACCAGTGAACCCTGTTTGCAATGGTACGATTTGCCTGCATATGATGCTCCACAGATATGCAAGTGCGACGTTTGTGGTACTTGACATTCATCGGGTTCCAGATTTGTCCCAACAGAAATTCACTATCCGAAGGAGGCAATGATGGTCTTGACTCTTGTGCGACACGAAATGAGCTCAGGATGCACGAAGTGGAAGATCGGAGGATGGGATGAGAGTGGAGTGGGAGAGCAAAACATGGTGCACATGCTGCATTTGCAGCAGCACAGCCGTGAAGAGTCGGCGATGACGACTAGGATTCTGCGCAAGGTAGAACGAACGGTCGGCTACAATTGAGTCGAAAACCATTCAAGATCGTGAGCCGTCAGTCTCGACAGGCTGAGACGGGAGGCACAGACAGATCTGAGATAGATAAGCCAGCGCAGACGGTCTTGCGGCCGGCGACCGAGTCAAATTCATCTTTCTATACCAATCGACGCCTCGCTCGACACCGTTGAGAATACGATGGCTTATCCCAGACATACGCCGCTGGTGTCGCAGCTACCACTCCACTAGCCGAGTAGATGACATGGATCCATACTCTCCCCAAGTGCGAAACCCGGCTACCGAGGAAGACGAAAGAAAGGGCTATCGGGGCTCGAGGAACGACCAACATACGTCGCGAGCGTAGAAACCGTAAACAAATAAGATGAGCAGTGCTGCAGCAGGCGCACGCTCCCCGGACTCGGCAGATCAAAAGTACAAAGCGACAGCGACGAGACTGCTCGCTGCCACATCGAGAAGGTTTCAGAAGGTTTCCCCCCATTCCCTCTCAGCGCAGTATCACCGACAGCGCAAACCAAGCCACAGCGAAAGCTGGGATTCGTTTCGCTTACACCTCTCCGCCACCCGGCCGTCGAATCATATCATTGTGCCAAGCCTTGATTCGCGAATCCCCTCCTGGCCCCGACGAGAATGATGACGGGGGCCCGGGGCCAACGACGCCACACGAGCAGACTCATAGGTGCGCGGCAGCACACCTATGATACGCCAATGAAGCATGACCCTCAGCGACAGACGAAATATATCCGAGCCGTGGCTGTATTCGGGGAAACGAGTCAGCGACTATAAGATAAATCAAAAGAAGGAACTCACCATACCTCCACGTCCACCTTGACGGTCATCACGCCCTGCATTACGGCTCAAGGCCTGCCTCCTCGCAGCGCTCCCGCCGCTTCTACCTCCCGTCCGCTCCCAACGAGGCATACGCCATGTGCGCGGCGGCGAGCCCTTCACGCAAACAAGCGTCAAGTCCTTGCCCTCGCCCCAGCGCTCACATCCGTCCACATTCCCATCCGCATCTCCAACGTCTGAAACGTCCCATCCCATCCCATCCCATCCCATCCACCTCCTTGTCATAGACCTCGTCCCCTCCTCCCCATCGCCCCAGACGAGCCAATCCATCTTCCTTCGTCCCCACGACCATCTCAATGACCACATCCCACCTTCCCCGAATCCCATCCTCATCCTCCACATCCGCTCGACAAAGACGAGCCCTCCTCCACGCCGATTCTGCGCCTCCTCCCCCATCACCGACCTCGTCTTCCGCACCCCGTGTACCCGCCCCGTCATACACATATTACCCTTCCTTCCCTCTCCCCCGCGCCGTCCCAAACCCATCTTCCCGCCCCCTTATCCAGCTCTAAACGCGCCCAAGCGCATCTCCTCGTCGCAAGGCAGTTGTCGTGCCCATCACCCATCCAGAGCCGCGTTGAAGAGAGACCGAGGAAATGGGCACGAGCGGCGGGGTCGTACGGGTAACGGGACGAGGGTAGCGGAGGGGAGGACGCCGATCCCGATCCCGATCTCGATGATGCGTGGCGTTAGCTTGTCGAGGGACGGCATCCAGCGAGCTAGGAAGACGGCGGGCAGACGAGGACGATGTGGTCCTTGGCCCAAGACCTTAACGCAGGACGCGGGGCGAGGTGGAAGTAATGTGTCGGCGGCGGCGGCGTCGTATCGATTGGCAAAGGTGCCCTGGGTATCGCTGACGTATCATTCAGACGGTGCCGACGGCGGGGAGATGAGGGCTCAAATCGTATCGCATGGTAGCGAAACGGTCTATCGTATGGATGGAGGAGAATGTCCGTAGACGGAGGAATATTCGAAAAGGGGAGGTATGATTGAAATACCAAGATATATCGAGCGAAGAACGTGCATGAGGGGAGGGGGTAGGCGGGGGAAGGAGGAAGGAGGTACGTGGTTATTGGGGGACAAAGCGGGACGGAGGGTAGACGATGTCGGGAAGAGGTGGATGACAGGGGAAGAGATTCGTTTGTGAAGAGGAGGTAGGAGTGGAATCGTAGATTACTTAGGAGTAGAAGACGAAGACGAAGGTATGCATGAAAAAAATGTGGGGGAGATGTGTACGAGATGGGTAAAAGATAGGTGAGATAGGTAACAGGGAACGCAAGGCACGGGGGTGAAAGATGATAGAGTATAGTAGCGAGATCAGGTGCGTCGATGAGGAGGGGGCCAGGGCGGCTCGATATTCAGCGCAAAGACCACGCGGGATATCAGAAAACTGCGTGCCATCGAGCCAGCAGATGGGGCTGGATGAACGTATGCACTGACAGAGACGTGGGCGCGCGGGTCGCTGCCACAGCCTATGCCGATGAAGATGCTCCAGAAGGGTAGGTGCGAGTTGATTGATACGATACGGGGAGGAATCCTGACGAGGTGGGGGACCCGTCGTCTAGGAATCGGGGTTCGAGAGGGGGTTGACAGACATAGTGGAATTGAAACAATATTGTATGCAGAAGGGCAACCCGAGGTCGTTGTGGCTACGCATGGGTATTAGTGCAAATCAATCGGAAGTCTGGAGAAATTGCACACCAGCATTGAGGGTTTGGATTCGATCCAAGGCGGCGTCTCAGACCGCTCACAAAACCTTGCAAAGCGTAGACATCCATAGCGCAGCCTCTACGAGTGACAGCGAACCCGCTATGTAGATAATCTTGGAGGTCACTGGGGTATATGTCTCCGTCAGGGTCGTCGAAAATGGCTAGCTGTGAAGCCTACCGGCGATTGCTGAATGGAAAGCCATCGAAAGCCACTCCCAGCACCGTCGTAGAGCGTGGCCCTCGTGGCGTGTGGTGTATGCGAATCCACGAGGCGATCGTGGAAAGGGCTAGAAATAAAACCAGTGAGCATCGAGTCGATAATAAAGGAGAGTGAAAGACACACACAACGGCCTAGATCCATCCCTTCAATGCTAACTATCCTGGCTTGCATTCACCAAGAGCGAACGGATGGTTTGTGCTTCACAACTTGTGCCAGATTTCTGCTTTTTCTGCGGCACAACCAAGGCAGAGCCCGAGATCGATGCAAATTTAAAGCCTTCCCTTCGCACCCGAGGCGACCGAGAACCCCACCCCAGTAGGTGAACTAGCCCACCGCGCACGCGCTGTCGAAAAAGGTCGAGCATATATCTTGACTCTGATTTGTGGTCAGCGTCATCCGAGAGTTGTCAATTTCGCCTCTAAAGCACGGCTATCTTCTGAATTTCGTGGAAAAGGCCAAGTAGCAGCAGGGGCTTCAATAAGTGGGCATGCTTGGAAGCCATCGGAGACGTTGCTGACAAGGAGATAAACCGACACGTGGCAATCACTGACATCAAACGCGTACTGTAGAGTTTCGCTCAATTCGTATGTCACGCGTCACAGGCCCGAAAATTTACGAATTTTTTCGTGCCTGTCACAGGTCACCGAGGGTTCTTATGAATAGCGAAAATCAGTCACAAATTTTGCCAAAACGCGCCGAAAAATCAAAAATTTCTTCCGGCTGGTCGTGCCGCGCCGAGCCGCGCCTTCGTACAACTTGATTTTGGCATCGGCTGCGCTTGCCATCTCCAAAACTTGATGCGATTGACTGTTTTCGGCCTCATCTGGGCAAGAAAATAGCGAGTTTTGTGTTTATTGCTAAAATCTCAAGAAATTCCGTGATAGAGTGCAAAAAATAGAGGCGCGTACCTGCGCGTGCACAGTTATTTCCCAGTATGTTTCCCCGCGAGAACATATAAATTTACGAAATTTTCTCCCTGTCACGCGCCGGCCCAAGCGTTTATGAATATCGAAGTTCGAATCGCGATGTCACAGGTCACAGGCCAGGAGAATTGACCGAAACTATACAGTACTACATAGACACAAGCAACGCGTCATTTCTTCTCTTAGTAGGGTCGTAAAAAGACGACAAAGATGGTGAAAAATGTGATATTCAGATTCTGAGCATGATTTTCCGGAAACCCTTGAATCAAGGCATTTTGAAGGAGATGTGTCGAATAATTTGTTCGTGCTTTTTGATCTGACCCGGAACGATCTGATGGCGTCGTTGGTTTCGTTCTCTTGCAACGTCCACATCGTCACTCAAGCCGCAACTCTTCTCCTCGCTGACGGGCATCGACAAGACCTGAGAAAGAGTGTGAGCATTTTTTCTGTTTCTTTTGCATTATCGATGACAATAGTACTTATGTGGTACAGCAACCTCAGACTCCAACGACGAGACTGGCGCCAAAACTTCTTCATCCGCGAATATCTCTGCGATGGACCCCCTGTCGCAAAGACTCAAGGAAGAGGGTGGGCATTCAACTTGTTTGCTACTGCCTTCTCGATGACCGAACGTCGTGCAGGAAGCGACGATGAAGCGGGTGCCAAAATCTGGTCCGTGTACATCTCTGAGGCGGAGAAATACGACAAGGCTCTAGTAGAAAGCTGGAAAAATGATATGGATGGACTGTTGATTTTTGTGTGTCAAGCAGTTCTATTCTATTATTCTATTCCGTATCTCAAGCCACAACTAGGGTGGTCTTTTTTCTGCGGTTTTATCAGCTTTCCTCATCGAGAGTTATCAAAGCCTCACTCCAGCCCCGGAAGACCGTATGATCACTCTTTTAGGTCAAATATCCACCCAATTATCGGGGATAGCCAACGGCACCCGCATCGATATACCTCCCCCCGAACCCTTTGTGGTTCCTACATCGTCTCTTATCTGCAACTTGCTCTGGTTCATCAGTTTGGGGCTCAGCTTGTCCAGTGCCCTGATTGCGACCCTAGTGGAGCAGTGGGCAAGGGATTTCAGGTACAAAACGGACATGCGTTCCTCGCCCGTCATCCGGGCTCGCATCTTTGCATACCTGTATTACGGCCTCAAGCGATACAAGATGCATGCTGTGGTGGATCTCATTCCATTCCTCCTTCACGCCTCTCTGGTTCTCTTTTTCGCGGGACTCGTTGCATTCCTGGCTCCAGTCAATCATGACGCGATGATCTTGTCGATTATCCTGCTCGCCGTCTTGCTGTTTGCCTACGCCGCCCTTACAGTATTCCCCCTTCTTTATCACGACTCTCCCTACAAGACTCCCCTCTCGGCTGGCTTGTGGCGTATCGTGCAACACTTCCGAACCTTCGACCCTGCGGCAAAAGTCAGCAGGCCATCTTCTTCCATGGTAGATGCTATGAACGAGACCGCCATTTGCTCATCGCCTCATCGCGACGAGCGGGACCGCAGCGCACTTGGCTGGACCGTCAAATCACTGTCAAATGACGTTGAGCTCGAGCCCTTTCTGGAAGGCATACCAGATGCTCTTCACAGTTCCGGCCCGCGTGGGCGCCGAAGGGCCTATGACAAGCAAATCGAAATTCTTGTCCAGGACTCGAAAGTTCAACTACTCAAGAGAGCGGAGAGCTTTCTTCGGGATTGTGATAGCATCTTGTTGAAGCCGGAAACGCGGATTCGACGGCACATCACTGCACTCAAGGCCCTATGGGCAATTGCTGCTACTCTCCCAACCGCCAGCCACCTGATGATCGGATCCTCAGCACAATTCGACTGGCTTCTAGTCCGACAATCTGTTCTACCAGAAATCGACGGCTTTCAGGTTTCTGCTCGTGCAGCGCTATACCTCAACGTTGTTGTGGCGTTGTTGAGCGAGATAGATGCTCACCTCCAGGTCCTCACCGAGATTGAGCGAAGACTGCTCCCAAGTGGTGTTTACCCACCACAACCGCTTCTCGATCACCGCTCGCTTTCAGAAGGGATGCAGTTGACTGCAACCAGATTGAAGATTTTCATCTCCCAATCCCGAAAATGGCACATCGGCATTGAAGAGTTGCTGCTTCAGATGGCACCCGAGATCGAAGGGCTCGTCGCGAATGTCAACATCCAGGCTCGTTCCGCACTGCAGTCACTCCGCGACATACTCATCCGCATTGAGCACATTGTTCATGTCGACTTCTTGAGCAATGCTGCCGCTCAGAAATCATGGCCCTATCAGTTCGAGGCAACCGAGTCCCTCTTCACATCCCAGATATCAACTCACGACGAATTCGACGGAGCGTTATATTCCCAAGCATTCGACGCGATCGTCCTCAAAGAGGAAAACTTAGCTAAAACAATATCACAACATGCCGATGAAGTCTTGGGGACCTTGCTCTTCCTCATTCTTTGTTGGGACTGCGCAATGGATGGTGTTGTCAGGCATGTTCCATGGCAGCTTGGATGGTATCTTTCACAGCAACCCTACGGTACGCAGTCGGCTGTTTTGCAGAAGTGCAACAATTTGCGGTTATGCCGCTGTTTGATGGCACAGATTGACTATTCAATCTACTACAATTCTGCTCGCAGTGTCGAGGGGCTATGGCTTGTTGCATCTGCAATGGTGGGACTACATGCCCATGGTGACCAACTTGCAAGACCATGGAAGCTCGACCCAGCAATCCCTTCTCATCCACAATTGATCGAACAGATCTTGGGGACGTTACGTCGCTCGGCTATCCCGCAAGTACACTCGACAATTCCCCTCCTCCAAACTTATGCGTTGAACACGATGTTTCCCGAGCTATTGGAGTCGCGCAACTGGAAATTCGAAGCAGATACACTCGTCCCGCTTCATCCGTTGTTTGCCAAGCTCCACTCAGAGAACCCTGATCCAGTTCCTGGGACCCTGTCTTCCATGTCTATCTTGGATCTTCGCATGACCATCCTCTCCAACTTTCTTGATGAAATCGACGACAATCCAATACCTCCCTACTGCATAGACACCCTGAAGATGCTGACACAGTTCTATCCCGAATCCCCGGGTGTCAGTCCTTCGGTGCAGTTGCGCTTCGCCGAGAGTTGGAATGCGCTCATTAGAAGAACCACGGATATGACATGGTTGACTCCGATCGGGTGGCCAATATTGGCGTCAAATTTGTTTTTGGCCTATCGAGTGCGATTGGTATCACAGGGGGGCGCAGAATTTTGTTGGCTGAACGATACCATGGCTGTGCGGATAGTTATGGAAGGATTCGACCTGTGGATGGAGAAGGACTGGGGGATTCGCGAACCCTTGGGAAAATATAAAAGTATACTTGGGACGGTGCTCGAGGGAGACGGTGATGGAGATGCACGCAGTAGTTGATGGGTAATTACAGTATGCATGTCAGGCGGACGATTCAGCAACACAGAGGAGGAGGGGAATAGATTGAGTGAAGGAAGGAACGGGATGTAGGAAATATGCGTCGAAGAAACAAGTATAAATGGTGGCATGGCAGTGGCAGAAGAAGAAAGGAAGAACGGAACGGGGAAGGGCTTTTAGTAGAATGAAGTACGTGCGTATTGATAGAGGTTTCATATCGCTTCCGCCCCTCCCGGCGCTCCTTACCCAGCACTCAGATCATACTTATCTCGAATCGTGAGTTCGTGCGCACAAGCAGCGACGGCGAAACCAACGACAACGCATAAGCAGACCCGTGCGCTCGCGCGCTCCCAGCAACTTGCTAGTGGTACGAGCATGTCTTTCAGCTACGGACAATATATCCGATGATAGCTGTATTCGGGGAGAGAAGTCAGCAACGACATACCGACGATAAACCAAAAGAAGGAATTCACTGTACCTGCACGTCCTCCTCAATCATCACATTATGGCTCGAGGAGTGTGTATTGTCGCAGCGGTCCGCCGCCGCTTCCACCTCACATCTCATGCACCGAAGAGGCATACGCCGTGGGCGCCCAGCATCCCCATCCCCGTCTCCGAGGTCTCAAACGACCCAGCCCCTCCTCCTCCTCATGGAACTCATCTCACCGCCTCAGACGAACGAACCCATCGTCCCTCCTCCCTTTTCCCCACGACCGTCGACCGTCAACACTGCCAGCCCTAGCACGCTTAAGGAGTCACCCGGGCGCATGCGTCCTCCTCGACATCGACCATATCACATCCTCCGCATCTACGTTCACCATCCCATCTCTCGCTCCTCCATAGCACAACCCATCCGCAGCGCGCCGCGCCATCTCCCCCGACCTCAATCATCACAACCCGCACCCCGACGTCCAGCTTCTCCATCCATACCCGTTCGACCAGGACAAGCACATATCCTTCGCCTCCGCATGACCTTCGACCTCCCCGTCCCGCACAGAGGCACGTACGGTACACGCCACTTCACACGTACCCCCTCCCGCTTTCCGCCGTCGTGCGTCCCCGCCGTCCTTCCCGTCATATCCCGGAGCTTGGGAAGAGACTCGGGTCGAGCACGCGCAGGCGCACCGTCACCGTCATCGCCCCCGGCGTGCAGAGGTGCAATCTTAACTCCTCACGTTCGCGCTGTGTCGAGTCGTCTTGATTCGCCGCGCCCTGCGAACCGACGCATCGACGAAGAAGAACGAGGAAACTAGCGCGATCGCTGGCGGCGTACGGGACGACATCCAGGGTGTTAGGTGATACAAGGCGATGCGAGGGGAAAGAAAGGATACGCGGTGGGGGTGGCAAGGTGACAGGTACGGCCCATCGACAGACCAAGCTGCGCTCGTCGCCAGTATCTGCAAACAGCCGGGCAGGGCGCGGACGCGCGGAGTTCGGATACAAGTAGCCGTGGCGAAAACGTTGTCGGGTGTAGGCGGGGTGGGGTGAGGTGGGCGGAGGTGAAGGTGAAGGTAAAAGTAAAAGTCATGAGTCGTATCGGCGGCGCGGTATGGAATTAGAGTGTCGAGAGATAGATATATAGCGTAGTGTATGTAGACATGAGTAGCGGGCAAGGGAAGGATGGTAATGGACCTTGTGAGTACAGAGGCGTTTAGATTTAAGGGGCGCGAGGGCATACAAGTGCGGGCCGGGGGGAGAAGGTAAGTTAACGGGAGGGAGTATAGCACGGGGCACGCAAAGTAAGAGGAGCTCGATTGGAATTGGACAGGGGAGTGGGCTGGGGAGAGAGGGGAGAGAGAGGCGAAGACGAGATGGATTAAGAACGAGATAGAAGATGTGGACAGGGGCACAGGTGCCAGACAATCAAAGCAAGACGAAGCTGCGGTAGTGTAGGGTATAGTAGAAGCGAAAACTATGCGCGTTCGTAAGAGGAAGGCGGAAGTAGGACGAGGGAGGGAGGAGAAGGAAAAGAGTATAGTCACGTACGCGGGATGGACGCGGCGCACGCAGATCAAAGCGGGATGAGATGCACGCGCATAACTCGGCGATCCCGAGCGCATCCAGCTAGGCGCTGGTATCCGTCGGGGGCCCGTGAAAGCCAGTTGGGATTGCGACGACAGGTCTATGTCGTCACCGACGACAGTGCCGGCGGGACGGGAGCGGCATGCAGAGAAAAGCGCGACGGTGAATCTGGATAGCGATAAGGGCGGGGAGGATGCAAAGGCAATACGCGCATGAGCAGGCACAGGGCGAACGGCTTTGTAGGCAGGTCGTAGCGTCGACAACGTCGCGTGTCGATGAGCAGAAACGGAGTAGCCGCTAGTTGGGGCAAGCGGGAAACCAAATGATGGGAGTCGAATCGACTAGGCACCGTAGAGTCGTAAAGGACGCTGAGCACAGAAGAGATGTCCGGCTTCCAGCAAGAGGATAACCAAGAGTCGCCCCGTTGTAGAGCCTGACTCGCTGCAACGCGAATTGTACTGGAATCCACCGGACGAACTGTGGAATGCGCTGGCGATAAAACGGGTCAGCGTCGTTGTGGTAATGAAAGAGAGGAACAGTGAGACGCACACAGGAACCCGTGGCTTCCTCATCAACAGCGCCTACGCTGGGTCCCTTTCATCGAGAGTTCGACGGTGAGTTTTTGCTTCTCGAATGTCAAGTTTCTGGTGCTTGAGCAGGTATCAAGATGAACGTCCCGTCCATTTTGCCATCGAGAGAAGAAAAAATAGGGTTCACAGAAGGCTAGCATAGAGATTCCAAGCCAAGCGATGTCTTAGGAGTTGAGCTCTCGTCGAGGAATGTGAGCTAGAGTGGATCACGATGTGGAATCTTGAATCTTGATCTTCCAAAGCCTCTTCGAGCCTCCATGTACCGAAAGCCAGCTACAAGTGAAGAATTCATGGAAGGCAGCCAGTCGCCGAGAGCGTTGAAGCCGCAGGAGGACTTTGGACGTCGTCGTTGACGTGGTCGTTGTTGTCAATGTTGTTGATCAATCAAAAGCACCACGTGTTATCCATCAATCGCGTACACATACGCCAACAACGCGTTGATTGAACTCGATTCAAGTCGTGTTCGTGTTTCGCTTGCGACCGGAAACTTAGAAGAGTGTATATAGACTGAAAAGACAAAATGGAACAGCCGAAGAACCGGATAAAAAGTCGAACGAAAGCAAAAAGTAAAGCTCGAGAATAAAAATAGAAGCGAAAGGAGGGAGAAAACGAGGTGCAAGAAGAAAACGGAAACGAAAGCCAGCGCGAACATTGGAGCTCGAGGATCAGCATAAAAACGGGGACAAAACAAGGGAAGAACAATGAATCAGGACAAGAATACAGAATCACAAAACCTGGAACAAGAAGAAAACCTATTGCTTCCCGCCACCGCCGACCCCAGTGGCAGCTTACTGATTCGTTTCTTCATAGACACACTCTCAAATTTTTTACTCACTCGTTCCATTCATTTTTCTATTTCGAGTATAGCTTCGAAGTTCTAACGAACCTAATCAACCTCGTCGCGATTTGCTGTGCATTTCTGCGTTGCGCCTTTCATAGCACAGTACTGCTAAGATTTGCTTTGAAGTTTATCGGTCAGTAATATTTCTTTCGTCTCGGATTTATATTATCAGTAACCTCCAAATCCGTTTTCATGGACAGGCAAACGGGGTTGAGTCTTGGATTGAGTTCACGTATGTTACTCACTTGAATTAGCGAGAGATGCACTGTTCAACTCATTACCAGCAGGTAGGCTCTCGATCGACCGGGGATTCATTCTATGGCTCTCGCACCTTACGTGGCCCGTGGTATGCGCCTCAGCGGATTTGCATACTCAAATTGTGTGTTATGTAAATATGCCCGGGAATTCGATCAAGATTGAACTCAACTCGAACATCGCCGAGATCCCCGACCCATGTTCGAAACTTCGAAATCAAACCTTCAGCCAAGCTCACGGTGTAATCATTCGTCAAATCCTACGCTTTGATCTTCAGAGGGGTTCACAGAGCAAAGCCTGGGCATGGTTTGCCGCAGTGAACACAATGAATATTTATTTATCGAATCAGACGCCGATCCGTAATACGACTACAGAAGAAAGCAGTTGATCATCGTAGAAAAGAATAATCCGATTTATTTAGTCCTGCCAACGGTTGCCGTGCAGGCCAAGCATACACTGGGTGAAGAATCAGCCTTGGTGTCTTGGTATTTAGAGAGGGTACAAACACAGTAATCTCACTGAGGGCCGTAGAGTTTCCGACCCCACGCGTGAAGAACGACGGCGCGTCGTCAGATTCCAGAGCTGCGAGGCTGATGGCGGTGGCGTTGCCCGCGGTCTTCTCTGCGTTGTACTGGTAAACAAACATTGGCGATGAGAATACCTTGAGACAGAATATTAAACGCTTACATGATTCTTGACTACCTCAGAGTGCTCCAAGGCCATGCGGTCGAGGGGACGGATATAAGCAATCCCCGCTAGATGTCCAGACGTTGTCGCAGCGAATTCTGGCAAGGGTAATAAGTACATTCAATCACCCAGTCTATTCGGAGGGATGCAGAAAGCTTGACGCGGATGAGCTTACCCTGAAGAAAAGCCTTGTTTGCCATAGCTGCAGCGAGATCGCTTCGGGCCGCCAGAACGTTAGGGGTGATTTCACCAAGGTCAAGGGGCAGCAGCTGAGGGATTGCGTCCGTCGTGATACGGTAGGTATACGGGACGCCGTCGCTTCTAACGTCATCGTAGACCTCTATCTCCTGGTGTGTGAAGGTGGAATTGCCATGCTGGAACATAACCTGTCCAGGAGCGAGGGAGACATGGCTATGAACGCCGACAACACCGAAGTTCTGCGTTAAAGGAAACATCAGAGATGGGTAGGGTTGAAGTATTAACTGGATGGCTCACCTTTGTCAGGCCGTACTTCTCCAACACGTCGAGAAGTTGATTAGCCAGAGGCTGGGTAACGCTGGTAGGCTCATCAGGGAGACCTCCGAGGTTACTGACTGAGTATGCTCCCTGAGACGACCCGTCAGATGTGTACAAAGACCAGTTAATTAGGAGATGGAGAGACCTCTCCTGGGACTGTCACAAGCGCAGCAATTGCAGCGGTAACCGAGAAGAGAAGCAGAAGAAAAGCCGCCTTCATCTTTGCTGTAAACGTCGATTTGGGGAGGAGAGGTCTGTTGTGCTGCTAGGTTGGAACTCGAAAACATCCTTTTATACCGCCTATTGTGCATGTATGCACCCAATCAGCTTTCTACGCCCTTGACTTGATGTCTTGGGTGTTCAAATTCCAGGGGCGTTCCGTCGACGGGAACGGCCGTCGTTTCGGCGGGTGAGTAATATAACTGCCCGCCACGGACCCGCCCGACCGTCGGGTACGAAACCGCGGGAATACCCATTTATGCACACCAGGGCAACTGTAGATTCGGGACGCCCCAAAATCTATGTACAAAGCGCTAAGTTTCAGCCCTGTAATAAATCACACCAGGAGCGGAATTCACCTCGATTGTGAATTGAAACATTCAAGTCAGTGAGCATGAGTGTGTGATTCGCTATCCACTGAACACAGTGGAATTTAATTCCCATCTCGGATCAAGTTCAACGGCGTCTCCCTGCCACCTCTGAAACAACACGGACGCCAAAGTCGTGGCCAAAACTGCCAACTGGTTCATAGGGCGCAATTAATTCAATGAACAGCTCGGATTCTTATTAGTTTCCTTATCTACGCAGTCCGTCCAATTGAGACTCACCTAACACCCGCTCACTTGTTGTGTCTGGACAGGGAATGTGCCCCGAATTCTAAGCGTCAGTATTTTACCATCGCATCCCACAATTTGGTACGGACCTGATAAGATAATCCCAGCGTGCAGATACCGCTCCCCGCCCTCGGTGATCGATAAAGATTCCATTCTCTTCGGAAGCCCGCCCTTTGAGACGACACGATATCATGTGGCAGCATACAGTATACATTGTCGAGCTCCTGCTTGATCACAGAATTAACGCCGTTGCGAATACGGTCCAGGTCATTCGAGGGGCGAGGCGCGATCGAGCTCTTGTTTCGGAGGCAGGCAGGGCTGAGTGGGTGCTTGATATTTAAAGATGAGATTGTGGGCGAGAGGTTAAACATACATACCGTAATTTGTAAAGTAAACTGCTGAGAAGAAAACATATAAGCCAAATGCGCGCCAGGCGTACTTATCTGGGCCTACCAGTATCCCATCTAGAATGAACAAGCGTCAGCCTCGTCCTTGATTGATAAGCACTGAAACGTAGACACTGAAAAGAAGAACGAAGAGGAACGCCGGCCTCCATAGAGTAGCGGGCGAAGACGTAACGACGTTGCTTGAATAAATCTTCTCCGTCACTTTTCCAAGTAGGTCAGAATCGAGGGTAAACTCGCAGTATCATATAATCCGTTGGGATTCTGGTCGAACTCACTACGGACTTGAACAGAGAAATGAGCTCCCAGGCTACGGTTGCCGTTTGATTGTTGTGGTCGTTGGCAAAGAGTGTAGGTCACAGTCGCGTTACGGTCACATCACGAGTCTTGTTCCGAACCACCACAATCATACCCAGCGCCCACCTACCCTCACTTCCCCGGACGACGAAATGAACGAGGAAGTCTTTTGAAGCCTGCGAGCTCTCTTTATGCTTTCGTTTCCATCCTACCTACGCCCATTCCAAACTCATTTCGCTTCTGGAATCTGAAACACCCATTGCTGGCACAACTCCTGGACTCTCAGGGACAATTTTGACTCCAATTTCTTTCATTGCTCAAAGGCTTTTGTTGATTTTAGGGCGTCCCTCGGGCCTCAACTACTTTCTCCCGGTGTGTGAACCTCTCGGCCCGGGCCCGGTCGGCAGACAAGATTCCGATACTTACGACTGAAGCGCCGCTTCTGACTTCAAATCACTTGCTTCCTCCCACCATCATGCGACAGCAAAATCCGTTGGCTGTACAGGAGCTGCTAGACCACAGTATCCACCTTAGTGGGGGGGCAGGATATATCAGGTCTCCGTAGTCAGCTCAGGGCAACGTTATATCAAAACCGCTCGTCTAGAGGCAATTTTGATATATCCCTTGAGAGGACCTTTCAAATCCATAAAAACATTACTGCCACTGCCCGCCACTGTACGATACGACGATCAAATCCGTCACCTTTTTGATGAACCTCGATCAAGGGTGCTGGAGGTTGCGATCAGGCGCGATCAAATGTCGTTGTCATCGCCCTCGACGACGCCGAGAAAACGAACCGAAAAAAATCCGAAAAGCACGTAAAAATTTGAGCGATAGGAGAGAGACATCGGCGATGGAATCGCGACAGTATGGAGGAGATTCAAGGCGAATTGAGTGCGGTAAGCGACAAATACTAAAAATTGCAGGTATTCTAAATCGTGGACAGGACGGTCGAATTCGCTGATGCAGGCGGCGGGGAGGTATGGGGATAAGTGCCAGAGGAAGGTATAGCTATATGTGAGGTACTATGGTTCACAGCCGCAACGGCTGGTCAGATTTGGATGCCCGATCGTTCCCGCCGCGACCCCGGTGAATCGCCTGCACCACCACGATACCACCATGGCGGCAGTGATTCAGGAGATACCACCGCACCGTGGAAGCCCGGGTACGACGTACGAAAGCGCCGCGCTTGGCTGCGGCACCCTGCACGGCGCGTGCGGCTAGGGTGCTCGCAGCGACCCCGACAGCGGGCGCCGCAGATGCGCCGCACTACAAGCGAGCGACGGGGGGTGTCAGGCGTGTCGCTGTCCACCGCAGCTCCGGCTCGGGCTTACGCGTGTAAGGATGGGGCTGGCAAGCCGACATCTGGATAACATCGAAGGGGCGTGCAGAAGAGCCAGCGGTGGAGCGCGAGGGCATCGGGGGACCTTGCAGCAGGTGCAGCTCATGCATCAGACCCTCGATCGGCAAGGGCGATAGAGGCGAGATGTGGGGGTGGAAGTGAGGGTCAGGGCCGCTCGACGTCGCCGGGTCATGAACGCCATTGACGCCTTTTGATATGGCTAGATGGCACGACATGGGCATGTACAACCTGTGAAGAATGAGAAAGTTGTCAGCTAACAGGCCACAAAAAAGAATGGATGGAGAAAAAAAAAGACGGCTGATTTCCTCGAGGCGGGGCCGAGCACGATATTCGCGCGCACAATACCAGCATAGTATCGCCCATGTTAGCAGCAGCACATAGGTGCAGCGGCAACAGCATTTTGACGAGGTGTGGGAGTGCAGATAATGTTGTAGGGTGGCGCCAATTGATGACATCGATGACAACGAGAGGGAATAATGTAAGGCCAGGATTTACCGCAGCTCAGCTCTGGGTCAACTAACTCACCTTTTCTAGAGCAGCTGACGGCTCATACTTTCAGCCCATAATCCTGATAGCGCCAATGTCGCCGACTGGTCTTGTTTTGAATGTCGTCCAAGGCAGTCTCCGTCGACAAAGAAAGCACGAAGAGAACGTGGGGGGCAATAGTGACGATATGGAAGGGGCGGGCAGTGCGGTTGTCGGTTTCGATGTCGGCGGCGCCAAAGACGGAGAGCAGGGAGGAAGTGGGACGAGGAGATGAAGAGGCAAGAGACGGCAAGAGGGAATAAAGGCGATGCGCTGGCAAATTCACACGTCACCGGAACGAATCCGAGTGGCTCGGGCGTGTCGGTGCGATCACCGATACTCAACGCCCGCGGCCTAATATGGGAATTTTCAGCAAATTTTGCAATCCATGACTCCTTAATGGTATTTTGACGGGTCTACGACTGTAGAGTCTATATCCAAGCTATTTACTGACAAATTCTGAGATAGTTTGCGAAAAATACAATGAATTCAAGCGGTTTATACCGAATTATTGCTGGAAGCGTAAATCTGGTAATATAGTTGAAGTCGGGGGTTTGAGTACTCAGGGTGAGCGCCCCAATACCATGAACACTATTTCAATGCCCGTAAGACACATGAATCTGCGTCCAAATGCCCATTCTCTCGATTATACCCGGATTTAGAATACATTTGCGGCACTTATTGGGGGTGTATGTGTGGGGTTGACGTATTCAAACCACGGAAAACATAGTTCTCGACTGTTCCGCTTCACTATATGCAAATTCCAAATCAAACGCTTGACTTTGAAAAATCGAAGGTTTTCGACATTTCGGGCATTTATAGGATCTGCTTTCAAGATACAAGCAAATGCATGGCCCAAAATAAGTCATAACTATGCAATAAGGAGTTAAATACTAAAAATTGGGCTGTATCTATCATTTACAATGTGCGGTACACAAAATGTCGAGTTTGCGGTCCAGGTTGCAGTGTAGTACTCACTCCAACTGAGGGTTTAGATGTTCAACTTGCAAAAGCTCAACATCAGAGGCGGCCTGGGGCTGGAAACTGACTCAATCCCAAAGATAATGTCTCTTAGTGTTCAAATTAATATTATCGGACCCTTCCTAGCCCAGACAACCAAGTACGAACGAAAAAAAAAAATAGACGCTGATTTTTTCAACCTTAAGCGCCCATCCGGTCCGAGCAACCCAGCCAATGAGAGCGAATACCGACAAGTCCGACTTTCGGCCGACTATTCATATGCCTGTATTTTCGCCCCGAACGCTAGATCGCTTTCCAGAGCGACAAATTAGCCCATCAAATTTAATATTTTGGTTTGGCTATGAGTATACCACGTTTTCGCGTTACCACATATTACGAGTACTTTTAAGTAGTCGTTCTTTTCGTTTTTCGGGATGCGGATTTCGAGTTTTTGATTGCATCAGTGTCCTCAGATTAGAATGTTATGAAAAGGCCGTTTTTTCCCACATTTTTGATGATATATCTGATGTCCTAACATCCGCGTTCGGCATTCGTTGGCGTTCGACATACCTAGGTTTCGTTATCGTTCGTGAGCGCCCGCTTGAGGAGAAACGCGTCACGGTAATGTTTAATTTCTCTGCGCTCCGAGTCTAGTGTCTTTTTTCTTTCGACTGCTGACAAACACTCAATTATTACGGTTGATCACCGTCTCAATGAGTCCAGAAAGTTGCCACCAATAGTAGAAAGTTCGCGTCCGTGCGCTTAAGTCAAGATATTCAATGCGACCTCTACTTTGATTGAGAAGATTCTACATTTATAGTATGTAAGGAATTTCCTTCACGGTTCTTACCCCAAAGCCGCCCATTCCGTCCTCCCTCCATTTGACGAACTCCGAGGTAAATTCGTCCTCGTCCGATCGCTCGTACACCCCATTAACTTTAGCTCCAGGCCAATCAAATAGGCGGTGAGCTTGAGCGTAAGTGAGCCCGGACGCGACGACCCATCGCCTTAGGTTATTCATCGTTGGATGACCGACGCCGTTCGTCTGGGTGATGTGCTCGAGAAGGTGCGTGTATCCTCTGTGAATGTCGAGAACCTCAGTGGAATGCAACTCCGACAAAAACTCCTTGATTTCGTTAGTGTAAAGGCCCGTGCCTATGCCGCATTGCTTGATCTTACGCAGAGTTGGGCGCATGTGTCGGGTGACCCGCTCCCACGGCGCGTCGAATTCACCCCGCACGGTGAAAGACACCAGGCCTGGCGTCGACAAAAGTTCTACGATCTCCATTCCTCCAGCTTCCGAAATATCGAGCGAAAGAATGCGAAGAGCCGGAAGCTCGATGATGTCGTCGCCTACTTCACCGTTGCATGCAATGTCCACAATCTCCAGCTCCACCAACATCATGCTGCTGCGCAATATAGTCTTCGTCTGTTCCCAGTTCAAAGGTTTAGTGACAGAAAACATGCGTAGCGTTTTCATATGCTGCAACTGCGCCGGTGCAAGGCCGATGGGATTGATACCAGATACCGATAGCAATTCGATTTCGTTGGACTGTATCGGGAGCAGGTAGTTCGTATGGTCGGCGCCGGCGATCGTAGCGTAGCAGGTGAAGTTTTTCAGAGCAAGTGCGTGGTCCGCGTGGATGTCTTGAAGCTGAGACAAAACGGCGTGCGCGTTGTAGGTGTATACAGTGATAGACTCGGCCTTCCAGATGAGCGGAGCGAGGTGATATGCCACCGCTGCAGACCATGCCGCGATTGTGACGACGTCGTAGCACCCCTCGAGATCGTCAGCTCCGAATTCCGCCTCCGTCTCGGTGGAAATGTGCAGATGGCATTTTCTTTCGGTAGGTCTCGCGCGCCTGCACACATGCTCGATGTGGCTCATGTCCATGCAGTAGTGTACGAAAACCTTGTCCCAGAGTTTGACTAAATACTGGTTACCATACGAGTCGCATTGTTAAATCTAATGACGCACCTGTGCTATATAGCACCTCGTTCCAATGCTTGTTGACGCTCCCCAGCGTTCCCTTCATCTTCGAAGACTCCTCTCGCCGCGGGACATCGTTGAGAAGGTGTCCAAATATCTCAGCGGTAAGCTCGTTAGGTATGGACTGCATGGAGAACTATGCAAAGCTTGGGATGCGCTTCCTCCTGATTAAGTTTCTCTCCTGTCTCATATTTCCTTCTCTCCGATTTGTGTTTTCGAACGCTGCTCTCCTCAAATGTTCGTTATCGCGTCTATGGAATATATTCGGAGCAAATGACATTTCGAATAGTAATAATCCCTTGAAATTCTGTCGAGTTGCGGACGAAACGACACCGGTAGTTAAATAGAGCCTAGTCTTCCCCCAACTGCCGTGGTCAAGTCCGTTCCGTCGCGTTTGGCTTTCCAGTAGTCCGTTAAAAATCTATATTCACAATTCAACTTCGACACGAACAAAATAAAATAGGAGAAAAAAAACGCACTGCTCGAGGCATTGCGAGGCTAGATCCCCGTGGTTGGCGTTGATGGATTTGATTCCGCTCGCTTGGATATCAAACTCGAGCAGCACGATGTTGCCGTACCACGCTTCGCCACCGTCGTCGAAATGCCCTTTCACGCAGAGATTGAGCGGATGCTCACCGGCGTCGGATTGATCGACGTGAATGATCGCTATTGCCACTTCTGCAGTTGTCGAGGTTCCTTCGCGCAGCGTCACCACAGCCATGTGAAATTTGGGATCCGCCGTTTCCGCACTCGCACCAATCCAAGTACGAAACCACGAGCTGTCAAGGGTGTCCGTGACGACTGGAATTCGAATGTTGACTGCATAGTCCATTCCTGTGGGGATCAAGGCACCCTTCAGCTTTCTCGGTGAGCCCTAAATCATCAATATAATTAGAGTCGGTCGACAAGTCGGTAATATATTCGCTTACAAACTGTGTAGTCATCGATCGCGCCATGTCCTTCAGCTCAGCGGGTGTAGTGAGAGGTATGGGCATTTCTTGAGATGACTGTGTATTGGATAAGAAGAGGTCGGCGCGAAAAATAAGAGGGGCAAACACCTATGTCTTGCTGATCCTATGTTCCAGCAGTGACAAATGCAGTGTATCCTACGTCACCGTAGTATCGCTCGACTGTTTATTACGTGGAAGGGCTCGATCCGCAGGACGCCCAAAAAAAAATAGCCGCTAAGGGTGCGCGAAATGCCGCTCGGCATATTCGGCAAAGCTTTGTTCCCGTGACCGCGGTGTCATATACCGAAGCTTCCCAATTTTGATATCAATGCGATCTCGTGACCGTGTATTCGACTGCCTTTGTTGGTAAGTAATCAGCATATCGTCGCACCTTCAAAATGTGAATAATCACCTCCGTTGAAGGCAGAGAAATAAAGCCGATGACACAGTAGAGATTAACATAACAGAAAGAGCTCGTTATCAACATCGCAATACGCGTACCCTATGACCCTCGAATATCGCCTACTCCCAAAGACGCTCTATGTTTATTGAGATGCGAGTGAGCTTATATCCGTCGCCCGTTTGCTTCCACTCCATAAACCGATCGTCTCGCTCCTCCTTAGTCCACGCGTAGATCGTCTCGACCGCGGATCCGGGCCAGTCGAACAGTACGTCGGCGTTAGGACTACTCAAATCCGCCGCCACGAACCAGCGCTTTAAATGCTTGAGTGTCGGAGGTCCAGGTCCGTCTGATCTTGTTAAAGATGAAGTGAAACGGGCACCTCCGGACCGTATGTCGATCACCCGTGCAGAGTGCAGTTCGCCTGTGAACGGACGTGTCAGAAAATCTTATATTTCCACTCAGAGACCCCAACTCACCGATAAAATCTTTGATTCTGAGAGAGTAGTAATATGTGCAGATGCAGCATCGTTTAACCTTCCTCAACATTTCCCCGCATTCCGAGACGAGCCGGTCCCAATCGTCCCATGACTCTCCTCGGACAGTGAGATACTCTATAGCCGGAACACGAATTATAGCGGCGAGTTGAAGAGCACCTCGTTCAGATATCTCCATATAAAGAGTCCGAAGGTGAGGGAGATGCAAAACGGTGGTGCCAGGATCCCCAACGATCGGCATAGCTACCACGTCGAGCTCCTCGAGCGCAGCGCAGCTGCTGAGGATTAAGATCGCCTGATCCCAAGTGAGATCGGGAACCACATAGCAAAGACGTAACACGGTGACATTATGTAAAAGGTTGGGACGGCTGTTTGTAGGTGCCAGTCCGATTGGGTTGATACGCGATACCGAAAGAAGCTGAAGTCGAGGGGATTGGATGGGTCCAAGGTAATCGAAATCGTCAGTGCGCCTGATCATCGAATAGCATCTCAGTTGCGAGAGTCCCAGTGCGTTCTGCGCCCCCATGTGAGAAAGCAATAAAAAAAGTCCATAGGGATCGGCGCAATCAACCCTAATGGACCTCGCTCGGACGACGACAGGCGAAAGCAAAGCTCCAACGGTCCTAGCCCATTCCTCTAGCGCGTCCATGCCCTCGCATCCCTCCATATCGTCCGCTCCTGGCTCTGCGGCAGGGTCTGCTGATATGTGAAAAGTGGTCTGGCGGGTCGATTTACCAGCCCGCTCGCATACGAACTTGATGTGCTCCATGTCCATACAATAATGCACAAACAAGCTGTCCCATATCTCCACTGTATCTCGACGCTTAGAACTGTTTTGAAACTCGTGTGGATGCTCACCCGTGCTGTATAAAATCTCGTTCCAACTTTTGTTTACTCTCGCCATTCGACTTCTGGCTTTCGAAGTTTCTTCGCGTCTAGGCGTGGTACCTTGCATAGCGAGCGCCATGACATTGCTGATCACTTCGGGTGGGAAAGCTTGCATGGTATGGGTGAAAGCGAGAGAGCGCCCCAGGTGAGTGTATTCTCCTTAATGTCTATTATTTGATGTATTCGCGGTCCCGTGTCAAATTTGTGATGCGTCCCAAGCGAGACACTAACGAGAGCCGCGCGTCTTCAATACCCGCATTAGGCGTCTTCTTTGAGAGTATGGGAGGTTGCGGTGTGCGACGGCGCCGAGCTCGCACGTCTCATTGCTTGACTGTCGGCATCTTACTGGAGAGTAAAGTACATGCGGGTCTTCACCTAGCGCATAGGACACTTGCTCTAAGAAAAAGGTACATGAACGATAATATAGTCGCGGCCCAGTTTCATCCGTTAAGAGTTACGACTACGATCGTTAGTTACTCTGAGGATCGTTAAGAGATAGACCAGCCATTTTCTTCGTCGTAGGCTCCTCGTCGACCATAGTATCGTTACTCCTGCTTCTTTTCAGAACGAACGACACCGTGTCTATGTCCGTAGAAGCCGTAGGAACGCGTCTGACGAGTTTGGGGGCAAAAGATTGCTTAAAGAACATTTCCTGCAGATTACATCAGGTTGCGTCTCAGTAATAAACACAGTACGACTTACGCGCGTGAATTTGTTTTCTAATAAAGCGAGCGATCTCAATACCAGCGCGCAGGTATATTTAAGACCTTCGCTTCGTTTTCCTGTGCGCCAGGCCACAAACGAATAGCCTACCTCGACTACGTCTCCAACTTGGAAGCAAGCAGGAGATTTTTCTTCGACGCTATATCCTCGACAGTCAGCTGAGCACGGATGTACCGAAAACAGAGCGCTCACCTCGTGTCGTCTGTGTAGCTCATGTACGCCACCTGGTTGTCACTGCAATGCAAAACAGACTCGCTCAAAAATTGATGTAAGACTCCGTCAGGATCAATGTTGTCGTTAATGTCGACTCTAGATGAGGTGGTCCTTCCGATAGTGAAATAGCGACAGTTGAGATCTACAGCTATCCCGAGATTGTCGACGAGCTCGAAGGTCGGTTGAATAACTTTGGCGTCCGGAAGCCCAAGATGCATGGCGTAACACACGTTGTAAATGGTGTCCAAAGAGCGCTGGAACGTGAGGGTGTTCAGCCCCACGACGCTGACGTGTTGGCGAGCAAAAGGTACTTTCGAGGCGGTCATTCTGCAACCAAATTTAGAACACAAGGGTCGTCAGATAAGAAGAATTCATAAAAGCCGATGAGGACATACTGGGTTCTGGATATGGGCGGCAAGTCCTTTCTTCTAATGACCCCAACCATTGTGCCCACAGCCTCCTGACGTCCGCCGTCCGACTTTAGGATCATCGCCTTCGCGTGTCGGCCGCCATCCATAATCTTGACGGAAATCTTGTCGAGCTAACAACAGATAAACATTTCATACAGAATATGATGATGCAAACTCACGTCGAAATCGCAAGCTGGAAGGGCCACTCCCTGCGCAATCAGCGGAGCCTCGTCTCGTCGCAGGATTCCAGCCCAATGTTCGACTGAAGCGGCTGCAAGAAGAGTTAGGCTGTATTGGATGCCAAACTTTTTTAGAAGCGACGTACCGGCGGCTTCCGACGGATAATGGGCGTCGAGCATGACGGATGTCGCTATTCGAGAAATCGGAGTACTTTTTCTAAGCTGCAGCACAAGTTAAATGTCATCGCAGACGAGCCATCAAATCTGAACAGGTACCCAGTAAAAAAAAAAAAACCAACCAAAAGGGACCAATCGCCGACGCTCAAATCGCGAACCGGTAAGATTCACATGCTATTAGGCGGCCTCTTCGTCACAATCGGGGCGCGCCTGTTATGATTATTCAACTCGTACAGGAGCAGGGCTTAATTGTGCGACGTCGGGGGTACAGGCGGAAGCCAAGAAGCGGAAAATGTGTGATGTCACATTACGTGACTGTTTGTGCCCGTCATTTTCGGATATATTCAGATGATCAGTTTCGCCGAAAGATTAGCGCTGTTAATCTGGGTTGTGAGTGATTGTTTACTCATTGTGCTTGTCGTCTGCGTTCACCACTTGCTCACTAACTCGAGAGATTCTTTTGACGAGAACGCCTATGCTCGCACAGACATTGCTTGGCGCCTACACGATCAGACCCTTGTTGTTCCGCTCACTGGGCATATAGGGAGTTTCCTCCATTTCAGGGCGGAATCTGTGCCGCCTTAATGTTGCGGTCCCCCCTGAACTTCGATCTCATTGTATTCAGGCTAGTGGGTTATAAGCTCTCCGCTTTTTCTTCGTCTCTTGCGAACCAACAACTCTCGCATGACTTCCCTACCCCACGCTTCTGGATCGACCCCGCGTCGCAAGACGGCTCGCATGTCGACCGGCGGCAGACCGCCTCGCAAACCTTCGTGGGCTTCTTCTGACTTGTTTATACGTCGAGTCTGCGCTTACTCGTGTTATCTCAGGCCCTCAGCCTTTTTTGATCTCGAGGCGGAGGAGTCGGAGGACGGTAAAGGTGACGACGTTCGCAGTCAGTACGAAGGAAGTTTTATATGTGATGACGACGAGGAGGCTGAGGAGGAGGAGGAGGAGGAGGACCCTCGGTGAGTCAAAATGTCTGCATTACTTCGCTTGCTAATTTATGTTATACAGCGATTACATCCCTTGGGAGCCATCACCGCCGTTGCCGCCCAAATCTTTACCTGCTGAATCGCAGTCCCTGACCTCTGGCAAACTCGTTCCAAACGTCCAGCAGTGAGATTATTTCTTTCTCTTTCTGTTAATCGACTTCTAATCTGAATATTGTCGCACCAGGACTTCTACTCAGGGTATGACGACTCGCGCAAAGGCAAAGAAAGTGGGAGCAACTACTTCTTCGTCGACTTCGACCGCCAGGTAAGATTTCGTGTGTTGTCATGTATCAGAGCTTACTGTCATTAACAGTGGAACCTCTATTCCGGCGCAAAAACAGCTGGATACACTTGGACACGATCGGTGAGTTTCGTACCTAGTTCGACGACGTTGTCTGACCTTTTTGCAGCTCTGGCAGCATGTCCATGAGAGGCATTCCGAGCTCCGCTGTTGTTTACGGAGATTCTTTGGTCGACACGCAACGCAGACTGGCATTCGCTCCGACACCGCGAGTAACTCAAGAAACTCAGTCGGCCTCTCCAGGAGTACGTGTTACCCCGCGCTCGGATCTTCAGGAACTGGTTCACTTGAATATACCTATTGCCGAATACAAGTATGTGCATGTTTTGTTGTCTAACTGTCTTTCTGACTCGATTTCCAGCGAATTCCGTCGGTTTATGGATACTCTCAAGACTCCTGAAAAGCCTAAGTCCGTGAAGATCGCTCACAAATCATAGGTATTGACCTTTCGTTGCCTATTGCGGTTTAGATTAGCGAACGCGGTTGCATTTCCGACCTCGAGTACCACGGTGGACAGGTAGCCAGTTTTACGATAGGTTTAATCATTGGTCTTCCGTTGCTTATTGCGGTTTAGATCGGCGAACGCAGTTGCATTTCCGACACCAAGTACCCCGGTGGAGAGGTAGCCAGTTTTACAATCGGTTTAGTCACCTCTAATTTGCTGTTAAGCGGATCGGGAATTCGTAGACCCGTGGATAAAGGGTATTTGGATTCATGGCGTCTGACTTTCCTTACTTATTACTGGACACAGCAAAGCTCCCATGAGAGGCGGACCGGATCCTGGCATAGCTCAATCGCTCGAAATGTTCGTCTATTATGTTGGTACTTCCGCTAGTTCGTTGCTAACGTCTGTCTGGTAGCACTGGTGATCAAGATGATACCCCAAGCAAGTCAGTAAATGCTTATATGCACTTGGTTGTCGACTGACTGCGAATCTCTAGAACCCTCAAATTGAGCGCCAAACCTAAGGCCGCCAAGAGCACCCAAAAGCGGAAACGGTTTGCATCTGTTCGTCTGTTCTACTTTACTTTCTGACTCTAATTCGAGGGTCGAGTCCACGGACGAGCCTCCTTCCGTTCCGGGTTCTTCTGCTGTACCGGCTTCTGCGTTGGCTGCGTTCAACGCCGCGAAGGCTGAAGCGGCCGACGCTTCTCCGACTCCTCCTCCAGTCAAAAAAACAAAGAAGATCAATAAGCCCGCAGCAGAGCCTCAGGTTTTTTTGGAAGAAGACAGCATCAGACGCGTAATGTGAGACGATTACCTATACATAATCTCGACCCTCAAACTAACAACCTATGAAGGGATCTCCCGGTTAAATGCGAAGTCATGAAAGCCCACCTTCAAGATGATATGCTTGTAGCGACTTATCAGAGTTTGAACTTACCAAACCTGCGGTATGTGTTCGTCTTATTCGGGCCTTGCGCATTGATATATACATTACTACAGCGCCTTTAATTTTCACATTTGGTCTTCGAGCAAAGGCCCGGGAAACCAGCGCATAAGTTTGTACGCTAATCACATTGGACTTATTCTCCAGTAAGCATGCGGCTGAGCGCGCGCGCGCGTCGACTAGCTTAAACTCATCGCCTATACGTTGTAGGGTTCTCTGGGCTTTCGTGAACTTTGTGCGCAAAAAGCACATCGTGAATCTATCGCGTTCGGACCCGCAGATTTTCCAGGCCGTCAATCGGGGGATTGAGAAAGATCGCACGAAGTACGCTTGCCACTATTCTTTCGAACATATTGCTCAACATATTCAGGTGGACTCTATGCGTCGACGGGACGACTGCCGTCTGCGTTTCCGTTTGCACCGTCGTACAGTCTTCGTTGCAGGAAATTGGCCCGGTTAACGCCCCTTCTGCTGAGAATGCTAACTCTGTCCCGCTGCTCAAGTACATTACGGGTATTCCTTTATGCCAGGAATGGGAGAGAGCTACAGCTGTATGCGGAATGGTGCTTCAAGATGAGGAGCTTTACGCACAAATCAACGAAGATGCGGTGACGTTCGGAACTCGCTCTACGACTAACCAACGCCTCGGTATGTCTTTGCTTTTTTTCGTAACTTCGGATGTTCCAACTCTTCTATAGCAAAGCTGCAAAGCAAGCAGACAGGCATGAAAGGCATACCCAGCGCCTCAACGTCTTATTCGTCTCAATCTTATTCGTTTGACAAGTCAATTCCCTACGACTCTTCTGGTGATTTCTGATATGTCATCTAATAATCTAATAATCGCTGACTATCTCTTTGTTCCTTGATTTTCAGTGCCTGTGTTCGACGGTCGTAATCGCGAGTTCGACGTCGCGAACAACATTGATAACCTCGCTGCAATTCTGCCCAAATACTCTTCGGACGACGGGGAGATTCCGAACGGGGCTTGCGTCGTTGTCGCATACACGGTGTCGACTTATCGCAGCGCGAAGCACCAGAAGCAGAACATTTCTTTCAACGTTCAATGGATTGTGGTGTTGGGCGACAAGCCTGTCAGACAGCTCATCGCAGCAGCTGACGACGAAGAGGAGGATGAGGAAGAGAACGGGGAGTGAGTTTACGAAACCCGCGGTTTCTTATATCTTTCTTTTTTTCTTTTCAAGTCTGTACGCTTATTTTTCATCTCCGTTTGGGTCTATGTACTCTGCCTTGTGCATCTCTGCGATCAAACACGTATAACGGTCGCTCGTATCCTTCTCTCCTTCTGTCTCTTTTCGTACTTGCTTGTACTTGAGCTCCGGCAGCTGACATCTCATACCCTTATTACAAACTTAATCGTGCATACTCTTCTACCGTATCTTTACATTATGCACCGCAATATATTTTATTTATTGAAAATGCGCCTGTCAGCTTGTGGTCTCCAGAGGAAATGAGCGGGCGGTAACAAAAATGTTGGCCGTGTCTAGGTTTCGCCTCGAGTCTTACTTGCACAAATGAGCGGGCGGTAACAAATTTGTTGGCTGTGTCTAGGTTTCGCTTCGAGTCTTACTTGCACTATATACTCCTATTCGCCCTCTACCCTTCCAAAACCATGTCCACCGTCCTTGTCACAAACTCCATTCACGACGACTTCCCAGTGGAAATTGAAGAGTTGATTTTCTACTTGACTGTCGAAGAAGCCTCCAATTGGCTTGACTTTGACCTCGATCGTAGTAGTATGGTGCGTGTGTGCAGACGTTGGAGACACATAATAGAGGGGAGCGGTAAGTGTTTGGATTGCTTGGATTTTGGTTACGGTCATTCAACTAGATTCTTACAGCCAGGCTGTGGACTACGGTCGTGCTTCACTTGGCCATGCCCAGCGCCCATATCCAATATGTGCTTAGCCGAGTTCACCCGAACGCCACTGGCTTGCGGATAGTTTTGGACACGGAGTCCAATCAAGCGAAGGGCGCATCGCTCGAAAAATTTTCAGGCGCTGAGGAGGACGTTTATGAATGGGCTCGGCGTGTCGGGCCATGGTGCTCTGGTATTTATTATTCACTCGCATGGTTTCATTTCTTCTTACGCCCGTTTAGGCTTGCTGCCTCGGACTTCGTATGTCTTTGTCAACACTCTGACCCACGACTGTGTGGTCACCCTACTGGAGGGCATATCCTTCTCGTCTGCCGTAACCCTCGAGGTTTTGGATTGTACTGCGCGTCAGCAGACGCGGTCTCAGGTTCCTGTTGCTCATCCGGTGCACACACACACCGGTACTTTGCGAAGTCTGAAAATGCACCGAGTCGTCCCCACTTGGGATATCCCGACCGTGTATTCAACGCTTACTCGATTATCATTGCGCAATATCCCTTACCCCATCAATCGGTACACCGCGCGAGTTTTGTTGACAGCTTCCCCTGGACTTTTGTCGGTCGACATCGGGAACGTGATGTTCTACGGTCCCTCAATGGACGATGACACCACTGCTATTGTTGCACCCGCTGTATCCGAGCTTACTTTAGCATTTGGACCCCAGCCGTCTTCAAATATTCCGGCCTGTTTGGTATTGCCAAAACTGAGATCGCTTACTGTGGAGTCAAACTCGCGTCCGTCGTGGTACGTGATTGAAAGGCTTTGCCGAGACTACTTGGCGCGGATAGAAATATTCTCCCTTAAATGCCCTTTTTTCGACTTAACGGCTCTGGCGTGTTTGCGGGCCTTGTCTGCAGCCAAGCATGTTGATCTGCGGTGTTGCGACGACAAGCTCGTACGCAAGATCTCTAGTTATTCGACCTTGCATCCCGCCAATAGACTGGAATGGGTGTTGCCTTCCGACACGCGACAGGATGTAATATCGAACTTTCTCGGCTGGCCTAATCGTTCGGCCGTATATCAAGTTGTCGACGGCCTCCTTACCAATGATCTTAGATATAGGCTTTGGACGGACGGACAGTCGCATCAACTGGTAGAGCGGACGGAGATGGGACTCTGAACTAGATGCGGTGGTTGTAATTTGTATGCGATTGCGCTTTTGTGCGGCGGGGTTTGCTAGGGACCTGTTTGATATTGCTTCGCAGTTCGACTTAGAATGGGAATTTTCTGATCGGTCGCGTATTTCTGTTAAAGACACATAAGTGCGGGGATTCTGTTTAAGCTCGACGGGTGGCGCAACAGGCTTGCATCACGTAATTTCGCGGTCACCTGATCCTGAAAATGATTGACAGTCCATTTTGATTTAGGATCAGCGGCAATCCTCTTTCTGACGCAGGCATCCGAGACTATTGACCCGATGTGAGACTGGCGTATATAATGTCTTAGCAGGGATTCAAAATGAGGCTTTTGAGTCGGGATTGTTGCTCCTTTAGACTTATGTGCTTTTCCCTACCTCTCGTCCCCGTCGTTGCCGAATGCACGGTAACGCGTGTCGGAACGCATTTTCCTTCTGAAGTAGTGGACAATATAATCTCACACGCCCTCCATGAATTTATGGATTCCGTTCAGTACGACACAAAACGCGCTGTCGTGATGACAGTATGCTGGCAGTGGCGTGATGTGGTGATACAAAACCGTGCGCCTCATTGTATGCATTTTGACTTCGGTTTCTTACGTTTCTTTTCCTTTTCACAGCTCATTTATGGAACCATGTAGTCATTCATCCGTATATGGGCAAAAACCGCATTCGCCTTCTGGTCGGCAGAGTACGCCTCAATTCACCCAACATCAGCTTAAATTTGCTTTGCGAAAACAAGATGGGAGTCAGAGACGCTCCTACATCCGATTACGTGAAAGTGTGGGCACAAGACACCGCACCTTTGTTGTCTGGTGAGTGCGTTCTATACAGATGTTGGATTGCTCTGAGCTCATTACAGGTGTTGCTGCTCGAGCGGCTCGCATATCTTTGAAGGCTCAAACGCATGAACTGGTCGCTCTCCTCCTCAACCAAATTTCTTTCGCCAACGCCTGTGCTCTCAATACGCTGGAGTGTAGCTCGCTGCAGACCATCCAGTTTCCTTGCCTCCGACCTGCTTGTTCTCGTTCAGACTTCATACGATTTATGTCTTTCGACGGCGTAGTCCCCACTTGGGAGACTCCCCTGCTTTATGCATCGCTCTCTGCCCTCTCCTTAATCAGCATTGGCTTCCCTCTCCACCGCGACGTTGTGAGAGCTCTCTTGACTTCATCGCCTCATCTGATGATGCTGGAACTGTCGAACGTAACGTTCGATTTACACCAATCGAGTATCGATCTGGTCGACATGACTGACATATCAGCTCCCCGCCTCGCTCATCTCAAATTGCGGTTCGGGCGCCAGCCCGCCCAGAACCTGCCACAAAATCTTCTGTTTCCACAGCTGCGCACTTTGGAAATAGACTCGGCTCCTCTGAGCCCGTGGACCGAAATTGACTCAGTATGTCGACCGTACTTGCGCTCTGTTCACAAACTTAGATTGCGGATGCCTCTCCTTGACGATGCGGGCGTCAACTGTTTGAAAGGGCTGACGGCTGCGAGGCACATAGACATTGGGGAGTGTCCCCCTTTATTTGTGTGTGCTGTGTCCACGTCTAGCGTGGTTCCGTCTCCTTGCGTGTCGGAGTGGGTGGTGCCTGCGAACACGCCGAATTCTGTTCTGTCAAAATATTTGGGCAGTAGGCCATCCAATATGGTCGTGTACGAACGTTTGGAATCAATTGCTGCCAAACCGTTCAAATATAGGCGATGGGATAGCAGTACATCTTTCAGCCTGGTAACTGACACTGAAGAGGATTGTTGAACGTCAATGGTGAGTTAGACCTTTGTCTCATGATAGAGTTGCGATCATTAATCGCCCACGACAGGGTATATTCTACTGTAAATGCGGTGGGACAACCTGCAACTTTCGTGTTTTTAAAATCCTAATATAAGAATATATATTCTTGGTACAAGTGCAAGTTTCGGCTGGTACGACGTGAGCGCGCGCGCAACTCTCGATATTGAATAACGAACCTTCTTACAACGAAGAGATTGATTAAGACTGCCGAGCTCTTGGAGGACAGAGGTTGCAAAGTACAGGGCGTTCCTGAACCCCTCGGCTGAATTACTTGCTTTCGCACTCTCATGTCTGCGGAATTGCTCCCTCACGTCTTGAAAGCTTTCATGGACTTCTATCGAGAATGCAAGGATACCCTGGCCACGTACAAAAAGTGGGAGTGGGTCAAGAAAGGTGGCAGCTGGAACGCGCAGAAGCGTGTCGAGGCAGGCGAAGGCAATCAAAAGCAGGGGCTTATCCCGGTGCATTTCACGGTTTTTGGGATGGTGGACCGAGTAGTGAGACGACTTTGCATGAACTTACAGCAAATCTAACGGTTCACTAGCAAAATGGGGTCATAGTGCTCAAGCGACCAGAATGGAAGACAATGAGGATCAGCGAGCGTCGCCTACGCTTGGAGTTCGACATGCAATTGCTCACAATCGCGCAAGCAGTGGAACATCATGGTTGGGACTCTGATACAAGTAAGAACATATTATCACCACGATCCTCCCCTCACGTTTTTCACAGTCCGCGATGAACTATCGTTGGCGTCTCACCGAGAGGTGCCCGAGGGTGCCCTTCTCTTCGCCACGGTACTGTTTGATGTTAGACAACTGGACCGCGGTCTCTCCATACCGTACGTGCTTAGCGTCGTTCAGTTCGAGGGCATGTATAGAGGCGTGAAGTCAGAGGATTGAAGTCGAAGCGAAGTGAATAGACGAGCTATTTGCCAAAACATGAGCTCTGTACAGACGTAGACGAGAGATATGAATTCTACATCAAAACCGCTTGGCCTGTAGGTAGTGGGAAATTACGCGTCGAGACCGACGGGACGAAGTCGGGAGTCGCGGGCCGTACCGCTGCGAGCGCAAACATGTACACAATTATCGGTCACGTTTTGTTTATTGTCATCAATGACCCTGAGAAAATCAGTATGTGTCACGTTTGTGACATTAGCGTTTCGCGTCTCCCACTTCATTTTCCCTCTCTCCCCTGCTTCAAACTGGTGGCAAGCGAGTAATTAGGTTAGTCGCTGCTCTAGATTTCAAAACTTAGCATTACTTTACGGCTCTCCATCGTTCTGTGGTCGCCTGCTGCTCCTCGCCATAGGCGCTATGGGCTACACCTGCGCGTTGGAGCCTGTGTCTGGCACGCGATTAAGGCGATAGCGGGTGTCGTTGAGCCTTGCCATAGGCACTGTGACTTCCCTTAGCCGTATTAATCGCGTGTCTCTTTGCGTTTCAACTGGGAATTAGCACTTTTGGATGAGATGCTAACGACCCCCTATGTCCTCAGATACCGTATAATGCAATCGTCCAAAATGCCCTGGGATAGTTATGTGGCTTGGAAACCTGCCGATCTCTTGTCTCGTGGGTATGCAGTGCACCAAGTCGGAGCGACCATTGAAGAATTGGTTCAAGCTGCCGATGCAGCCCGAGATGTTTTTGAGAGGGAAGGCGATAGCTGTGAATACGGGGGTAGTGACTCGGAAGAGGAGTTCCCGTTGGATGAAGCTGAGTTCGGTGCGTGTTTTCAATGTCTGATCTTATGCCACCAATCTCATCTTCTCTCTGTATATGCCCTTCGTCGCCCTCAGGCGCCCATTTGCAGGCTGATGTCCCAGTGACTCCAGCCCCCATCATACTTCCGACAGAATCTTTGCCTAGCGCTTCCAACGACCAATCACGGGCCCAATCGCGCGCCCACGAGCGGAAATTAGACTACAACAAAAACCGTCGACGAAAGAAACGCCAAACGAACGCGTCGAACCCATTTACTCGCACCCACAAGTCGTTTCCGTCTGATCTTCTGCCGTCTGCGCAGGTGCTCCCTGTAAACTACGACGCGGCTTCACTCAAAACCACCAGAGGCGGTCACTGGCTTGGTGTTCGAGACAAAGCGCCTCCCAAACCCAAACGGAAGTCCGACGCGTCCCGATGGGCTAAGTCTCGGCTTCTACAAGTAGAACAGCTAGTAGGAGAACTAGACTGTGTCCGCGTACACTGGGATGCGCGGTTAGCATTCAATTCGTGTGATTAAATATTGTCTGACGTATGCTTAGCCGACCTTTACTTATACTCGACCGTCTCGGACGGATAATTGTCGTCTTCGTAGGGGGACCGGACGACCCGGGTTGGGCTGCTGTGGCCGCCGATGCAGCCAAGACTTTAGATGACACACGTGAGGCAGGAATCCAGACGAATGCGTTCGCCGATGGAGACGAATTGCACCGGCGCGGTCGATTTTATACGCTCCGCAGCGGTGTATCACACGGAGGGGGGCAGCCGGTAAGCGTGTGTATTGATTATAGCTCGTACAACAACTCTAACATATCGGTTAGTGCCCAAAGAACGCTGCTGTTGCGCCCGCGGAAGAGCCGCTGCTCAATGGCTTGTTGAACAACAAAAATATTCGACGCATTTGTGGTTTTCAATCTAGTACGTCGCGACGTAACATCAAATTGATAGGTGGCTGACAGTACCCAGGTGCTTTTCGGACTTGGGCTCCCAAGCTCTTCAAGGACTATGTGACCGACCTTCGCAGTCTTTTCGATCACGACCCTACTCTACGCCTGAACTTTACAAATTCGATCTTCCCCTCCGTGACATTCAACCTGGGCCCGCAGTCAGCTAGCTTCGATCACCTCGACGACAAAAATCGTGCCCTCGGATGGTGTGCGATAACAAACGCAGGAAATTTCGACGCCACTCGGAGCGCGCTCCTGTATCTGAGGGAGTTGAAACTGGTAGTAGAATTTCCCGCAGGCGCCACCTCATTCATCCCGTCCGCGGTCGTCCACCACGGAAATACCCCTCTCGCACCTCATGAGACCCGTTATTCGATAACTCAATATGCGGCTGGCGGTTTATTCCGGTATGTGCAGTACAAATTCCGGACTGCCAAGAAAGTGGTTGCATCAGGAGGGGTGGGATCGAAGGCTGCGTTGGATCGCGCTCCGGGTGAGCGTCATGCGGCTGGACTGAGTCTGTTTTCGACGCCAAGTGAGTTAATTGCGGATCACGTACAATGTTTCTCCTAGAAAATACATTCGTTGTAAACTTACTGCCATTCACTGATGATCCGCTGTGAATAATCGATTTTGAATAGCGAGACGCCCGTGTTTATGAGATTGTTAAGACAGGCCGATTTCTCAGACTGTTCTAGTCGCGATATACGTTTAGGAGTCCGTCCGTCATCGCGGTACCTGATAGGACTCAGAGCCTGGGCTCGCGATGGGCTCCATTCTGGGAGTAATCGAATTAAGTCGACTTAGGGAATGGGGAGAAGTTAGGAACTCATAGAAATGTATTCAGGTATAAGGAACGCTTTTTATTCTATCGAGTGGCTGCGACCAGTGGTCAAGCATTACAACAACCTCTCTCTACTACTCCGTGCTTCCTACTTTCGATGCCTGTGCCTGTCACCACCGAGTCCGTCTTGCTTACCACTGCGCAAATGTTGCAGGCCTTTTTCGTGAGTGATTCGTTGCGCACAAATTGCCTGTCTCTGACTCGTGTGCGGTAGGGATCACCTACTAATTTGAAGGGCATTCTGGTTGCCACTGGCATGAATCGTCCAGTATCCGTTCGCATTCCGACTTTGACTGGTACGCCGCACGGCGTGTGGTTCCAGCCTTGGTTCGGGTCTCTGGGCGGAGGAGAGGCGATGGACTTGGACGTAGCTATTGTGAGGCCACCAACCAGCACTTCAACAACGGCGGACATGGGGGTCGCCGTCGTCCACGTCAACCAGCGCAACGAAGCGGGACATCCCGTCAACCTCTGTCTCAAACGTCGGCTCTCCGACATCGGTACCGACTGGTTTGGGAACATCGTTCTGCTTGAAATCGATCTGCAGACTCATGCCCTCAAATCCGTCGACGAAAACAACGCGTCTTTGATTACGCACTGTCTTGATATGTGAGTTTCTGTAATTGTTGGCTCGACTCTTTCTTTGCTAACTTGCATAATAAGATTTCTCCTCGACGCGTTGAAATCTCGTGGCTAGTGTCCTGCTACGATATACGGAGTTGGAGGAAGGCTGGTCTATACATTGGTCTGTGGCTATGGGTGTATTTTCGGGCAGTCGTCTTATAGTTCTATGGTAACCAGGTCGTATTTGGATTCGTCTATTTGCTATTAGTTGAAAGCAGTCGTATCGTACAAACCCGAGGTGCTTTGACATCGTATAGTACGGCTGAAATAAAAAATTGGGATGGCGTTTCTGGGAACAGTTCAGCGTGCGACTCTACGAATCTTCGAAATCGGTAGTGTGGTAAACGCCTTCTGTGCTCTGAATGAAAACGTTCTTGGCTAGGCATAAATGGGCTGAGTGATAAAAGAAGAAGCCAGAGCTTTTTCCGAATCGAACACCCACGACGTCGGCTGCGAGACCGTGCCCGCACTCGCCCAATGTTTCGGCGTAAAGTCCCAACCGGTCGTTGACACCCTCTATATCTGGCCCGATGATAACAACGCGCTCGACCACCATGGTCAACGGCAACGCGTCGTCGCTGGCTCGCCGTGGACGGATACAAATTTTTGGGACGGTAATCTTCGAATGGGTGGGTCCAACTCCGTGCACGGTCAGTACCGAAGACTTCATGGACGAATCGGTCAGCAATAAATGCCCAAATTTGCCGTCCGCGTTCAATGCTTTTTTTGTAAGTGTCTTGATGTGGGCAGAAATATTGTGAATGTGAACGTCTACCCGTTTGAAGGCGAGATTGGGAATGTCCATCCAAGAGCCGTCGTTCTCCCCTGTAATTGTTACATATTGCGAAGCGGTGTTTTGACTTTGACCAACCCGAAAGTGTGACGCTAACAGGCCCCGAAATATCAGCAACGTCTAGAGGTGGTGGGGTGACAGATCGACGGCGCGCTTCTTCGACCGGAAACGCCCCACGATAGGTGGTCCCCAATGTGTTGAAAGTAGAGGATTTCAGAATGTCGTGAGGTAAGTGCCGCGCCTCTAACAATGGAGTCGATGTGCTTGAAGCCAGGATTCAGTGAGAAACTCGCTGTATGGAGTGCAACTAACCTTTCATGAATAACATCTTCGATCGGGATATCCTGTATTTGAACGTTGGACGCGTCCTTACGGATGGTCAGCAAAATTCCATGATGAGCCAGCGCGCATCGCCTCCACGCTACTGCTCCCTTCATGCGTGCCCGTTCAAGTCTAGCCTTTCTAGGTTCGCTGTCATGGTCGCCTATGATCACTCCCGTGAGACCTTTGTGTACGCCGAGCCCCACCACCTGAACCCGGACACCATGATATTTTGTGCCGCGGTCAATCATGTCCCTTTGAACCAACTGGTAGGGTGCCTCGGAACGAGCAGCCGACCCCATCATAGGATCATTGGCATCAACATCGACATCAGCCGCCCGACTCATAAACTATAGCATATGGAATTAGTGGGTGGTGACTGACCGCGGTCCAATAAACGCTTACAGTGGGATTTGTATGCCAAAGAGGATAAGAAGACGGAAGATATCTGTTAGGCTAAAAGGTTGTCAATAGCCATGACGGATGAATGGTGAACAATATCGCACGTCCAAAATTTGCAGCGTTCCGTTGGCATAAACGCGTGTTATATAGCCAGACCGGTTGGCATATGGACCCCACCTGACACATACCAAATCTCCAGTCTGCCAGACTCTACAAACCTGATCGAAAGGAATCCCGGAAATCGAGGCTTGGGAATCAGACAGTGAAAGAGTCCGCGATCGCTCGTCGACGGATTCAATGTGCCATAGTTTTCTGTCGAACATAACTCGGTCTCGACACCTGAATTCGTATGCAAAATCTAACGCGTGACGCCGAAGGTTAGATAGCTTTGGATATATAGCACGTCCAGATTGATTTGGATTGTAAAAGCCGCGATCGGAGGGAATCACTTTGGCATACAACGTCGTCTGCCCTTCAGAAATTGTCTCCATCAATTGAAGTATAAACCCACTCTGACGGACAAACCGCCCGGCGACTACAACAACTCGATCGCCCGGCGAAAGAGCAGGGCTAGACCCAAATGAAGGGTATGTGAGCAGAGGAGGAAAAGGACTCTGCATGAACGGAATGAGGTCCTCTACGCTCGTGTGCGCTAATAAGGAAAGATACGGCGGAGTATATTCGTTGCCAGTCAAGTCGATATCATCGTATGTGATGTTCTGATGCAACTGCAGTGCCCTACCCTGTTCGTCGTGGGTTATAATGGTTTCGGGGTCGAGCTTTACCGCGATTGAACCGACTCTTTTACCGCGAGTAATTCGAACCCATGAAATCGAGAACGATACCTCTAATTCTGATGATAAGTTGTTGTCGTTGTCTAGATAGTACAGCCGGTCAACTCCCGAACGCGAAGAATACGTCCCGCGCACCTGGAAGGGGTCCGTCGATCACCTCCATTCTAACCGGCGCGGTCGAAGAATCGCTGTCGTATTCGGCGTCATCCTTTGGCGCACAAACCGTAAGGTCAGCAGTAATGAGATCAGACTTGGAGCTGCTGATTTCGAAATTCTGGAGATATTGCGAGTGGTTAATGTCATCGAGCTCTAAATAACTTTCTTCTGCCGTGCGACCTGTATAAGCGCATGCTTAAAGTAAAATGAGTTGCGTACCGTTTCCAATCGCTTCCTGCACAGGCTCTTCAACGGCGGTCGTACTTTCGTGGAGTCCGGGATCCAATTCAATCTGACTGAAGGCACCATCGCTGTTCAATGCTGATGTATGGTCGAAGTCGACTGCTAATGCGACAGTGAGAGTCTACTTCGTAAGGTATAAGATAAAACATGCGCAGTTCCTCCCTCCCAACGTCGACTGACATCCTGCGGTTAAAGTCGAGGTGGTAAGAAACAGAGTCGTGGAGATCATGTGATACATCAATGCGGAAGCACGGCTTGTCATTTTTCGGATAATTAGATATCTCTGTCTAATCTAAGTCCCCGAGAGCGTGTCCAGTGAATGTTTACGTTACAGATCATTCTCTCACGCGTCTTCTGCTTCCTGCCGCCATGCAGGAATCTCTACTTGACCCCGACAATTTGTAACTACGCTCCAATATCTACGCGGTGTTGCGTCTCCTCCTCACGGTATGAGGTGTGCCCCCAACCTCAGAAAACTCGAACTCCGACCAGTCATATTGCGCGTGTCTTCCGATCGGCCTGCGTCCCGGCTGCTTTGGCGAACGAGTAATGATGCCTTGGAGGAGAGCGTTTTCGAGTAAAGTCTCGAATATGTGATCGCGGGTAGGCTCCTCGTATATTAGTTTAGCGCAGAATGAGCATTTAACTTCGCCCGCCAGGAGCCACTCTCGTAGACATTGGTAGCAGAATAGATCCATGCACAGCAAGCTAACCAAGGGATGTTGGGGGTGAAAATGTCGCGGCGATAATAACAGGGAATAAAACTCACAGCACTGGCATATACGAAGTCTCCAGGCACCGCACGCAGGTAAATCGATTGAATCCTGGGTAAGATGCGTTACACGATTTGTCTGCGACGCTCCAGATTATTGTTTAAGACTTACCATCGTTGGTTGACATCGAGCGTAAATGGTGAAACGAAAACGTGAAGCACCTATTCGAATTGAGGCAACACTTTATAAACCCGCCGCTGGACCGCGAGAACACATCTTGGCGACACAATTACCCCTTTATATCGTAATTTTCCATTCAAGCTCAAAGGGCCTCTTTCCTTCCGATCGCGCTCTATTCAGTGCCGGACATACATGCCGATCCAATGTTAAGGCACTACTCTGAAATTTACATACGGACCGCGCCCCTGCAAATCAGCCCTCCGCAGCGATTGATTCCTCTGCTTCCGCAATTAGATCCAACGCCCTCTGACGCCATTCCACGGCTGCTCGCAATCGGTAAGTGGTGGCAAATAGTTTTTGGGCCTGGATACTCACCGTGATAGTCGTACATCGGCTCCACGATATACGGAGCGAATTGAGATTGGATGCCCGCGTTGCATCCCGTTCCACCGTAAGACCAAGATAGCGCGTGTGAGCCAGGGAAAGGGGGAGGGTGGGGCCGATGAATTGCGAAGGCTTTATTGGGGAACGCCATGCGTAGGCAACCTCTGTCGACCATGACGCGGAGGGTGGAGGGGCAGAGGAAGGAGACCCCGCATTTATGAGGTGCGTTGTAGTCGACGGAAAATGAGAAACCGCGGGAAACGTACTTCTTCAGAACGGCTAATGCTCGATCCGCTGCGACCTCGTTTTCTACGCGGAAAAACTCCCTATTCAATATGGCCTCTCCGGCGCACAGCTGCTTCGGGTTCGCAAACCAGATACCGTCCGCGTCTATGGAACCGGTGACACAAGACGAATGAAACTGTAACACCGGTTCGTGGGCGTGCTCCGAGCGACTTCGCATCAGGTTAATAGACAGATCAGGTATATCGGCGGACGTCATCCACCCGATTTCGACTAATGCCGGAAGCCCGTATGTAGAAAGTTGGGTTCGGGACAATCTAAAGTTAGTTCCCATTTCGATAAAGCGCACTACGTATGAGAAAGTCGAGAATGGTGAATAGAAGTCGATGTCGTTTGGTGTGAAGGACCGAAAAGGATAACGTCCTAGCGCTAGACGCGGGATGGCCGACCCAGAAACTATGACTCCCGTCGCAACCTTCAAAGGTCAGTTACCGACTATTGCGTAGAGAGAGTATAACATACCTGCATTAATTTGATCGCCACATACGGCATTCCGTACGGTTCGAACAAATCCGCTACCGTTAGCTGAATTACCCGAGCAGTAAGAGCCCTTAAACTTCGCGACGTCCGGCCTAACGCGACCAAGTCCTTAAGACCCATGCGCTCCACCAGATATTGCTGGACGTCCAGAGGGAGGCGTTCGAAGCCCTGTGGATCGACGTGTATAATATCTGGTTGAGGTTGGTCAGGGATGCCGATTAAATTGGGGTTACAACGGATTATTTACCTTCGTCCGACGAATTCCACTGACCATCTATTACTCCCAGATAATGGATCACGGCGTCGTAATGTCGGCGAGACCGAAGACAAAGTAAAAACAAGAAAAGCAGATCCATAGTTGACAGTGCGTTCATCCACAGAACAGAAGTGACAGGAAAGTGGTGGATCTTTCTCAGTCGCAAGTTCCAGCCAAGACGCTGAGTAAGGCTTTGCGAAGTTTCATATTCTGAATAATCGGTGAATCTTTGACCCTTGCTAGACATCGTGATAATAGACAAACCGTGCACAAGCATTGCGATAGAGATACACCGCAATCGAAGTAAGAATAAGCGCTTCACTCGGTCCACGGTGTCGAGCAAGTAATTATATCGTGTTCATTTCTGAAGTCTATGCTAATCGCCAAGCAGCTGGCGATCGCCAATCGCCCCGTGATTCCAGATCTGAGAGTAGTGACAAACAGGAGCAGATACAAACCTGCGGATCATTACGCTACGTGCCTTTTTCCCAGACATTTTCACGTGTTATCCAGTTTGCACAGCTTGTCGACGCAGCTATTGAGCTATTGTCTGCCCCTTGTCCGTATCGCTCTTGTCCTCTGGCAACGTCTGCGAAAACTACCGGGATGAACCTTCGACACTGCGTCTGGCTGTTTATCTTTCTAGTAACATGCGTGCATTTTTGCGAAGTCACGGAAAACTACTCATACCCAGTCTCCTCCTTTTCTTCACGAACGGCCTTGGTGCCAAATTACTCGAGTAATTTTACATGGAACTATAAGCCCTACCGCGGTGATAACCGTTTTGCGCGTCCCACACCGCCTTTAATGCAATTTCCCACAATGGGTGTATGGATATATGGGATGAGTTTCCGATTTGAGGTCGACTTGGTATGCAGACGAATTATGCGTCAAATGGGGCGGTTCGCGATGCGACGCACTGATTGGCGGGTGTGGCTTACCAGAGACCCTTATATTTGGAGGCGAACTCGTCGACTGGCCCTGTTCGTGGACCCCTTTGGGTGTTTGCGAAAATCAATACATCTGGTCTGGATCAAATGCATCCTATTTGGCGTGTTCTGTGGGGTGTTGTCGGTGTCATCCACCGCTTTCCCTAGCGTAAAATACAAAGTCAGCGGCTGTCGCGGAGGGGGGAGGTCTCACAGGTTTTCCCTAGAAGAGATCAAGCCGTTTGCTTTTTCCGCGAATGCGAACACTCTAGCCTTGAATTCTACGTTAGAGATCCATTCAATATCTTTGGTAAGCCAGCTCTCTAACGAGGTGCTGACAGACTCCAATTTTGTTTACACTATCTACCCTCTTCGCGTCATCGCACCGAGTTTGACCAAAAATCAGTGCAAAAGAGCAGCAGAACTGCATAGAGTATGGCTTCCAGGGAGATGCAACATTCCCGAGATGGTCGATGCGCTTGCAAATCACGCGTGTTGTTGTGAAGACATAACCGTAGCATTTCGCGTTCTCCCCGACATATTGGCGGAACGGAGGCGAGCCAACACCGTTACCAAGGCAGCTGCCAGACTACGACAAAGAACAGGTAGGGCTGAGCCGAGTGAGGCGTTGCGAAAACAGCGAGATGCTAAAAAAAATGAGACGGACAATCCCGGCCGCATACCTGGAGGGCAGCATACTCGGGATAGCGATGAGATGGATGTTGACGAATGTATAGCCGAGGGCGGGAAAGACAACGTGTTACCGTTCCCGCCTCAACCCGCATCTAAGGAATTAAGGCATAAAATACTGACGGGATTTTGTCGAGATATCGAACCGTCGCTGTTTGAAGAAGCTGGGTGCACCGTGTGCGGTCTGTTGATCCCAAAATCTAAGTTGACATTGAAAGATGAGGTAATGATTGACTGGGACCTGCTCAAGGCCGACGGTGTTACTCGAAGAGAGCGTACCGAAGAAACGGAAGACATCGGTTCATTAGAGGGACCGGTCATTGATGCGTCGTGTCAACACGTCTGTACAGATTGTGAGGAACAACTTCTCAAGGGTAACGTTCCTTTACACGCTGTAGCGAATCACTTATGGTTGGGAGAAGTGCCTTGGCAACTGAAAAACCTATCTTTTGCGGAAAAAATGCTGATTTCGAGAGTACGCCATAATAGATGTGTAGTTCGCGTGGCTTCGGGCAGAGGGAAACTAACAGCTAATGCTATTATGTTCCAGACACCCGTGGCGAAAGTTTACAACGTTTTACCTATTGGAAACGACGAGATCAGCGAAGTACTAGCATTCGTATTCATTGGCTCTGCGAAACCGACTGAAGAAGACTACGTACGTACTCCGATGCTGGTCCGTCGTGATAAAGTTCGGACGGCCTTGGATTGGCTGAAACTGAATCACTCAGATTACAGCAATTTAACAATATCGCGCGAAAATTTGGACAGTCTACCTGAGTCTGGCATTCCATGTGGAGTGGACTGGAAACAGGTGGATGAAAGTGAGTCGAATTTGGTGCCGGAAGCAATGAGTGTCGATAACAAAGGAGAAGAAGACGAAGGAACCAGCAGTGGGCCTTGTTCGTTCACTGTGGCAGGTCTAACCGGTCAAGAATACGATCCTTTGGACATCAAAACACTGAAGGCAAAGGCGTTGGCACATCTTAAGCTGGGGGGTCAAACTTTGGGTGTGGGACAGTCGGAACAACCGGAGAGTTTATTCCACAACATTCAGCTGTATCCCTCTATGTTCCCCTGGCTCTTTCCTTATGGGCTGGGAGGAATTGGTCACCCTGCTCACAAAAATCGACTCTCCGAAGAGGCCCACAAACGCAGACTGTTAATGTATCATGACAAGCGGTTTCAAGTTGACCTTTATTTCCCAATGGTGGCTTTCAACGACTGCCAGATCAAAAGCGCTAGATCAGGAAGCCACCTTATGGTCAAGCGACAGAACTTCAAAGCTGTTGCGGAAAGGCTTCTTAAAGTTGATCCGGCTGTCCTCACCGATCTCGCTCGCAAGCTGGAAAAAGGCGAACAGATTAAATCTAAAACCGCGGAAGAACAGATTTGCTTCGACTTGTTAGAAGACCTCCAACACGTGGGTGGACACGTCCAAGGGTCGTTAACATCCAAAAAATACATGAGGAACGAGGTCTGGTCTCTGATTGCTTATCGAGGTGCTCCAACTTGGTTTGTCACATACTCGCCTGTCGATAATAATCATCCTCTTTGTCTGTATTTCGCAGACACTGTAATAGACTTTAGTCCTAGGTTGCGTGGCTCGGACGAACGATTAAGGCTGATATCTCAAAATCCCGTAGCCGCTGCGCGTTTTTTTCACTTCATGACCGAGTTGTTCATCAAGCATATATTGGGAATCGGTGTAGATAATGCGACAGGACTGTTCGGGGAGACCGACTCTTACTATGGAACTGTCGAACAACAAGGTCGGCTTACCTTGCACATGCACATGTTGATATGGATTAAGCACTCAATTTCTCCGCAAGAGTTGAGGCAACGTATGATGGATGAGAACGGAGAATTCCAAAAAGCTATGATTGCGTATCTCGAGTCTTGCCATGTAGGAGAGTTCTTAACTGGAACAATGGCTGAGGTGAAGGCGAAAGTACCTTATTTACCACAAACTCGGAAAGGGCTGCACGACATCATGCCCGATGCGCCGGAAATCACTGTGCCGCTCTTGTACGAAGATCCCACTCAGACTCTCCCTACTCCACCGCCTCCTGTGTGTACTGGCAAAGATTGCGACGATAACTGCTCAGAATGTAACGAGCTCGAGGCCTGGTGGACAAGTCAGAAGGAAACTATTGACGACCTCATTTTGCGGTCCAACGTACATACATGCCGAAAACCCGTCGCCGGAACGGACCACTCCAAGCCGCATCGGCAAGGCGCTCGGATGAAACCAGAGGTGCGCGGATGTCTACGAAAAGACGGCACTTGTTCGGCTCGCTTTCCGAGGGATGTAGTTCTATCAACCGAAGTTGATCCTGAAGATGGATCAATCACAATGAAGAAACTTGAACCTAACATAAACTGCGTCACTCCAGACATCACCTACTGCCTCCGGTGTAATACCGATGTAACAAGTTTACTGTCGGGTACTGCTATTAAAGCGGTTGTCGCGTATATTTCTGATTATGTAACCAAATCTAGCCTCAAAATGTACCATATGTTTGATGCTGTTCGAGCCGTCATAGATAAGAATACGGAAAGAGTTGGCTCGAGTGCGAAAGCCAGAGAAAATTCTCGCGTTCTTTTGATGAACATGGTCAACTCCCTTACGTCGAAACTACAGATTGGGAGTCCACTGGCTTCCCTTTATTTGTTAGGAAATCCCGACCACTACACCAACATGACGTTCAAAATCTTTTGGTGGAAATCATATGTGACAGAGGTCAAAAATTGTTGGAAGATGCCCACTGATGTGTCCGACGAGGAGTTGCACGATGATGGAATTTTGGGCGACGATGTGGTCAACCCCGGTGAAGAAGGGTCTACAGATTCAGTGATTTTGAAGAACGGATTCAACGGGTATGTAGGAACTACAAATGTCGACGACTATAAATACCGACCGGAGTGTTGCGAAGAGATTGGTCTGTATGACTATATTCAGATGTACACAAAAGTGAAGAGAACGAAGAAACAACTTCAGGAATTTCTAGAGAGTGTCGAACAGTCGGAGTCGACAACTCGTGATAAGTCACCCGGAATTCCTTTAGAACTGTATGATCCAGCTGACACAGAGTGTGATCCAATTTCAATTCATGCCTTTCAAAAAGACCATCCTTTGTGGAAAACTCACTATATAAAGCTCGACCGAAGGTGCTTATTTAATGTGGTGCCTAATTTTGTGGGAGGTTCACTGCCAAGAAGCGATCAGGGAGATCGAGAACACTATTGCTGCTGTATGTTAACTCTCTTTAAGCCTTGGCGACAAGGTACGGACTTGAAGACGGAGACTGGGTTGTGGCATGAGAGTTTTGAGACTCATGATTTCACCGCAAAGGCTGAAGCGCTAATGAAAAATTTCAATGTCAAGTATGAGTGCAACGACGCTCGGGACGACTTTTCCTTTCAAGATAGAAAAAAAAGGGCCTCTTTACCAACATTCGGACGTGCAAGTGGCGAGGAAAACGAGCTGGATGGATTTGAGGGCGAGTTAGGGGAAGAAAATGAGTGGGGGTTTCCCGACGACGACGAAGCCGCTGCTTTGGTCAAGGGTCCCAATCAAATCGCGAAGGAACTTAAGATGATGTCCGCCGAACGCGTGATGCGGTCTTCTGGTTGGGTCGCTAAACTTGAAAGCCGGGTCCCAAGGTTGAAAAAACTTGTACCGGATTGCAACTTACGAGGTAGCCAGTGGAAAACTCGCATTGCGTCCGCTAGAGACGACATACTTGCAAAAAAAATGAAGCATGCTCCAACTGTCAGATCGAGTAGAAAGGTGGCTGATCACTATATTGGTAATGACGTGGTGGCACTCGATGCCTATTACTTTACCAAGTATTTCAAAGCGGTCAGTAAAAAAGCTCGGGCGGTGATAGAGTCCGTGTCGAGCTCTTATGGTCTGAATACAGAGCAAGAAAGAGCTTTCAGAATTGTAGCTAACCATGCAGTGGATGAAACAGCTCCGCCTCTACGCATGTATCTCGGAGGGGTCGGTGGTACAGGTAAAAGCCAAGTGATAAAAGCGTTGATCAAATTTTTTGAAGAGCGCGGAGAGTCGCATCGGTTTATGGTCTTGGCTCCTACGGGTACGGCTGCTGCTCTGCTCGGCGGGAGTACTTATCATTCCGTTCTGGGAATAAACGATGGTAACGATAGTGAGAAGACAGAAGGAGTGGGGATACGCAAAGTTCGAGAGCGACTGCGAGGAGTCGAATATATCTTTCTGGATGAGGTCTCTATGGTTTCATGTCAGGCGATGTATAACATCAGTGCTAAGCTCGCGCTGGCATTGGGCGAACACAGCGAACCATTTGGCGGGATGAACATGATTTTCGCTGGGGATTTTGCTCAGCTGCCGCCAGTGAAAGCAAAGGCCTTATACTCGCCTGACTCCTCAGTCGGACCGCGGGTTCATACAGGAATGTCAGCTTCTGATCAGAAAAACTGCATTGGGAAGATCCTGTGGCATCAGATTACCACCGTGGTTATTTTAACGAAAAATATGCGGCAAACATTGGACACTCCAGAAGATCGCAAGTTCCGGACAGCCTTGGCAAACATGCGATACGGAGCATGCTCCGCAGACGACATTCAATTCCTACAGTCGAGGATCGTGAGCACTCGCTCGGACGCGCCTTCGTTCCAAGACGAACGATTTCACAATGTATCTATCATTACTGCGTTGAATGCGCATAAGGACAAAATCAATGAGTTGGGATGTGAACGATTCGCTCAAGAGACCGGGCAGGAACTCACCGACTTTTTCTCGAACGACACTTTATCGGGAGGCGCCAATCAGCTGGGCAGGCGACCAACAATCGCCAAAAAGAAGAAGGTTGTGGACTCCGCAAGTCAAATACCCGTCACGCGTCAACAGCAGCTGTGGGACGCTCAACCGAGTTTCACACAGTACAATATTCCAGGAAAACTGCGATTGTGTATCGGGTTACCGGTTATGATACGAAACAACGACGCCACCGAGTTATGTATAACGAAAGGGCAGGAGGGCATAGTAGTTGGATGGCAAGAGGCTATCGGTAATAGAGATCAGCGCGTGTTGGACGTATTGTTTGTCGAGTTGACTAATCCTCCGAAAGAAATCAAGTTAGCTGGTTTGCCTAAGAACGTGGTCGCCTTATCTCGTGCAACTAAGTCAATGTGGTGTATGCTTCCTGACGATATGTCAGTCCAAATATCGAGAGAACAGGTATTAATCTTACCTAATTTCGCAATGACGGACTACGCATCGCAAGGGAAAACTCGCGCCTGGAATGTGGTCGACCTCCACAACTGCAAAGATAATACGTCGTACTACACCGCGCTGTCTAGAGGTTCAAGTGCTGCAGGGACCGTGATCGTACAAGGAATGGACACCGCTAAAATCACGAAAGGCATAACTGGATATCTCCGTCAGGAATTTCGGGAATTGGACATTTTGAACGAAATAACCGCTAGGATCTATGACGGCCACTTGGTCGGGGAGTTAGACGGAATTACTCGACGAGAATTGATTACTGCGTACAAACATCATCAGCTCCGCGTTCACGGTCGCACAGACATCGGGGACTTCCCAGGAAACGAGCTAGGTGTCGGAGTTGGTACATGGAGATTAGTGGCTGAGGATGCTAAGAAATCAAACAATAAAAGGAAAGCGAGTGATGTCGAGGAAGACGCCGTGCCCGTAAAAAAACCAAGGTACGCTGGCCCCCATGGTTTCCAATGGGACCCATCGGATTTCAGTTGTGCATACGACAGTATTTTCACGGTGTTATTGGCTGTATGGAAATTAGATCCAGCTAAATGGACGCATAGATTTAGTCAAACGAGTAAATCACTGGATACGCTCGCAGCCGGCTTTCAAAGAAATCTAGACCGAGTGGGAAGTCTTGAGCAAGCGCGCGACGCTGTTAGACGCCATTTCCGGTCGTTGGACGCTGTCAAATTTCCTGCCGGACACCGTTTCACATCACTGAATAATGTCAGCGACGTGTTGTTCGCGGACAGATGTTGGGGTGTACGCAGCGAAAAATGCTTGAACTGTAATCATACTGTGACGGAAGGCCCTGGGTTCCGAACGATGAGGTATATAGTGGTCGATAAGTCGAGGTCGAATAACGAGTCGTTATTTTCGATTGCGGATTGGGCTAACGCTCACAGTATGCGACCTGCTAGAAAAAAACTGCGCATCTTGCAACCGCCAATTAGTGACTTTCGAAACTGCAAAGGAAGCGCCGCCTATACTCGTGTTCGCATTAACTTCGCCTGAGGTTATAGTAAACCCTAAGCTGAGAATTCTTGTCGACGGTAAGGGGATTGATTACGTTTTATGCGGGGTGATTTACGGAGGTCGAAAGCATTTCACTAGTAGGATTATAAAGAGGAATGGTGATATCTGGTATAATGATGGTATAGAAACAGGGCGAAACTCTGAGTTCGAAGGAGTGCTGGAGTCCGAAGCCAGCCAATTTTTGAACCACTGCGTCACTGAAGAAACGACAAGAGGAGCGGCACAAGCGTTCTACGCTGTAGCGGACTAACACAGCGGGGGATAGGCTGATCAAAGTGGTTGGCAGTAGATCTTGTCCAGGGGCGCTGCCGGTGTCCAGCGGATAACTCGGGGCGGAGCGGATATGGCGCGGGCTCAGGTACCCACCAGACCAATCGCTTGGGATCGACGAGGGAGACGCTAAGGAGGATGCATAACACGTGACGTTACGTATGAAATGATGACGCGTAGTTTATCGGAAAAATACAGATACAGATAAGATACATTATTATCAGTTTATCCGGAAACAGTGAGATCACGTTTGCAAGTCCTGCGCCGATTAGGCGGTTTACTTTTTGCTTCCTACATCCATGTACCAAAGCCGACCGTCTGGTGGGAGTCGACTCAGCTGGTAGAGGGTTGCGTATCCCATGTTCGTGGGTACCTAGACCGCCGCCCCTCAACGTCGAGCAAATAAATTACCCGGCGAGCAGCTCCCCTAGTTGCAGTCCCTAATCAAAATATCTGCAACGATTCTACGTTTGCGAGTGAATGCTGGCTTTGCCCGTGGTTGAAAGGTCTCGAAAGTCTTCCCAGCAAAGTGCGGGTCTCTTTGAAGCACAACACCCCACAGCTCAAGAGTCAACGGGCGCGCGCAGTAGCTCAAAAGAGGGGTGGCGAATCGATCGATGCGATCTCGGTATACCGGTTTATGTTGATTTGACCAGTGCCCTGACATTGGCAGAGGGGAGAAACATCCCGCCTCGATCTTGGGCGAGTAACGACTTATAATCAAACATCATTCGAACGCGATGCCCGTTCCAGCATTGTCACCGGTATGAAGGTCCCCGTGGTAGACAGGGTGCTGAGACTCGGTGACGATCGAGAGGCGATTCTTTTACTGCTCAAGTCGTGTTCAGAAATCCAGCTTGTTCATGTGGGCGTCCAAAGCAAGTTCTTATTTCAAGTTGTGTCCGAATACATGGACCGGAGCGTGAATACGGGTGAAGTCGACTTGCATGGTGAGGAACCTTGACAAATCTTTATATCGCTGACTTCTTGTAAGGGAAAACGCCAACCTACCATTCTATTCCGAGACCCACCATCGAGGGTTTGCCTGAAGAGTTGCAAACGAACATCGCCGAGCACCTCGACATCCGATCTTTAGGGTTTTTGGCTGAGGCCTTGAAGCTTTTCGATCCGGAATGCAAGCGCCTGGTGGACCTCATAATATGCGATGCATTTCGAGCCGTCGGGTTGAGCTGGAAGTCCGTGCAGTTTTTGCTGTCTTGTACACGCGGCCTGATAACAGGGGACTTTCTGTATTACCTGCTTCTGTGCTCCGGCACACATCGGTTCGAGGCCACGTCGTCGACAATGATTATCGTGGTCGAAATGGAGGAAATGGTGCCTCTTGCCGCGCAATTTATATCTGCTTCTTCGGAATATACCGCGGTAAGATTGCCCCGCACGGTCGTCCCCTCAACTTACGAACTTTCTGTCCAAAGGAGAGCGCAGACGCGTGCAACGACGACCCCGTCATAGCCATGTCAACGTCCGCGGTTCAGTTCAAGATCATCATTCGCTCTTCTCTCTGTCCCCAAGCGTGGGTGATGAAACAGCCGTATACCAACCTCTTCAACTGGTTGTCCGGCCCCGAGTTGTTCGTCGGCTATCACAAACTCACTTTCAACCGTCAAGCCATGGCTGGTTCCAGCGCCAGCGACGATATTACCGTAAGATGGGATGAGGACCGGAGCGTGGCACTTGTCACTTACGATAGCGAGCCTGTGGCACTAACTTGCCCGTCCTTGGCCCGGTCTAGTAGGGATGGCGATTCTTTGACGTTTGCCCTGCTCCAGCGCTGGGCGTCCCCAGTCGTTGAAAATAGAGTGACTGTCTACTGGCGTCTGGGGTCTTGCAAACACTTTGAAGGGGCGGCCCGGTACTTACAGGTTGTAGATTGTTAGGTTGAGACTGGTATTGTGCATAAGGAATGAAACATCGTGAGATAAATGGAAGACGGAGATAAGGGGTTAAATACCAGCGCACGGTAGTCTACAAAGGCCGTGTAGGCGCTCGCACAACAATCAAGGAAGGATAATGCGGAAATGTTACTCATGAAAAAAAAAAGTAAAAGTACGAGTCATGCCGCACGGAGTGACGGCCCGCTTACCGCATGTAATGTTTTGAACAGAACCTATCAATGCCGAAACCGTTTTGTATGTTAGTGCCTTTTGATGGATCTGTGGTCTACATGGTTTTTCACTACTCCTCACCTTGGAATGCTCAAAATTGTAATTGAGTTTCTGAACTAATTTGACTTTACCTTGAGACGTATTATGGGACCTTCCATTTAAGTCGTGAGCTCGTTCGCAGACTACCTGCAACTCTGAATTTCTGCAATCGGCAGAACCGGCACACGAGCACCGGATTGCGGGCGCCCTGCTCAAATTGATGGTTCGGATCGCTTTTGCTCGGAGAAATCCGATGGATTGATCGCAGTGCACTTCGCCGCCAGTGAGCCGAACTTCGGGACAAAATTTGCACTGAGAAGTTGCAAAAGAATAGATTGTATTCAGAAGTAGAACTACAGGTTAAATAGGCCAGTGGGATGAAGTGAGGCGACCCCACGATGGCGCGTGGCGAGGGAATGCAATCAAATGTTGGCGAGGGGGTAGCGGGTGCGACGAATGACGTCAAGAAGTCGACAACGCCCACTGTCGATGTCTCGATTCATCCGAAAGAAAGAGAAAAAGAAAGATTTAAACAGTCAGCGAGCGGAGGCAGGGTAAGATACAGCCTGCATTCCAGAATTACGCCGCCGAGGCAGAATAAGGACAGGGTTGGTGGGGGATACGGTCCAGAGGATTGGGGATGATACAAGTAGAGCATCAATTAACGTCGGGGCGACCCGTGAGCATGCAGGCACGGCGAGGAGGCGAGATAACCGGACGGTAGGGGCGGCCGCACGTTTGGGGCTTCTGAACGACAAAACGAGGAATAAGGAGAAAGCAGAGGGTTATCTTGGAGTCGGGGACGGATACCCAGGCACGCAGCACCCAGGAGAGCTGCCGGAATGGGGTAAAGCGGCTGCCTAGGTGTAGCGAACGAATCACGATGGATGCGCCATATCAGCGTTGTTTCTCTATAGCAGAGCAGTTAGTAGGGCCTAAAAAGAGAGCACAAGCACGCACCAAGGCAGAGGAGGGGATCCGAGCCGAAAAAACGAGCAGCCGCTAAATCCAGCGGCAATGTGCGCACGGCCGCAAGAGCGATGCTAGAGTCAAGCCAGGCGGGGAGAGATATCCCCCATGGTATGGTAGCATACTGTCGAAATTCTAGGGCGAACGCGCCAGCGTAAGCCGCGTTTCAGGTAATACGAGGCAGATGTGGTGCGGTGGAGACCGGCCAATAGCGACATTCAGCGGCATATCAGAGGCCAAGAAGCGAGCAGGTGGCAGAAGAAACCTTGAAGACCGTATAGCCTGAGTTGTAGGACGACAGGGGAGGCAGGAGCGGCGGAGCAGGGTGAGCGAGGAGGAGGGAGTGGAGTGATGTGGAAGTGATGGGAAAGCAACATTCGCAAACAATTTCCCAAATAGGATGAGCGCGATGCGCCTCGTGCACGGACCATCAACGGCGCAAAGCGCGGGCGAGTGGTGGGCGCCGGTGCGGGTACAGGTCGTGGGAAGAGGGTGGTTTGATTCATCAGGTTGACCTCTAAACGAGAGGGCTTGATATATCGTCACCGTACGCTCACCACCGATGGTCTGATATATCAAAACGCCCTATACGGCTGCAGTATCGGCTTTCTCGCAAGCAGCATGCACGATCTCCTTGCGTGCTCTCTTGTCGCTCGATGTTGGGTACACCCCGCACAATCGATCCTCTTTCGGTCGCCTGGGAAGCACATTCATGATATGTCGTCCTCCTATACTGCCGAGAGGACTAGAAGGAGGTGGTTCCTGTTCTATCGTGCCATAATCTTTTCCCCTCATCTTGCCTGCCTTGTCCGCGAACTGTATCTGGGAGCTATTCAAATGGATCGCCGGACCATCGAATCCATATCCCGACTGCCCTTCACGCATTTGGAGAGCCTGTGGTTGGCCTTGCCGAAGGAGGTAGAGACACCTGGATCGCTGACAGCACTCGTTGCTCAGGATACTCTTCGCCATCTGAAGTTGTATCGATGTGAAGATATTGTGGAGCTATTGCAGCATCGCTCAGCGCCAATCCGACATCTCGACCTCGTATATCAGGGTGATTCAGATTTACGAACCTTTCGATGGATTGAAAACACATCACGCATCCATGTCGTGGTGCTGGAACTTGATGGAGACTTCGATATTCCATTTGGTAGCAGGCTAGAGTTAGCCTCCCTATTGAAGCCCTTCGATATGTCAAAGGTCAAAGCATTTCGCATCGAACCCGATAATCGGGTGACTATTTCGTGGAAATCGATGCCCAAGAACGCGATTGAGATGCTTGATATTTTCATTGATGTGCGCCCATCTTTGTCTAAATTATTCTGATTATCTCATCACTTATTCAGGACGGCCTCACTGAATTCCTCGACCTCTCCAAGTTCCCCAACCTGCGGTATCTCCGCTTGGAGTTCGGGTATGGGATACCTGACATGTCCCTCCCCGCGTTGAGGAGCATCGCGCCTTCCCAGAAAATTCAGACACTGGTCATCTCTATGTGTGACTATCCGCTGGACATGTCATTGTTCCCCGACTTGGATTCTATTTTAGCTTCGCTTCCGGTTTCGAGTGTGGAGATAGAACAAACAGGAATATTCGATCCGAATGCGTCCCGTTTTTACCCCAACTTGGTTGAGCGGAAGCTGGTAGGGTTGTTTATATCATGTGTTCGGAGTCGTTGGCTCACTTTATTGGTTTCACTCCTAGTTCAGTTCAGTTCACCGGTCTTATGAATTCAATGAGGAGGAAATTGCACAACGGTGGCGAGTGAGTAAATCTACAATTGTATTTCGCGATCAAAGCTGAGAGGTAACCTATTATCCTAGGATCTCATTGACACCTTGTAAACACTGAATGAACCTGTGTATGCCAAACTGAATTTTATAATGAACATACACATTCTAAGTTCTGGCTCCTGCTGTCTCGCTTTCAGTTCGTTTCGGGCGCCAGGCTATGAAGTTTTGAATACTCCTTTTCTCCATCGATGCTTCTACGAGTCGATAGGGCTTGCTGGTCGCACACGCTAAATTCTGTGCAATGTTGTGTCGATCGAGTTTGTTTTGTCGTCGACACCTCTTTCGCCCAGTTCTTTCGTTTCCTGGAGATCAGAAGAATTTTCGTCTGTCGGTGGACCTTCCGAGCGTACCCTGATGTGTGCGATCATGAAAATCGGGCCATAGAGAGGACAAAAAGGTCTCTCTCTTGCGCGGCACTACATAGCAACTTGCTTGTTATCAAACCGAGAGCGAATCCAGCCAGCTAGTTGTAGATCGCACCATAGATCTTAAGCGCACGCGCGACTCTTTAAGTCTCGTCGAATAGAAGATATATAGCCACCCGATTTCTTAAATTGAAGGCGCATCCAGCTACGCGAGGATACCATCCACCCTCCATGCCCTGACACCGTCAAGCGCTAGATCAGAACCGCCGTCAGCGAATGTCGCTCCAAAGCAGCATCTCGTAGTCCACCCTCAGTCTTATTCCTGGTTTATCGCATGGTGCTAGACCTCGTATCGCGAATTCGCACGCGAGAACGACGGCGGGACAAACAACAACAACGCACGACCGGACTCGTACGCGAATGCAGTACTTATATGCCTCAGCGAAGGGCGGAGTGTATCGACTGTATTCCCTGAGGCAAGTCAGCAACGACATCACCGCCGATGAATAAAGAAACGCGGTCTGTACCTGTACGTGGATCCTCACTAGACCCTGCATTGTTGCCCAAGCCGCATGCGCGCGCACGCGAGACGTAGCCCGAAAACCTAGCACTCGCCGCCGTTCACATCCCCGTCATGCTCTCCCGCCTCTCAAACATCCCATCAAGCTACGACCCATCCGATCTCTTCATCCCATCTACATCCTCCTTCTCCCCACCTCATCTCCACCATGCCAGCCACAGACAAGCGAACCCATCTCCACTCTTACGCAAGGCCGAGGTGAATCTGTACACTCGAATGAGCAACGATGCGGCCAACGAAACCGAACTCACTGTACCTGTATGCTGATCGGCACAGCATGCGTGCGCCAGCATCCCGCCTTCAGCACACCCAAGACGTCTGCGTCCCCGACGTCCTTCGTTTCCGCATCTCTATTCATCATCCGATGAACAAAGCCCATTGCCCCTTCCCTCTCCTCTCCATCCCCATCCCCATCCCCCGCTCATTCCACATCCCATCCGCGCCACCCCCCGTCGATCTTCGTTCTCCGATCGCCGTACCCCTCCTTCTCCTTCTCCCAATCCCATCTTCCTCCACATCCGCTCGACAAAGACGAGCTCTCCACGCCGCTCCAGGACCTCCACCTCATCTTCTGATCATCCCATCCCTGCCCCCTCCCGCACAGGATACGCAGCACTACGCCTCGCCCATAAGGATCCCTCGTCTCCTCTCCCCTCTCCCCGGCCCACCGCTCCCATACTCTATGCATCTACCCGCCTCCATTCTCCCGCCCCCAGAGGAATGCCGCTCTTCCACTTCCCGAGGCAGAAGAAGCTGTCGTCTCTCCTACCACCGAAGTAAAGCCGACCAGCGCCGCAATGAGGAGAGACCGAGGAAATGAGCGTGAGCGGGAGGGGCATACGGGAAGATTGAGCGGAGAGAGACGTTGATGCCGATCTCGTTGATGGCTACGTCGATACGCGAGACGTCGAGGTAGGCGAAGGTGAGGTGTCGTGGGCGGCGGCGCAGACCGGGAAAGATGCGCTGCGTGTTGGTGAGCCACCCATCCTCGAGCACCCTGGAGCGAAGGCGCACAGAAACGGGAGACGATATGATCTAGCCTTATCGCGGACCTTGAGGGACGGCGTAGGGCGAGGTGGGGTGGAGTAAGATGAAAGTGAGGTAAGTAACGTATCGAAACGTCTGGTATCGAGCGGCGCAATGTACATGAATGTGGAAGTGGGCTTGAGTGCCCCAGCGAGCCAGTAGCAAGAGAGTGGTGCAAACGGGGAGAAGGGGATTGAGGTGCGGGTAATGTGGGTGTTGGAGGGACAAAGTACGGTACGTGTAGTTTGGGGAAGGGTAAGTAATGAAAGCGGGTAGGTGAAGTAGTTACGCCGCCCGATGTTGATGGACGGAGCGGCAGGAGCTAGCTGCAGGGGAGGAGGGTCGATAGCGTGGGATTAGCGTGGGTAGCGAGAGAAGGGAAAGCCAGCGACGACGAAAACGAAGGGGAATGGAAGATGTGTCGACGCGATAAATGATGGGTGGAACCGACAGTAGAATAGACGGGAGAGGAAGATATGGTAGCGGAGCGTACGATAGCTGTGGGTAAGGAAGGAAAAAGAAGGACCCCGAAAGGAAACAGATATCCGGATGAACGCCTGACGCCCGTGCCACGGCGGCGCAAGAACCACTAGAAGCGGCTGGCGCGACTGTTCGCGGCATTGGCGTTCCGGCTGTTGTCCGTTGAGGAAGGTGCCGGTCTATACCGTGCCGCATCGCCTCCTATGACCGTTGGATGCCGGGATACGTCGCTAGCGGCGAGTGTCGGGACTATGTAGGAGTGACAGGCAGGGAAGAGAACGATGCCGGATCGAAGCAGCTAGGAAGCCGGGAGGGCTACACCAGTCGTGCGCGCGTGAGTGGGGGAAACATGAACGGCGGAGAGGCTGTAGCGTTGACGACACCCGTGTCGGTGAGCAGAAGCAGAAACCGCTAGCTGGGGCAAGCGGGAGCCCAAACGATGTAAGTCGAGTCGGGGTGTCGACAGAACTGCGAAGAGAATCGCGAAGGAGAAGAAATTTCCGGGCTTGGAGCCTTGGAGGTGTATTAGTATCAAGCTCAACGAAGATATTGAGTTTTGAAGCTTACTAGCAAGTGCAGACTCGGAATGTCGCATGGCCCTCCATGAACACCACCCCCGTTGCAGCGCGTGGCTTGTTATAACGCGAGGTGTATGCAAATCAACCAGACGATCGTCGACAGCGCTGGCAAAAGAAGGGGTTAGCATCGTCGCGATAATGAAGAAGAGGAACAATGAGACGCACACGAGAGCCCATGAACACCTCGTCAACATCGCCTACGCTGGCTCACTTTCATCGAGAATCCGACGGCAAATTGCTACTTCCCGAATACCAATTTTCTCGTGCTTGAGCAGGTATCCAGACGAACGTCTGGGCATCGACAGAAGAGAGGTAGCGTCTATAGTAGCGTTTTCATGCAGACAGCAGTCTTGGGAGGACTTGAGCTCGTCGAGGTGTGTGAGCTGGGCGAATCACGACGCAGTATCTTCATCTCCCATAGCCTCTTCGAGCCCCCATCGACCGAAAGCCAGCTACGAGTAGCGAGTCCATGGAAAGTAGCCAGTTGCCGGGAGCGTTGGAGCCAGAGGAGAACTGCTTGGACGTTGCCGTCGTCGACGTTGACGAGGACGTTGATCAATCAAAAGGACCACGTGTCTCCATCAATCGCGTACACAGACGCAAATAACGCGTTGTTTGAAGCCGTGTCCGTGTTTCACTTGCGGTCGAAAGCAAGAAATCAAAGGAAAGAGACGGAGGAGGCCAAGTATAGCTCAAAGTCTCGCGCTCTTCTGACTCGAATGTATCGTGTTCATTCAAGAAAATGTACATGTCTTTGGCAAGTCTTTGGTCATGCTTGCCCATCTGATGCCATCCCTCGATTGCCTTTGCTTCCCACCACCACAGGCGAAACTTGTGCCCTGATCTGTCTCGTCTACCTGCGCGTTGAAGGCCGCAATCTCTGTTCAAATGCTGCTCGCCAATCGTTCCTGCCTCTTCCGACTGCGCTGACTTTAAATTTTGATGTGAATTGTGGATGCGTCAAGCGACTGTTCCAAGACCTTCTGCCCATGGAGGGAAGCCTTACTTTCGTAGCGTAGTAAAGGTCCTTATCCTCAAACCAGATCTGCCAATGCTGCGACGCTCAGCCTTTAGACCGCTTCTCTGCTCGAATTTCTGAACTGTGAAGTCCCATCTCGGACAGTCCAATTGGCAATTTGTGACTGAAATTCCAGGTTGTTCTGCTCCGTCGTTCGCTCCCACCTACAATAGCCGAAAAATCATAGCGCTCGCTGGACACCAACCTTCGCTGCGACGCGATTTCCGCAATACCCTCGGATGCACCTGCAATTATTCCTCCTTCATCGCATGCAATACCTCTAACTTTTACCCTCCTCCCGACACAGTCTCAAACTCATTCGGTACGTCCACTTTCAATTTCGTTCACCAAAATCCAGTGCGGTCATATCAATTCAATCAGTTTCCGATCAGTAACGTCCGTCGAACGCCCAAGAGTTAGCCAATAGATTGAAAGTTGGAGTCCTCGAACTGTTTCCGTCCGTCTCAATTTCGTTAAACAAGTGCATATCATCTCGATACCGTTTCAGAATCTGTCGACCGCCCGAGAATGATGAACATGTTTGAATGATAACCCTACGGCTTGGTACGTCGTTACGATTAATATTTCCGGTTATGCTAAATCCTTGAACACACTCACATCACGCTCCCAGGCGCTCATATACGGTGTCGGTACAAAGTGAGATCTCAAGATTGAATTCTCCGGCGTGTATGATCTGAACGATCAGCATCGCATTCCTACTGCCTGTTTTTACCGAGAACTCAGGGTCACCGCAATACTAGCCTTGAATTAATCCTCCAGGTTGGATTTTCGAAACGATCGATCTCACATTCTGACATTCTTAACAGAAACTCGCGGTCGCCCCAATATTCATCGACCCAGAATGATTACTCGTTGATACATCTCATTGCCAACATGCCGTATTCGCGTCTCGCGTCTTCCTCTTAATGTTGACACAACGAATCACAGCATATACATTTTTTTCACCTTTCCGACAACGACGACTGATGTGCGAGCCGAAACAAATCCATGCTGTCAAATATTGATTGCAGCGGACTGCTTGCTCGTCGAGGGTTCACTGTAAGCACTCAATTTTCCTGTTTTACTGTTCGGTCACCTCGTATTGACTAAACATCAGTCTCCCTGCTCAAGGCGACAAAAGGCTGGTCGCGACATCATTCCTCTGACTACGAAACGGCGACCTCCATGACAGTTCAGGCAAGCGAGTCTCGTGAGCTTATCCTTCTAACTTGAAGCTAAGCTGTGCTCCCCCCCCTTATCCGTTTACAGTATCCTTCCAGCTCAATCTTCAACGGCGGCTCAGATATAAGCGACCTCGCTCCTCAAATTGGTTCTTGTTCAATCTCTTAAATTTGAATGCACTCATTAAGCTGCTCAATCTCGGCCATTTCCTTGCTTGTACGAATTGAAGAGGGTTCAGGTGTAAATTTAATTTTTGTCCGCCAGTTTCAAATCAGTTTCGCTAAATAAAATTCGCCTTGCCTAGCCTTCTAATTCGACAAAAACGGAGCAACTTTCGCTCTTTCCCGGTGATTCCAGACTCATCTCATTCCCTCACACTCAACTTCTGCTGCATATTCCAAGATTCTTCTCAGGCCAATCTTGGCTTTCCACCAGGTGTCGACATGAACTACAAGGACCCCAGGTACAAGCTTATTTTGTTGCAGCATCTGTTTACGAGAGATAAGGGATGACGGTTAACGATGAACGTGGGTGCGATTGTCGGCGCCAAAGTTGTTGAACGCCCAATGAGAATTTCGATTTATCCACGGCACAGATACCTACCCTAAGCGCTCAGTTTCATTTCTCGTTCTAATTCCAATCAATTGCAGCGCGATTCTCCGCAAGAATCAAGCTTTAAATTTTTTGAAGCATAGGTATGGAGTGTTGAAACAACTGAACTTCAATGTTGGAAGGGTTTCTGGAAGGGGTATGTTCAACAAACGCGGCTCGTACTCCAGAGGCTGTGATGGGCGTGCATTCGGAGTGTTTAAAGACGTAATGTGTTGAGAAGTTCATTTCTCGGAGCGTGCCGCATGGAGAACATGCAGTGTGTTTATTTCAGATCTCGAGCTGATTTTCAAATGCAACACTGTAGCAATGGATACCAAGGTCCAAATATCAATGCAGGAAATTCCTCCCAAACCAAACTTGACTGCAAGAATTTCATAAATACTGCTCCGGCTTCCCTTGATACTGTCGCCCTCCACGTAAGTTTATTCTCGCTCACACCGGTAGGTATGCTGCATTCCGGGAGATTGTCCACGACTCCACGGTGCTTATGTATATCAATGTATGTGAAATTTTGTCTGAATATGGTGTGGTCTATTCAAGGAGGTGTTGACAATCTCAGATCATGCGCCTCATGTTCTACAGCCCTTACAGTGCTGCAGGTAATTTATACAATCACTGTCGCTCCTAGGCCTCCTCCCACTTGCCTCTTACCACCATGTCGGAATTGCATACAGTGTAAGCACATAATTTTGACCTTTTGTCCAACTTGAAGCTGATCCGGTTTTGTGATTGAAATAGTATCACACTTTGCGGTAAGCTCCTCCAAACATCCTTATGACCAAATTATCCTTAGCTGTGTCCTTTATGCATAGAGCTCCATGTCGAGTCTCTGGAATACCCACATGAGGACCTTCCAGGTGGGATGAAGATGTTCGCTCAGCTCATTATTAAAGAGCACATCTGTTTGCAAGCATTACCAGTGGAACCAGAACCTGATGGGAAAACCTGGAAACTCAGAATTGATTGCAGAATGTAAGTGATTTCAGCCAAACCCTACAGAGTCATCCTTCATATATTATTAGCCCACCCCATGCTTCAATATTCAAACTCGCCTTTTTGCGCCAGAGTGAAATGGGTGGAACTAGGCTGGTTGGCCATATGGGAATCCAAAGAGACCACATCCTTGAATTGAGAACATCAACAATAAGTAGGTATCTAGTCTGGTTTTTATGCATTTTGATTGCTAACAGTTACAACCCAGTGGTTACAGCTCAACTCAATACTGTGAACTCTGATGGCCCTTGCCTGAAACTGGGTGCCAGTTTCACAGTCTCCCAGTCTCTCACCCATGACACATCAATACCTGACCTGCCAGAGAGCAAGAATGAGTTTGACCCAATGTTTTGGTATCAACTTCTAGTTGCAAGCTGTGATTCGGGAACATTGCAGGCCTACAACACCCTAGAGGAGGGGCAGTTCTTCACAGACTCTCTGCAGATTTGGTTAACACATGAGATGATTCTGTTGCATTGTCAAGACAGGGAGAAGCGGCTCAAAGCACTGTATCTTCTGGGCAATCTCAGCATGGAGATATACAAATCTTCAGGTTTCATTCAAGATCTGAACCAGACAATATGTATATACGCTGATACAGTTCGAGACAAACCAATGTCACCTATGTGTAATACAACTCTAGGAGAAGCCCTGACAGAGCGTATCCAGCAATTGAATAGGCTGGACGATATCACCAAAGCTGTTGCCTTATTCAAACAATGTCTTGATCTGACACCTGATGGGCACCTAGTTAAGCCTTCACAGTTGAACGATCTCTGCAACCTCCTTCTTAGGCGCTTTAAGCAGCTCAAGAACCTTGATGATCTCAACCAGTCTATTACTTACGGAGAAGCTGCTGTAAATCTTACTGCTGATGACGATCCAGACCAGCTTTCCTGGATGTGCAATCTCGGCATCTCCCTTCTCTGTCGGTTTGATTGTCTTAGGAGCTTTGATGATCTCAACCAATCTATCACATTATTTGAGGCTTGTGTCCAGTCTACTCCTGACGGCCACCTGGAGAAGCCTGAGCTGCTGTACCACCTTGGTGTTTCCCTGCTACGTCGCTTTGATGAGGTTGAAGACCTTAATGATGTTCTCAAGTCTATGACTTATATACAGGCTGCTGTTGATCTCACTTCACATGGCCATCCCAGTAGGCCTTTATGGCTGACTGAACTTGCTAATTGTTTTTCTCACCGCTTTACTCACCTGGGTGACCTTGATGCCCTCAGCCAGTCTATTACCTGTTTAGAAACTGCCGTCAATCTCACTGCAGATGATGACATAGATCTAGACAAGACTACACAGTGGAACAACCTTGGCGTTTCCCTATTGAGTCGCTACGAGGAGTTTGGAAACCTTGATGATGTCAATCAATCTATCACTTGTCTGACAGCTGCAGTTGACCTCGCTCCAGATGACCATATTGACAGACCATCATATTTGAGTATGCTTGGCACTGCCTTGTTCCACCGTTCTTTGCACCTAGGCGACCTTGCTGATCTCAACCAGTCAATTACTCATGTAGAAGCTGCACTTTGTCTCACTCCAGATGGCCACCCCGAAAGGCCTGCACAGTTGGATAGCCTTAACCGTTTACTGCATGAGCGCTTTCTTCGGTTGGGAGATATTGATGACCTCAACAATTCTATCACTCGAGGAAAAGCTGCTGTAAATCTCGCTGTAGATGGTCACTTGGAAAAGTTTGGATATATGAGCAATCTTGGATCCTCACATTTCTCTCGCTTTGAGCGCCTTGGGAACCTTGAAGATCTCAACCAATCTATCATCCAATTTGAAACTTGTATCAAGCTGACTCCTGATGGGCAGCCGCACAAGTGTGGGCTCCTGCACAACCTTAGTAGTTCATTTCAAGCACGTTTTAAGCAACTTAGGGACCCTGCTGATCTCAACCAATGTATCACCTATGCAGAAGCAGCAGCGGATATCACTCCTGATGGCCATCCTGGCAAGCCCTCATATCTTAACAGCCTTGGCAACTCTTTGCTCTTACGCTATTGGCACCAAAACTTTTTTGCTCCGGCGCTATGTGCACCAGCAGCATGACATTGGTGATCTCAACCAGTGTATCACCTATATCGAGGCTGCTGTTGATCAAGTGCCAGATGACCACTACCAGAAGCCTATGTGGCTGTGCAACCTTGGTCATGCCCTTTCGTGCCGTTATCTTTTGTCAAGAACGAATGAAGATGGTCAAAAGTTGTTACATTCTTATTCTTCAGCTGCATGCTCGTCATCTGGTGGGGCCTGGATCAGATTTAAGGCAGCACAAAAATGGGCTACATTTGCTCATACCCATCAGTCTTCATCTATTATCAAAGCATATACTACTGTCATTGAGGTTTTGCCTGAGTTGGCCTGGCTAGCATTGTCTATAGCTGATAGGCATCACCGTCTTTTAGAGGCTGGAAGTCTTGTGAGAGATGGTGCAGCTGCTGCAATTGCAGCTGGTGATTTTCAAAAATCAGTTGAGTGGCTTGAACAGGGACGAAGCATAATCTGGGGTCAGTTCCTGGGATTGCGTACCCCTGTAGATGACTTGAAGCAGAGGCACCCTGCACTTGCTGAACAGTTCATCTCTTTCTCTAAAGCATTGGAAGGTGCTGGAACTAAAACAAGTTCGACTATTGAATCCACAATTCTACAGCCAGCCAGTGTTATCTCACAGAATTTTCATGAAATTGCTCTCCAGCGGAGAAATATCCTTGACCAAATCAGGCAGCAGCCAGGGTTTGAACAGTTTTTATTACCAAAGTCTATATCACATCTTTCTTGTGCTGCAAAGTCTGGCCCAGTGGTTATCTTGAACATCAGTGAGTATGGATGTGATGGTCTCATTCTCCTTCCAGCCCTTGAGGGAGAAGTTATCCATGTGCCACTAAGAAGCTTCAGCTTGTCAAATGCAGAAGAGTTGGTTGGGCTTCTAGCATCTGCTCTGGGAACAACTGGACGTGGCAATGGAGTGCAAGGGGAAACTATCCAAGTGTCACCAACTATCCAAGTATCACCTGAAAGCTTCACATTATCACACATTGAAGAGTTGACTGAGCTCCTCAAATCTACTCTAGGAACCACTAGACACACCGAGAGGTTGCAAGGGTATCGCGAGGGAAATTTGTCTCCAGACCAATTATTTCTGCGCATACTTTCGGAGCTGTGGAAAAACATTGTGCAACCCATTCTGGAGGCAATTGCAATAAATGTGAGTTTGTAATCATAGCTCTTATTTGTCATATTCATCCGGTTGCAGAGGCCAACACATAATCCTGGACGCATGTGGTGGTGTCCAACTGGACCTCTAGCATTTCTTCCTATCCATGCTGCCGGTTTATACGGAGAGGACCAGCCATTTGGGTCAAAATTGTCAGATTTTGTCATTTCATCCTACACACCATCTTTGGTTGCTTTGATTGAGGGACATCGTTTAAAGTCTGGGCCACACACTGAACTGAAGCTCCTAGCTTTGAGCCAACCTTCAGCTACTGGGCAGTCTCACATTCCTGGGACTCAGGAAGAAGTCAAATATATTCAGGAGCAGGCCATTGGGAAACTGGATGTCCTATGTCTTGATGAACACAGTGCCACACTAGACAATGTACGCCAAGCAATGAGAGATTGTAGCTGGGTGCATTTTGCATGTCATGGTGTGCAGCATCCTACACCAACTGAAAGTGCCCTTCTCCTTGCTGGAAGTTCACGCTTGACTCTCTCTGATATCATCCAATTGAAGCTCCCTAGTGCAGATCTTGCATTTCTTTCAGCATGCGAAACTGCTACAGGTTCTAGTAACCTTCAAGATGAAGCAGTTCACCTCACTGCTGGTATGCTACTAGCTGGCTACCGTAGTGTCATTGGGACAATGTGGACAATTCAAGACAATGATGCGCCACAGGTTGCCAGAGATGTATATGCTCATTTACTACAAACATCACCACCAGATGCAAGGCAATCAGCTAAAGCACTTCACCTTGCTGTTCAAAAGCTTCAAGAGGAAGACAAATCCTTTTTACGTTGGGTTCCCTTTGTGCATTTTGGGGTATAAGTCGAGGGGCACAAAAGTTAGAGTGGTTTATGTGATATTTGTTTCTTCATGTGGATTAAAGATTTGTTTACAATGTTCATACTAGTTTGTCTATCAGGCTGCAAAATGCAGTAAATTAATTGAGAAGTTTTGAAGACACCAGAAAGAATATTGAAATGTTGGTGTATTCTCCGCTTGTAAGGTATCATCATATATGTTTTTTTTTACTCTTTCAGCTACGAAACCGCGGCAACTGGAGATTCGGGAGGTCCAAAAATCTATGTATAAAGCGCTGAGTTTCAGCCCTGTACACCAAGAGCGGAATTAATTGAAACATTCAAGTCAATGTGCATGAGTGTGTGATTTGCTATGCACTGAACACAGTGGAATTTAATTCCCTTTAATTCCCATCTCGGATCAAGTTCAACAGCGTCTCCCTGCTCATAGTGGGTGCAATTAATTTAATGAACAACTCAGATTCTTATTAGTTTCCTTATCTATGTAGTCCGTCCAATTGAGACTCACCTAAAACCCGCTTACTTGTTGTAAAATCGAGCTGTCAGTATTTTCCCATCACATCCCACAATTTGGTACAGACCTGATCAGATAATCCCAGTTCGAACTGTGTACTACTCACCTTACTTCAATGCGACCATCGCTTTTCAAATTTTGCTCCCCAGCTTCAATTAGGACGTGTTTGTTGGAGGAATCATTGCGCAGAACCGTGGGTTGGAGCATCAGGAAGGTCGTAGTAGACCCACAGGGAAAAAGATTTTGAAACAAAACAAAAAGTGCGAGTTCTGCCGCACAGAGTGGCGGCTCGTCGCACACGCTGAATTCTGTGCAAAGCTGCGTCGATCGAGTTTGTTTCGTTAACATCTTCTGGTTTCCACAAAGCTAGGTTCCTTGAAGAAGGTGTAAGCTGAGTTCTTGCATTTCCTAGAAATCGGAAGCATTTTCGTTTGCCTGTGGAGCTTCCGGGCGGCCTGAATGTGATCACGAAACATCGAGCGAACCGTCGAATCCGAGTTCGGGCCATAGAGAGAATCAAAGGGCCTTCTTCTTGCGCGCTGCGTAGCAACTTGCTTGTTATCAAACCGAGAGCGAATCCAGCCAGCTAGTTGTAGATCATACCATGATCCTGGGCACAGGTACAACTCTTTGAGTCTCGTCAAATAGCAGATATATAGCCGCCCGATTTCTTAAATTGAAGGTGCAGTCAGCTATGCGCATCGATCCTCCTCACCCCTCGTGCCTTGACACCGTCAAGCGCTAGATCAGGACCACCGCCAGCGAATGTCGCCCCAAAGCGGCATCTCGTGATCCAGCCTGAGTCTTATTCCATGATTCATCTCATGGTGCTAGGTTTCGTATCGCGAATCCGCACGCAGGAGCAGACGGGCTAACCATAACGCACGACAGGACTCGTACGCGAATGCAGTACGTGCCTTAGCGAAGGGCGGAATGCATATCGGCTACATTCCCACCAGAGGCAAGTCAGCAACGACACCAATGCCGATGAATCAAGAAATGGCTCGGATATTCACGACGCCCTGCATTGTCGCCCAAGCCACCTGTCTCCTCCCAAAGCGCATCCTTCACCTTCACATCAATTCCGATTCACTGAGGAGGTATACGTCATGCGCGCGACAGCAAGACGCAGCCCAAAACCTTAACACACCCCTGTTCATATCCCCTCCTCCTCCCGCACCTCATCTCCATCGCGCCATCACCGGACAAGTGAATCTATCTCCATTCTTCCGCAAGGCCGGCTGGAATGTGTCCGAGTAGAATCTGTTTTCGAGTGAGCAACGATGCGGCTGACGAAGACCGAAACCACTGTACGCTGACAGTGATAGGCACAACAGCATGTGTGCGCAGCATCCCGACATCCTCCTCAACGTTCAGCACGGGAGACGTTCCCGGCGTTATCCGCCGTCCTTCGTTTCCGCATCTACATCCGCATCCCTTGAAGGCGAGACCGTGAGCTCACATCCCCGTAGTCCATACCCCCCATCTCCCCTTCTCCATCTCCCACTGATTCAGAAACGTCCTATCCGCGCCGCGCCATTTCTCTGAATCTTCGATGACATCCCCCGCCCCCAATCCCAGCATCCCCGCTCGACAAAGACGAGCTCTGCTCCACGTCGATCGTCGGCCCCAACCTCATCTTCGCCCTTACTCATCATCCCATCCCTGCCACATCCCGCATAGGATACGCAGCCGTAGGCCTCGCCCGTAGATATCCCTCGTCTCCCCTCCCCTTTCCCCCGCCCTCCGCCCTCCGCGCCAAGGCACCCATCTTCCCATCCTCCTCCACTCAATCTTCTCACACGCCCCTGCCGCTCACGCCCATTGTCTCCTTCTATTTGAATCCTCAATCCGACGTCTGGTCGACTCTGTCTGGGCGGCAGACAGGAGGCATACGACAAGGTTCTTCTGCCTTGAGAAGAGGAAGAGCGAGATTCCTCTGGGTGGGAGAGCGTGCACGCTGACGCCGGACGTCGGGGAAGAGACGAATGTGGGGTGTCGATTCTATGACGCAGTACGCCAGGCTCTCGCGCGCAGGTACGGCGGGGGCGGAGCGAAGATGATGGGTTGGGGTCGGGGTCGAGGGCGGAGCTGACCAGACAAGATGGGCTGGCAGCGGTGAGCCATTTATCTTCTAGCAACCGAGAGTGAAGGCGCACAGACGCGCGGGACGATACAATCCAGCCTTATCGCGGACCTTGACGGACGGCTCAGGGTGGGGCGAGGTGGGATGACAGTGAGGTATGGTATCGAAACGTATAGTATAGTATAGACCGTCGATATGTACATGGAGGTGGATGCGAGACTCAGCGCGACAGTGTGAGGATCTGCGAAAGCGGAAGGAGGGGAGTGATATTGCAGGGGTGATCATGAGGAATGTGGGTAATGGAGGGGGAGGTAAGGTACATGCAGTATGAAGTAGGTAAGGAAAGCGGGTAGATGAATGAAGTACGCGGCCCGATATGGATAGACGAAGCGGGAGGAGGTGGACGGCAGAACATCAGCGGGAGGAGGAGAGTAGCCGAGGCAGTGAAGAACGGGAACTCAGACGAAAATGAAGGCGAATGGAAAAGGCGTCGACGAGATAAGCAAAACATGGGTCAGAACGATAGCGGAATGGAGGGAGCAAGAAGATGCGCTAGCGTAGCGTATGACAGAGCGTATGACAGCGGTAGGTGAGGAAGGACTAAGAAAAGGAGACGAATATCAGAATCAAGGACATATCCACCAACGCCCGACGGCCGTGCCACGGCGGCGCAAGAACCACGAGAAACGGCGAGCGCGAATCATGGTGGCGTTGGCGCTTGTCGTCCGTCGAAGAAGGTGTAGCCGCATCGCCTCCACAATTAGGTAGATCCAGCTTTGACGCCACCACAAGTCGTTGACCGAGGGGACGAGGAGTGTCATGCAGGGAAGAGAACGATGCCGAATCGAGACAGCGGGGAGGGCGGGAAGGATACACCAGTCATACGTGGGTGAGTGGGGTAAAGATGAAACGGTGGAGAGGCTGTGGCATCGACGACACCCGTGTCGGTGAGCAGAAGCAGAAACCGCTAGTTGTGGCAAGCGGGAGCCCCCACAATGAAAATCGATGAAAGTCGAGTCGGGGTGTCGACAGAGGTGCGAGGCACCACCGTATAATCGCAAAGGAGAAGAGATCTCTGGCCGTGAAGACTTGTAGGTATACTACATCAGTATCAAGCGCAACTAAGATATTGAGTTTTGAAGCTTACCAGCAAGCGCAAAACTCGGAAGTCGGCGCATGGCCCTTCATGAACACCACCCCCGTTGTATCGCGTGGCTTGTTATAACGCGAGGTGTATGCGAATCGACCAGACGATCGTCAACAGCGCTGGCAAAAGAAGGGGTTAGCATCGTCGATAATGAAGAAGGGGAACAATGAGACGCACACGAGAGCCCATGAACACCTCGTCAACATCGCCTACCCTGGCTCACTTTCATCGAGAATCCGACGGCAAATTGCTACTTCCCGAATACCGATTTTCTGGTGCTTGAGCAGGTATACAGATGAACGTATGGGCATCGAGGGAAGAAAAGGTAGCGGCCATATGAGCGTAGCATAGCGTTTTAAAGCCGACAGATGTCTTGAGAGGAGTTGAGCTTGTCGAGGACTGCGAGCCAGCCGAATCACGATGTCGTATCCAAGTCCTATCTTGAATCTTCATCTTCCAAAGCCTCCTCGAGCCCCGCTCGACCGAAAGCCAGCTACGAGTAGAGAGTTCATGGAAGATGGCCAGCCGAGAGCGTTGAAGCCAGAGGAGCGCCTGGGCATCGTGGTCGCCGTCGTCGACGACGAGAGGATGTTGATCAAATCAAAAGCACCACGTGTTATCCATCAATCGCGTACACATACGCAAGCAACGCGTTGCTCGAAGCCGCGTTCTCGTTTCATTCGGGATAGGAAAGCAGAAGCTTTGAGATAAGAGACGATCACAGGAGCGGAGGCTCTAGATTTTGCATTTTTTGTTACAAGGGACCCCGTTAAATCAACGAGAGGCCTTTGATCGCAATTTGCTCGTGTTTGCCCATCTGATGTTGTTCCTCCTTTTGCTTCCACCACCAAGGCGTCGCGTTTGAAGCTTTGAAACTCTCAGTTGTCTCATCCACCTGCACCAATATACAAACAGTCCGGTCTCGTGCAATCTCTGTTTACAGCGCTGCACACCGATACTTTGCAATCCCTCCGCTCTGCCTCGACGGTGACGGCGCTCAGCCTATGAATATCGATTCTGATGCTTCAAGCAACCCGTCTCGCTTGCAAGTTGCTGGCCGCATGCAATGAAATACAGAACTCTCCGTTTCTTAGCTCAACATCACGTTCCGACCAATCTACGAGTCGTCTGGTCTCGTCAACCCCTGTTTACAGCGCTGCACACCGATAGTTTCCTCCGCTCTGCCTCGACGATGACGGCACTCAGCCTATGAATAAATCGCAAATTCCGGTGTCGATGCGTCGAGCAACCCGTCTCAGGCTCGCTTGCAAGACCATGGCCGCATGAATTGGAATATAGAACTCCCCGTTTTTCAAATCGAAGCTAAGGCTGTTTCTATCCCCTTTTTTTTTCAAGAATCGGACTGCTTTCACCTGAAACAATTTTAATTAGCACGGTGACGCCGTCTCAAACAGTACAAGCTGGCGCCGTAAGTCTCGCGTTAGTTCCCCAGGTGCATTCTAATCGTATCAGTTCAATACTGCCTTGAATTCCATAGACTGCAAGACACTTCACACGAACATACATTGAACGAAAAATCTACAGATTGGTGCAGTATGTTCCATCAATTTACCGCTTCCGATCCGCCTAAATCGGCTCCTTGAATACATCCTTCACGCCTGATACCCGGTATTCGGTCTCATCAATAGCGCCAGATCGAGCAGCGATCTAAATAAATTTTGAGCGCTTCAACTAAACTTTTTTTAACTCCGTCTCTCATTGCTACTAGCCATTCCCACTAGGAACTCGCGGTCGTCCCAATATTGTTCGCAAAATGGTGTTTCCGTCAAACAGCTGATCTCTCATCTCGGATTCTCGTCATACTCTTCAACTTCAAACAGCAATTCATGACACTCTCCACTTCTCATCATACCGAGTCCCGACAGCAAGCACGATGTGGATGTGCAATCGGTGAGCACGTAACACATCCATGCTGTCAACGATTCATAGAAACTACTCGGCGTCAAATTCAGCGACTGGTTCACCGTAGCGCTCAATCTTTCTGTCGGCGCACTCTTCATTGATGTTGACTAAATTTTTAGCATAGTCCCTGCTGAACGCGACGAAGCGCTTGTTACGATGAATTCGCCGATAGGCTCACTGTGATTACCCATTTTCAACAGGAACTCAGAGTCGTCCCGATATTGGCCGGCCTCAAATCCTAATTTCTACACCTCCACCATCAAACAGCTGATCTCTAGTCTCGGTTTCTCGTCTTACTCTTCACCTTCAATCACGACTCTCTCCACTTCTGATCACGGGCCACGGCGGCAACAACGGCGCTCTAGAAATAGTGAGCACGTATCACATCCATGCTGTCAACGATTCTTACAGAAACTACTCAGCGCCAAATTCGGCGACTAGCTCACAGTAAGCGCTCAGTCTTTCCGTCAGCGCGCTCTTTATTGATATTGACTAATTTTTTAGCATAGCCCCAGCTGAATCCGACGAAGCGCTCGTTGCGATGAACTTGAATTTGTCGATAGGTACCGACGGTTGAGCGGATTATTGAACAGCTAACGCGGCAGAGGGTCATTTGATGTCAATGTATATCGGTACAGATCCTAAACAGCCAAAATTCTGGGGTGTTAACTGATCTCCGGTTCGAAAAGGCGCTCGGAATGTGGACTCTGAAATGCGTGCATTTGAAGTGTCAGAAGACACTGTGTATTGCATTTCTCCGAGCATGCCGCTGTGTGAACAACATGTTCGTTGTTTATTTTGGAACTCGATGCGGTGAGATCGGATATACTTAGTCGAATGTGACACTGATTCTGTAGCAAGAAAATATCGACTATTGATTTGACTTCAACGAATTTCTTTTCAAACTAAACTTCAGTGTAAGCATTTGCCAAAACATCTATGACTCGGATCTCTGTTAATGCTGTTGGCGGCCATGGTGGAAAGCATAAGATCATCCTGTCTCGCACTGCAAGGCATGAATTCCGGGAGATTGTCCACGGCGCCTATGCATATCGATGTATGCGAAATTTTGTCTGGAAAAGGCAGAGTTGATTCATGGAAGTGTTTGCGATCTCAGATCGTAGGCCTCATGTTCAACAGCCGTTGAGGTGCTGCTGGTGATTTATATAATCACTGCCGCTCCGATATCTCTTCCTCCCTCTCCTCACTTGTCATCTACTACAATGTCAGAATTGCAAACAGTGTACGCACATCATTTTGACCGATTGTCTAAAGCTGATTGGATTTCACGATTGAAATAGTATCACACTTGACGGTAAGCTTCTGTAAACATTATTGAGACTCAATTACACTCAACTGTGTCCTTTACTCACAGAGCTCCATGTTGAGTCTCTGGAATACCCACACGAGGATTTGCCTGACGGAATGAAGATGTTCGCTCAGCTCATCATCGAGGACTATATCTGGTTGCAAACTCTGGCTGTGGACTCACAATCAGATGGAAGGAGTTGGAAGCTGAGACCGGAATGCAGCATGTAAGTACATTCAGTAAGGCACTAGCAATCACTATTTACCAGTTATCAGCCCGTCCCACGCTTTAAGCTTTCGGATCACCTTATTGCGCCAGAGTGAAATGGGTGGAACCAGGTTGCTTGGCTATACAGAAATTCAAAGAGACAGGATCCTTGAATTAGAAACATCAAAAATAGGTACCGTGTCTATTATTTATGTATCTTAGTAATTCATGGTTACAACCCAGACTTTGTGTGTCAACTTAGAACTGTAAACACTGATGGCCCTGCACAAAGGCTGACAGCTACATTTGCAACTTCTTGGTCTCTATCTCACAACATACCACCAATATATGACATGCTAGACAGCAAGAGTGAGTGTTGCCTGATGTTTTGCTCTTAATTTTTGACCTTTGGATAGGTAGTGCTATTGCGAGCATTGATATGGACACAGCCTGCAGCAACTTAGACATGGAACAAGCCAACACAGATTCTCTGCAGATTTGGCTGATGCATGAAAGGGTTCTGTTGGCTGGTCAAGACAGTGAGGTCAGGGCTCAATTGATGAGTGTTCTTGGTAATATCAGCCTGGAAAAATACAAGGCTTCAAACTTCATTCAAGATCTCAGTCAGGCAATCTGTGCACATGCTGATGCAGTGCGGGACAAATTCTCTCATAATGGGGAAAACACATTGCTAGAGCACTTTCAGCGAGTGGGTGGGATAGAGGATACCATTAAAACAGCTAAACTGCTTGAACACAATGCTGATTTTAGACCTGATGGGGACCCATCAAAGCTTAGCCTGCTGCATAGGCTTCGCACTTCTCTTAACTACCGCTTTCTGCGGGTTGGAGCTATTGCTGATCTTAACCAGACCATCACTTGGGACGTAGCCATTGTGCATCTCACTCCAGATGGTCATCTACATAAACCTTCATCACTGTACAAGCTTGGAACCTCCCTTCTCCACCGCTATGTGCAATTAGGTGACCTTGGTGATCTCAACCAGGCTATCACTCATCTGGAAGCTTCAGTTGAACTCCTTCCAGATGATCACCCGGATAAGCCTTCGTGGTTGCACAATCTTGGTGTTTCTCTTCGCAGTCGTTTTGACCATGTTGGTGACTTTGCTGACCTCAACAAAGCTTTCACTCACAGCACAGCAGCTGTTGATCTCACTCCAGAAGGGCATCCAAACAAGCCTACATACTTGAATGGTCTTGGCTCCACAGTTGGTTATCGCTTTGAGTGTTCGGGTGACATTGATGATCTCAACCGTGCTATCACTTATCTGGAAGCTGCAGTTGAGCTCACTCCAAATGGTCACCTGGATACGCCTATACAGCTGAAGAACCTTGGTATTTTTCTTCTAAATCGCTTTGCGCAGGTTGGGGACCTTGTTGATCTCAACCAGGGTATAACTCATCTGGAGGCTGCTGTTCATCACACCCCTGCCGGCCACCGAGATAAACCGTCACGTTTGGGAATCCTTGGCTCTGCACTTGTTCAACGCTTCAAACGTCTGGGTGACCTTGATGATCTCAACCGATCTATTACTTCCTGTGAGGCTGCCGTTGATCTTGCTCCAGATAGCCACCCAGCCAAGACTTTACAGTTGATGAACTATGGCTATTCCCTCTCTCATCGTTATTTTCGAGCCCCAGGCAGGTTCGTATGATAGTGGGATTGGGATCCGCGTGCCAAGTTCGTAGGATGTGATGGGAAACCTGTAAATTTCGTAGGATTGCCTTGTATTACAGCATCGTTTGCCATATCGAGCCACAACAGCACATGTAACAAATACAAAGGTCAACCTCAATTTGTAGAGTTGCCGGAGGCCGAAGGAATACACCATCAGGAGTTAGAGGACAGTGCCGACACGGAACAGTGAATGCCGCAGGCCAAAATAACTCCATGCCGAGGAGTTAGGGCAAGCGGAGCGCGCCCTAACTCTGGCAATTCAGCAAAAGAACCCCGCCCCGACAGGTTAGAGTTAGGGTGAAGACAGAGTGATCCGCGCGAACGTGGCTTTAGTGTGCCGACCTGAGCGGCCCCGGTTCGGGGGACCCCCCGAGCGCAGCGAGGGAGGGGAGGGGACGGGAATGGTCGGTCCCCTTCGCGCAAACTACGGCGAAGGGTACCAACAGTGCCGAAATCTTGCCGAGGAGCTCAATTTTCGACCAATCAATGTGTTTCATATTCTAAATTAGTCTATCCTACGAAATATCATCGTTTTCCCATCAAATCCTACGAGCTTGGCACCTCAATCTCAATCCTACTATCATACGAACTTGACATATACTCGTTATTTTCACATGAAAACTGATGAAGATTGTCAAAAGCTGCTCCATTCTTATAGTTTGGCTGCATGCTCCCCATCTGGCACTGCGTTAGCCAGATCCCATGCAGCAGGAATTTGGGCTAAATTTACGCACTCCTTTCAACCATCACCAGAACTCAAAGCATATGCGACTGCTATTGACCTTCTGCCTGAGTTGGCCTGGCCAGCATTGTCTATATCTGATAGACATCACCATCTCTTAAAAATCTTAACAGTCAGAACTCTTGCAAGGGATGCTGCAGCTGCTGCAATTGCTGCTGGCAACCTCCAGAAAGCAGTTGAGTGGCTTGAACAGGGCCGTACTATCATCTGGGGTCAGTTTCTTGGCTTACGCACCCCTGTGGATGATCTGAACCAGAGCCATCCAAGACTTGCAGAACAATTCATCACATTATCCAGAACTTTGGAAATGGCTGGGACTAGAAAAAGTTCAATCATTGATTCCCCCACACCACACCAAGCCACTGTCATGCCAAAGGACTTTCATGAAATTGCTCTTCAAAGGAATCATGTTCTTGACCAGATCAGGAAACTGCCAGGGTTTGAACAGTTTTTACTACCCAAATCTATATCACAGCTTTCTCATGCAGCCAAATCTGGCCCAGTGGTGATCTTGAATATCAGTGAATATAGATGTGATGGTCTTATTCTCCTTCCAGACCTGAAAGAGGAGGTCATCCATGTGCCACTAACAAGCTTCACATTATCAAAGGCTGAAGAGTTAGCTGGGCTGCTCAAGTCTACTCTGGGAACTACTGGACGTATTGAGAGATTGCTAGAAGAAACTGTTGATGTGCCACCAGGGAACTCCATATTATCAGATGTTAAAGAGTTCAATGAGCTTCTGAAATTTATTCAGGGAACCACTGGTCGTGTTGACAGGTTGCAAGGGTGTCGTGAAGGAAATTTGACTCCAGATCAATCATTTTCCCACATACTCTCAGAGCTGTGGATCAAAATTGTCCAACCCATTCTAAAGGCGATTGCGATCAATGTGAGGAATTCAGCTATAGCTCTTATCTGTTGTTTTGATCTTATCACAGAGCCCAACCCATGATCCTGGACACATCTGGTGGTGTCCTACTGGACCTCTAGCATTTCTTCCTATTCATGCTGCAGGGTTGTATGACGAAGACAAGTCATTTGGGTCAAAATTGTCAGATTTTGTGATTTCATCATATACACCATCATTATCTGCTTTAATTGAGGGTCATCGCCAGAGACTAGAGTCACAGCCAGAACTGCAGCTTCTAGCTTTGAGCCAACCTTCAGCCACTGGGCAGTCTCACATTCCTGGGACTCAGGAAGAAGTGAAATATATTCAGGAGCAGGCTATTGGAAAACTGGATGTCCTATGTCTTGATGAACAGAGTGCGACACCAGACAATGTACGCAAAGCAATGAGAGATTGTAGATGGGTGCATTTTGCATGTCATGGTGTGCAGCATCCTACACCAACTGAAAGTGCCCTTCTCCTTGCTGGAAGTTCTCGCTTAACTCTCTCTGACATCATCCAATTGGAACTTCCAAATGCAGACCTTGCATTTCTCTCTGCATGTGAAACTGCTACTGGTTCCAGCAAGCTTCAAGATGAGGCAGTTCATCTCACTGCTGGCATGTTACTAGCTGGTTATCGCAGTGTTATTGGGACAATGTGGACAATTCAAGACAATGATGCGCCACAGGTGGCTAGAGATGTTTATGCTCATCTACTCCAAACATCACCACCAGACCCGAGGCAATCAGCTAAAGCACTGCACATTGCTGTTCAGAACCTTCAAAAGCAGGGCAAATCATTTTTGCATTGGGTGCCCTTTGTGCATTTTGGGGTATGAGTTGAGGGTATGAAAATTGGAATTTGAACTCACGCCGCGAACTGTCACAGTGACAAGCGTGACGCGGGCCTTGCCATACCATATAGCTATCAAATTCTAGCGTGATGTCTGTTCCTTATTCTATGTGTAGTGGGTATGGTGTTGGGAGTGTTCGGTTTTGTCGGTGGTCGCAAGTTCGATTCTTACTCTCACCGTTTCTTTTTGTCACCAAACAACCAAGCTCCACACAGTGGGCCTCCGCGGCGAGCGGAAAGCGCCGCACAGCGGTCGGGGTCCGGGGTGGAAAACCCCGAAACACAACACCTCTCACAAAAAAGGCAAGGAAATATTCAACACGAGCTACAGCAGCAAATACTCCGAGCTTTTGGAAGCAGCGGAAAAAGGGAGGAAAAATAATATTTGTATGCTAAAAACAGATGTGCACCGGCGGAAGAGCAGCACTAGCGAAAAAGTTGGGCCTGGGGTAGGAACGGGAATCCGCGTTCGCGAATGTGATACTGTGACTGTCACAGTTCGCGGCGTGGGTTTGGTCTTCATGAAAATTAGAGTAGTTTATGTGATACTTGATTCGATTCTTCTTGTGTAGTTGTTGCAATAGGGTGTTTCAAAGTTAGAAACTCGGGTCCAACTCGAAGTCCAGCTCGAAGGCCAACTTGAGAAGTCGAAAAATCAAGTTGGAACGAAATCGGACCTGAAGTCGTGTAAGTTACCTCGACTTCAGGTCCGATTTCGTTCCAACTTCACTCCAACTTCGTGTCCAACTTCGGCTAACCCGCATATCAAGCCAATTTGATCTCGACTTCGACCAGTTAACTTTGAAACACCTCGAGTCCGAAAGTTCCCAACTTGGTCCTCGACTTCTCAAGTTGGGCCTCAAGTTGGACCTCAAATCGGACGTGAAATCAGACCCAAGTTGTTAACTTTGAAACACCCTAATGTTCATACTAGTTTATGGGCGATATACTGTGCAATAAATAATTTCGACATCTTGTGAGAAACTGAGGACAACTTTTGATTTTGTCGACAACCTGGACCATTTGTCGACAACTTTACAAAGTGCTGCTACAACCCTCTCAATTCTGTGGTTACACGTTGGATTCGAGACAAATCTATTTGTATCAACTTTTGGAGCTCTACCGGTGTAGTTCCGGCAAGCCGCAACCAGCGGGCAGACTCAATACAACTTCAACATCTTGGCTCGCCCCATCAGCGCGGCCCGAGCAATTAATATCGGCCCCACTCGGCTGCATCATTGTTTTTTGATTCCTTGTTTGATTCTCCCGGTGCTGTGGTTGTGAAGTGACTTGAAAGGTTGAACTTACCTGCCTGTTTGCCTTACAGACCACTGTGGCTTGCCTTGCGACGTATATATTCAGGAATTAGAATTGAAGTGGGAGGGCGAATAGATATCATCATTAGAGAGTGATAACACACCAGTCAAGTCATTTGAACCGTAGTACACGGGTATTGATGTGCTCTAAAGATAGTAGAAAAAGACAGAGAGATACACATCCGGCTCCCTACTGACATACTGAGGTTTTTTGTCAGGTTCAAAGTAGAAATGTTCACCGCATCATTCGCAAATCACGGCTTGACGATCAGAGAATGATGGCAGAAGCTTGCCGAACGACGTGCCACTTGGTTGCACCCAACTGCTTTGCAGTTGCTGATACCGCATGTTGAAGTTGTCTCTAAACTCAGTTGCTTCCCCGGAAAGTTGTGATGCAAGATGTTGCTGACTTTGTAATCAAGTTGTCTCCTATGCAAAGTTGCCGGTACATATTCATCAATTTAATCGAGTTGCCGCTTTTTTTATGCCAAATTTACCAAGTTGTCGATTTTGATTTTTTGCACAGTATATGTGCCATACTAGTTTCTCACATCAGGCTGTATGCGAATTGACCATACAATTGTCGAAAGCACTGGCCAAAGAAGGGGTAAGCATCGTTGCGATAATGAAGAAGAGGAAAAATGAGGCGCACACGAGAGCCCATGAACACCTCGTCAACATCGCCTACGCTGGCTCACTTTCATCGAGAATCCGACGGCAAATTGCTACTTCCCGAATACCAATTTTCTGGTGCTTGAGCAGGTATCCAGATGAACGTATGGGCATCAAGGGAAGAAAAGGTAGCGGTCATAGGAGCGTAGCATAGTGTTTTCAAGCCGACAGACGTCTTGGGAGGAGTTGAGCTTGTTGAGGACTGTGAGCAGGCGAATCACGATGTCGTATCCAAGTCCTACCTTGAATCTTCATCTGCCAAAGCCTCTTCGAGCCCCCATCGACGGAAAGCGAGCTACGAGTAGAAAGTTTATGGAAGGTAGCCAGTCTCCTAGACACAGGCGGCACGCCTCATGGTTTATACGGAAATAATCCGCCGTGGTTTATACGATGTTTACTTGCCGTTTACTGGTTCCCTTTGTCACGGTTAGGCACTGGGAATATGACAACCACGGCGGATTATTTCCGTATAAACCATGAGGTGTGCCGCCTGTGAGAGCGTTGAAGCCAGAGGAGGAGCACCTGGGCATTGTGGTCGCCGTCGTTGACGAGGAGGGATGTTGATCAAATCAAATGCAACACGTGCTATCCATCAATCGACACGTTGCTTGAAGCCGCGTTCTAAGTTTCATAAAGCAGAAGCCTGACAATAAAAGACGATCAAAACAGTAGATGCTCAAAGATTTCGCATTGTTCGTCACAAGGGGCCCCGTTGAATCAACGAGATGCCTTTTGTTCGCAATTTGTTCGTGTTTGCCCATCTGATGTCGGAATTTCCTTTTACTTCTGACCACCACAGCGTTGCGTCTGAAACCTTGAATTGTCTCCTGTGCCTGAAACAATCTGCAAGTAGCCTAGTGTCGTTCAACCTCTGCTTACAACGCTGCACCTCAATGGTTTACACGCTCTGCCCCGACGGTGATGGATAACTCTTGGATAACTTCCGATGTCAATGTGTCAAGTGACCCGTCTCTTGCGAGACCCTAGCTAGCAATGAAATACAGAATTCTTTGTTCTCTAGATCTACATCACAATCCGAGCTAAGACTCTGTCTATCCCCTTCTTTTCAAGAATTGGACTGCATTCAACTGATTAAATTTTAATTAGCACTGTGACACCGTCTCAAACAGTACAAGCTGGCACCGTAAGTCTCGCACTCGTTTACCAAGTGTATTCTGATCATATGAACTCACCGCATTGAAATCCAAGTCCGCAAGAGAGTTAAGGAACATAGATTGAGCGGCAAATCTACAGGTTGGCGCTCTATTTACCGCTTCCAATCCGCCTATATTGCACCCTTGATTACATCCTTCACACCTGATACACGGTATTCGGTCTCATCAATAGCGCCGGATCGAGCAGCGGTCTAATTAAATTTTGAATTCTTCAGCCTAAACTCGGTATCTGAATGACAGGTGCCATCAAGTTCAGACTCTATATAAAACCAGGTGGCTGTGTGTCAGCCTTACCACCTCGCTTTGAGCCGAAGTTTCCGAGACAAAATTCAGCATGTGGTGGATTCAATTTGCAAATGAACCCAACTTTCTACTGGAAAACGGCCCAAGGGTGGTCAACTTGATCAATCTGAAAGCGGCCTCAGCGCCCTCATGCTCCTGAACCTCGGACAGTTTGGCAATATTTTGATTTTGCAGATGGCAGGGTTGGACCGATGATAGGGCCGCCCAGCGGCTACGCGTGAAACCACAGAAATTTGTCGATTTCTGTACCTATCAGCGGGAGAAAGTGAGGCTAGGATCACAGAAGATATACTCTACCTCAAGGGTAGTATCTTATTGCTTAAGATGGCCGATAAGCCAGCGGGACATCATCATTTGGTAGCGGGAGCTTAGCGACGTTTCCCTAAACATGGGAACGGGACTCTGACTTCAACTACTAATACTGTTGGGCCGAGAGCGTAGCGGGAAACCGTTGCCTTAAGGTGCCGGAGGCCACCAAGAGGAATTACCAAAACCCGAAGTTAGGCGCCGACCCGCCGAACCACCATAGACGAGTCAGACGGACAGACAGACGAACTCATTAGTACTGGCGGGAACATGCCGCCGGGAACATCACCTTCGGCGGGTCAAACAAGACCTGGCGGGAGGGCCAGATCAAGGAAGACTTGATCCTACACGAGCAGCGGGCTTATCGCCGAGGACCCGACTAGGGCCGGCGATAGGCCTGGGATGAAAACACCCTGTGTTTTCTCAAATTTTGAACATGTTTAATATTATATAACGCGTGTTTGAACTAAGAGGAATATAGGAACATCTCTTGGAATATATCTCAGAGGGTTAAAGCGTACCCGCGCTGTTAACTAAATGATGCGTGGAAAGCTAGACTCGTCTACGAATTATAGTTATCCAGAAATGGGAAATCGTACACAGTAGTCGAGGATATCGATCCCTCCTCTAAGTCTAACCGTTCTGTCAATCGAACTGGGACCTAAGGGGACATCAAGGAACAAGGGATAATATGGATGGGGTACTTCAGGCAGCGCGCCTAGACCAATATCAAGGGAATTCGAGTCGCGGAACGGCGAACCGAGGGAAACCGAGTAGCGGCAGAAGGATTGCCGGAGATGCCGAAGAACTGATCATCAAAGGATCAGTGATCTTGAAGAGATTTCTCTACTCAAGGATGAATTAGAAGTTCTGGCAAGGACCGGAAGGATCTTACCTCGAGGCGAGGCTCGTAACAGGAACGTTCGTATCCTCGAAAGGCTAGTCGCGATGAAAGGATAGAAGCCGGTACCGAGTCAAGGATCGAGAGGATCCATCACGCACACGTGATCATCACGAGGGATCGACACGATAGATGCGATAACGAGTCCTCGTGTACTTACACGTTACTCGCGCGTGCAACCACGACACACAGGCGTGACTTAACAGCCTCGTCTGCTAAATAAGGACAATACACGTACTTGGACACGTAGGTAGATACCCAATTAAGATGTAAATATTTATTCGCGCATAGTATATAAAGCCTGTAAATTATTAGCTGGGCTCCAGTGGATTGCTCCCTCCTTGATTGTCCGTGTAAGCTATCAGCCGCACGTTCAGTAAAGAGTGACTACATCCAGTGGGACAACCCAGGGAACTTAACTAGTTTTCTGTTTTGTTTTCAATCTATAAATTGGACTTGTGATTTGATCAGAGATTTGTTAAACGCGTGAAATAAGTGAACTTGAACGGGAATCAGACGCGTGAAACGGAATTCTGAGATAAGGGAAACGCGAGTACAAGGGATTAAGCGCGACTTAACAGTCAAGTGCCATATTCCATCGGATTGAAAGGAAACTTGAACCAGATAAATTACCTAGACTCCCCAACCAACCGACATTGCGAAAAACTAAGTCCTGAGTTCGAAAAGGCTCAAATAGGATCGAGTCGCGCTAACTCAAAGCAAGTTTTATCGAGTCAAGACACCTCGAATTGTATAACATATATCCTTGGATTGAGGAATATAGTCAAATTGCCACAGTAGATACGTTACTGGAACCCCGACTCGCACGCGAAGCTGAAGTTGTGTGGATTTTGTTTGAAGGGATTTATCATCTCTACGAATAAAGTTATACAGTAAACCCATAGCAAGCGTTTCATCTGGAGCCCACCGCGAGGGGTTCATTTGGCTATTACTTCATAGAAGTAATTTATACATTCAAGGCCTATTGGCTTTTGGAACTAGATTTGCTACAAAGGCGCACTAATTTCTAGCCGCGACTCGGGCATATACTTCGAAGAGCTCTTAAGGCTTCGAAGCGCGACTTAGACAAGAAAAGTTGCAACTGGATCTTAGATTCAGTAAAAACTAGAACACAGACACTTTGTAACTGGAGTCTTTCGAGATTTCGGGAGACGGGGAACAATCTTCAACTGGTTTTCCAAAACCACTACACAGACGTTCCGACAGGCATAAAACTCCACAAGCGTTTCACCGGCGAGCGGAATGGATCAACCGGGGAACATGGGCTACCTCGGGTTCACTAGCGGGAGGACCAACCAACGATGCCGGTGCCAAATACCGCTGATATCGGGGAGTCTTTCGGCGAGTGGCAAACCCTTGGATTATATCGGCTTGCCCTGCTTCTAGCGGAAGCCTCTTTCCTGATGACAGAAGAACTTAGAAGAACTTGACCGCACTCGAGCCGCCACCAGTACGGACGGCGGGAGGTGACCTTGACCTTTGCTCGACCAGCGGCAAGCAGCTATTATGAAGAAGATATTTTGTGTCTCCTCTCGAAGACATGGCAACCAGCACGTCATTGCACTGCAATAAGGTGCAATACCCACCTGCCCGCATGGACTTTCTCCAGGAGGCAGTCTTTTCACTCACGGCTCGCAATCCTGAATATACCATTGGTTCCCAGCGGGCGCGGCATCAATCGTGGACACTCTCTCATCATGATTTTATTTGGTTGTTTCTGCTCCCGCTGCATGTATTTAATCTCCCGGTGTACTTTTTGTTACTCAGTCAATTACCTACCCATAGACAAGGGCAGTTTGTAGCGGACTCTAGAATTTGAATTGAACTTTGAAAGAGACTAGACTTGATATCTGAGAGAGACACGAGTGATACGGAAAGACTTGTGGCATTTGCGGACGTAGAATATTCCTGCAAGGAACTACACATCATGCCGAGGTGACTGCCGCTGTATTACGATCAAGGAGCACGGTCCGAGGAGGGACAATGATACCAAGGCCAGCAAATCCCTCGCAATTGGTTTATAGAATTATTCGTGAAAGCCTCTTGCCTCCAGGAAACACTCCTTCTGGCCTTTCGGCAGGTTCTTATAAGTCCCAAGTTATATCCCACTCATTCTGCCTTTGGTCGGAACACAGGGCGACTCCCAATCCTGCTCCGGATGGTTAGAGACCCTTTCGTGATAGGTCTGTTCTGGAATATTATAACTTCCACGCTATACCAGCGCAGTCGTAGACAGTACCAGACCTCCCACTAGTGTATAATCCTTTAACTGGCCGCTCAGGCAAACACCAGTCCTCATACGAGCGTATTCCCTTGGTATTTAATGTATTACACTTTTAATACAATAGCACTTGAACTGAAAATGTGTGATGCGAGTTGTTTGGGTTTCATGTAGGAGAACCCCAGAGAGACTAAGAGCAGCTTTAACTAGCGCTCAAGAGTCTAAGTGGAAGGTGAATGCTTGTGGAAGCATTCACCACTGTTGTAACCCTGCGGCAAGGGGCAATGTGACCCTATGCAGGGGCTCAGCAGCACCGTAGCCGTGGAGCAGTTATACGCGTGCTCAGGCATCCAGGGGGACATAAGGGAAGCCCTTGATACCTCTTGAGGCTCACGAAGACATGGTAGAGTTGTGCAAAGATAAGATAGATTCGTATCAACGTGATCTCGGATCACGTTACGTAAGTACAAGTAAGTAAGTAAAGAGAAATTAGATGAAGGCCTCTGGCCGCGTACTACAGAATAATATACACGTATCACAGTGCCCCCCACGCGGGTAAGGCCTCATCATCCGTCCATTTGCGGGCCCATACGATCATCGTCTTCGTCGTCCCATCGTCCCGCAGCGAATTGCTCTGGAATTTCCCCTTCCTCCATCCCTTCCTGCATCCATGGCGGCGCCTCACCCGTAAGCATCCCCGACAACCAAGCAGAACCGGAGGCACTCACCACCGTTTCCGTCGTAGGCGGCGTATCTTCGCCTTCGTTTGTCTTGGCTTTCTTCTGGGGAGGCTCCTTTGACTCTCCCGCCGCCTCCAATCGCTCCATCTCCCTCTTGTACGCTCTCTTCGCCTGCTCGGTGATCCCCGCTCTGTTACCGTGTCGAGTCTTTTTAACGACTACGATCTGGGGTGCCGGCGAAGGCGGGTGCACGGGGGAAACAGACCTCTTGCGCTTGCGCGATCGACGTTTGGTGGAAGCCTGATTCCCCAAACGCTCCAGGAGCGGCACCGCCATTCGCCCCGCAAGACTGGGAGCTGTGCCCTGCGTTCGACGCGGAAGAGGGCGCTGCATCCTATCCGCAAGGGACTGGCGAGGCGGCGAGCGAAGCCTTCTCTCGAGCGGTAGACGCGAGGGCCCGGCGATAGCGGCGGCATTAGGTGCGGAAGGCGGGGGCACGGTAGGCGCTAGAGCCGGGGCTGGCGGAGCAGGAGGAGGAGGCTGGATAGGCTGAGTCGGCGCGAGAGGAGGAGGCGCAGGAGCCAGGGGCAATACAAGGATGGGAGGAGGTGCGGAAGATGGTGGCGGCGGTGACGAGGTGGCAGGAGGAGGCACCGGCGATGGAGGAGGTGGTGTCGCCTCGGTGGCAGCAGGAGGAGGCGCAGACGTCGCAGCCGTAGTAGGCGCGACGACCGTCATAGGAGCCTCCAGCTCCTCAGGAGCGCTTGCCATCCTAAGAGGCTCCTCCATCTCCTCCGAGAAGGTCTGCAGGGTCCAAATGTCCTGCGTGTATTGCGCCGCGTCCGCGAAGTCTGCATCTTCCCCCGGGTTGTAGGCAATCTCGGCGTAAGGAAGGACGAACGGAATTACACCTTGAGCCATGACCGCTTCGTTCACCGTCGCAAAGCGCAACCATATTGCGCCCCTGGCCCTCATAATAGCCAAAGGGGAAGCCCTAGCACGGTGGAACTCATCGACGAAGCGCTGCTGGAATTGGAGCGCGCTGCCGTCGGAGCCCATCCCGGACACCATCAGCACGTTGGACGGAGGGACCGTTCTTTCGTCCTCCTCATCAACGTCCATCGCGTCATTCTCCCCGTCGCTATCATCTTCCTCTTCTCCACTATCATCCGCTGGAGCTTTCCCCTTTCCTTTCGAGTGCTTCCGGCTTGAGGAAATCAAGGACAGTCGCCCCGCCGAAGGCCTAGACGCCTTCTTTCCTGTGTCTCCTTTTGCGGGTATCCTAGAGCCGTACACCCACGTCGACGGCTTCTGGGGGAAAGCGCGGTCGTTGTCGAGGATGAGCCAAGGGTAGCGTGGAGCGGGAGCGCCAAAGCGTTCAAAGTCCAGAACACCCGGGGGAGGAGTATAGTTGCCGTACGAAGATGCGTCGCCTCAAGAGACGATCGTACAGGATCGTCTTCCCCGTAGTCGGGTGCTTCTCTCCCCTTCGAATAAGCGCCTTGGATCCATCTGGTGCAGTTCCCAGCTGATATTTCTCCCAACCTTTCCCTCGAGCGACTTGGATAGGCGGGGTACGATGACGGCACGCGATCCCGTGCCAAGACTTGCCTCTCAGGCTCCTGAGCAGCGTACGAATTCGCGCTCGGGGCCAGCGGGGCAGAGGAAGCTGGAGCTGGAGCGCGGGGCAGAACTATCGAGGAGTTTGAGGCAGCTGTGACGTCCGGCGTCGGAGCAGGGGCGCGAGCAGTCGAGGAGGAGGAGGTCGGAGGTAGAGGCGCGGAGAAGGGGACTTGGGAGGAAGACGGGCCCGGAGCGTGTTCAGGGGAACGAGAGACGAGGGAGAAGAGGTTGAATTGATATACCGTCTCCGCTAGCTCCCTGTCCGATATGGTAGCGTGGTGGACTGGAAGGCGTTGGAGGTACAAGGAAGAGGATCGCGCCTCGTTCGCTGGAGAGCGACGTTGTTGGACTCCCATCCCTTCCTCACTGCGGGATCCCAGGTTCAGCATGTTAGACTCCCGCGCAATCATCAGATACGGGTTGTCGAACAAGAGACGCGCCAAACCTGTCCCCTCCACAAAATCGGTGAATACCTTGACCGTCGGGTCCGCTATACCGCGATGAACGGCGTCTCGAGGGTATTCGTGCACGATGAAGCACAGTATGCTCGCGTACATGAAGTTGAGCACTGCGGGCTCGTCAAGCCCATTCACCCAAAGGCCGATGAAGCGGTCGTCCGCGTGAGGCATCGCTGCCGAACGAAGATCACTCATAGTGAGAGGCTGCAGACATCTCCGCGCTTCTACCATGGTGATCCAAGCTTCCATCTCCCGCAGCCCCCGTTGCAGAGCGACACCGTCGTCCACCGCATCCTGCCATCTCCGAACGTTTGACAACATGGACACTTGCAGGGTGGAAGCATAGCGTGGACGGTTCGCCCAGGTGCTGGATCCGGTGACGAAACGAGGGCGGAGAGTCTCGATACGTACGTCGAGAGCGCTCTGGAGAGCGCTCAATCTCCGCAAGAAATCGCTCGAGAACTCACCCCTGCGCAGATCGGAGGGGTCTACCATCCATACTTCCGTCAGCGGCTGGTACGCTGCGTAAGCGGGGTCGTTGTTGGGGACTAGCTCTTGTCGTCGCACGAACGGCCAGTGAGCGAGGGCGTGGACCCAGTACTGCGGGGCGTAGAGGCAGTCGAAACGGCCTAGGTGGCCGTCGTAGCGACGATCTTCCAACAGTCGAGGCGTTTCAGCGATGAAGCCCGGTCGTCGTTCTCCCGGAATGAACGGCATTTGAGCTGAATTGGGGGACCAGAGCTCGAGGACGCGACCCTCGACGCGGACTATGCGGGAGGTGATTCGAGGTAGTTGGCGGAGGTCGAACGTCATGGTGGTGTCGAAAGTGGGCAGAAAGTAGTACCCCGCCGCACAATTTTGACGCGCGGAGGCGTAACGGGGAGCGGGTAGAGCGTTTCCAGCGGGATTTATGGTTGGCAGTGATATTGCGCTGGGAATACTCAAGGGCTGCGAAGGACGCGCTCACTTGGTCGTAGTGGAAGAAGAGAGTGTCAAATGCAAAATTTACGCGATCGTCTTCCCACGAAAGTGCACGGGGATGACACGGTCACGTGAGTCAGTACCAGGGCGAGGAAGAGTTCGCCTTCCGTGAAAGTATCTACTATAAAGCTCGTGTGCTGTAGGAGCTATACGGAGGAGGACCCATAATAGGATTCCTTCGTCGCCTTCCCGTAATCTCAGCAGTCTAGGAGCTTTCCAAGGGTGTGTCATAGATTTTGAGGGAGCCGCTAAAATTTGGAGAGAGCCGTGTTCTATGGGCGCTCAGGTGCAAGCGTAACTGCGTCTCGTTAGAAACGTGGTCTCGCGCAATCCGTGCTGCCGTTCAGAACTATACATGCTCCCTACGAAGATTGGCAGCTCCGCGCGTCTCAGCAGTTCTGGAGTCCAGAGGTGCGTCGTCGACGGGCGATTCAAGATACCTGTAGGCCTCGTACGTAGATCCGGCGGAGTCGACAAATCTTGGCGTTTAGACGCTATCGGAGATGGTGCAAACACAAGTATTCGCGCTTAAGAGCGGGGGCGTTGCGCAAGTCATTCTCGGGAACCCAAGAGTCGTCGGCAGGACCATATCCTTCCCACCTCATGCGGAACATGTGTTGGTTGCCGCGTTTCCGCGACTTCACCGTATGCCCTAGGATAGCCTCGACAACATATTCTTCCGAGGTGGCGAGATAGTCTCGGGTCTCCGGAAGTTTGGTGCGCTCCCCGAACTCTGTCTTGGAGGGGTGGTACTTGCGAAGGTGCTCCAAGTTGAGGACGGGGTGCATGGGGTAAGTACTGGGTAGCCGTAACCTGTAAACCACAGGGTTGACCTTCTCCAAAACTTCGAAAGGCCCCATAGTCCGTTGGATGAGCTTTCTCCCTGTGCCTTGTACATCCACCAATTCCAGAGAGTGAGGATTGACCAGCACTAGGTCTCCTTCCTCGATCTCTTCCACTGGTCTACGACCTTTGTTGTAGGCTTTAGCCTGGCGCTCTTGAGCGAGCGTCACCGCATCGCGAGCAGCCTCTCGGTGGAACTTAAGGGCATCCACGAAGTCTTCACCCTTCTGACTGGGTAAGAATGGGCGAGCTACGGGGTCTCCTTCTGATGTAATCAGACCAGCAGCTCCACGGGGGTGATAACCAAGAAGTAAGAAGTTTGGGGCATACCCCGTTGAAGCATGTACATTCGAATTATAAGCGAAGGCGATTTCTCCCAGCCAACGGGCCCAGGAGGAGCGATCTGCAGCGACATAAGCGCGCAACATCTGCTCAATAGTGGCGTTAAGGATTTCCGTCTGGCCGTCCGTCTGAGGATGATGTGCCGAGGCCAGCGCCATCACACTCCCGTATTGCAGGACGACGGACCGCCAGAAGGCCGTCGACCAGCGTTTATCTCTATCTGCGATTATGCGCTCGGGCATACCAAAGACGTTGACAACGCGGTCTACGAAGAACTTTGCGAAACCCTCTTGAGAGAGGTTGGAGTGCGTGGGGATCATGAGCGCGAACCGGGATAGTTTATCCACTATTACCAGTATCGCCGTGAATTTCTCATCCCCTGAGGGAGGTAACCCCGTTATGAGGTCTAAGGAGACCGTCGCGAACGGACGAGCGGGGACGTGCGCTGGTCGCAGACCCCCCATCTTGCGGCGGTGGTCTGTTTTAATCTTCTGGCATACGTCACATGAGGTAGCGAACTCCTCAGCGTCTTTATTCAGAGAAGTCCAGAAGAATAGTTCGCGCAAGCGGTTCACGAATTTGAAGGGGCCCGCATGGGCACTTTCGTGTGGTGATTCGTGGATCCACCTTAGGATGAATCTGACTCTACTCCGGGGAACACATAACCGGGTTTTCCAGTCGGCGTCTACGAAGTAGAGTAGCCCGTCCTTGCCTTTCTGAAAGCGGGACGGGGTAAGGATTTTGTCGGGGCTGTGAGCTTCGTCCACGTAGCGCGTACGGAAGTATGGATCTTCCTTATAGCCCTCTATGAGCTTATCCTTCACAGACTGCGACACGGAGATAAGAAGATGAGATCACTTATTCCAATCCTCTGCATCCTTGTCAGGTCTCACGCCCGACGGGTACGTCCAGTGGTCCCCTTGCTCGAAAGGCAACGGATCGGATTCAGCAGCATCTGAGATGCGCTCGTCCTTTCGTGCTTCTATTTCCACTACGGGGACGTCTTCCGACGCAGGAGCCTTAGACGTTACGGTCTCTTCCTCCTTACGCTGCCTCCTCGTCTGGACGGGGAGAGCGTAGTTCTCTATTGCATCTTCCCACCACCATAGAGCGAATGCAGCCTTCTTAGCTGGCGCAAAAGCTCCTTGGTCTTCTAGGCGCTGCGCTTCCTCTCTTTTCTCTACATCCTGCACGATACTGTGCGAGTCGTCGAGAACCGGAGATTCGTGCGGCGGCGTCCTAGGTAGTCGTGACAGGGGGTCAACGTTAGAATGAATCCGTCCTGGACGGTGAACGATCTTGAGCCCCGGGTACGCAGCAAACACCGCCCCCCACGCCGCCAAACGCCTGTTAGCGTTCTCGTAAACACGAGCCCACTGTAGAGCGGCGTGATCGGTGACGAGGATTATTTCCTCACCCTCGATAAAAGACTGGAAGCGCACCAGCGCCTCCTTGGCTCCCAGAGCCTCGCGTTCCGTAGCGCTATAATTCCGCTCTGCGGATTTCAAGCTGCGACTCCAATACGCGATAACACGTTCAACGTGCACCCTCGTGTCATCCAGGGAAGCCCCCCACTCATCTTCCTTCTCCATCTCCATCACTTCCTTCGTTAAAGTCGTAAAAAGCTTCGGTACCGGAGCTTTCACCTCCCAGGCAGCCTTCAGCTTATCGTAGCTTGCAGTGCCCTTCAAGTCTCGGACCTGGATGGGCTGCACCTGCTGCAAGCTGGAGCCCAAGGCATAATCCGACGCGTCGGTATACAGACGGTACGGAGAGCCTTGTATCGGGTGCCCCAGTATAGGCGCTGCCGACAGAGCGTCCTTAGCCTTAATAAAAGCTATCTCGTGCTCAGCTCGCCACTCCCATTTCACGCCTTTCGCCAGTAGCGTGAATAAGGGCTTGGCAATGAACGCGTAGTACGGAATGTAGGACGCGAAATAGTTGACCATTCCCAGAAATTTCTGGAGGTCGTGCACTGAGGATGGTCGCGCTAATTCCTGGATTGCAGCGACTTTCTCCTTGTGCGTCGACAGACCCTGTCTGGACACCTTCTGTCCGAGCAGAAGTATGGAGGAGTATCCGACGAAGCATTTCTTCGGCTCCAATGTGATCCCGGCTGCTGCTATAGCGCCTAGGACTTTGTCTAAATGGACGAGGTGATCTTTCCAATTCCTGGAGTAGATCACAATATCGTCGATATAGACCAGGGTGAACAGCCATAGATACGGGGCCAGGACACCCTGCATGATGCGCTGGAATATAGACGGCCCATTACGCAGGCCGAAAGGCATTCGTCTGAATTGCCAGAGACCGCGATGAGAACGGAAGGCCGTCTTCTCCTTCGCATCATCATCCATCTCAACCTGATTGAAACCCGCAAGGGCGTCAAACGAAGAGAGGACCTGCGCGCCAGACAGGGCTTGAATGATTTCTGACTGGCGCGGAATGGGGAACTCGTCGGCAACCGTCTGAGCATTCAGCTTGCGGTAATCCACGGCGAGGCGAGGCTTCCCGTTGCGGAAGACTACGACGCAAGGGGCGCCCCAAGGGCTGGTAGAGGGTTCGATGACATCTCGTTCGAACCAGAGGTCCATCTGCTTATCTATGACTTCTCTCTTAGCCGGGGAGGCGGAGTACATAGGTATGGATACCGGCTGCGTTCCTGGCTTCACAGGTATCGGAGCTTTCTCCTTAACGTGCCCAAGGCGACCGCCGACTCCGAACGCAGCCGCATTGCGGCGCAGAACCTCGTCGAGCTGCGGACGAACCTCTGAAGGTATGTCCGGGCCTAAGTTAACCATTTGGGCTACGTCGTCTCCGTCGTCTCCCTCGAATTCTCCCGGAAGGGCCGTGGTCTTGGGGCCCCAGTGCTGATCATCTTCCAGCTGGTCGTCTGAGGTTTCCGGTTTCGTGGGGAGGCTGTCAGAATCTTGCGCGCGCAGCGTCTCTTGAATGACGCGCGCTAGCGCTTCTGCCGACGCCGCCATCTTTTCTGCCTCCTCCCTTGATTTAGGGGAGTCCGCGTACTCAGCGGGGTCATGCAGTTTCTGACGATGTCGCCCTTCCGGATGTACCACGGACGCGTGCTGGGGTTAGCAATCGGGAGGTACGGGAAATCCGTTCTCAGCAGCGTGGTGGGTGCAGCCATGACGGACGAGTCTTCGTTGGCGATGACTACCTTCTCCACCAACCATTGGTCCTTTCCGTCGAAGGGCGCTGTGACTTTGACATTGTGCACAGAGCCAGCGGCAACGAGCACGTCGCAGTCCGCAAGAACGGGAGGAGCTTCAAACTTCCCCTCTCTCCTCTTACGCGCCTTCGACCGCTGGTAGGTCTTCCGCCAAATGCCTGGCAGGAGGCGACGTCTCGACTTGGCTACACTCGCTTGTCGAATCTCGAATCCGAGATCCACTGAATGAGCGGAGGATGCTGCGACGACGTGAGGGGATTGACCGACAGTTACGTCGCAGTGACCGGTACCCCACCTCTGTACACCCAACTCATACGAAGTCTGGAAGTCCTCTCCTAGTAAAAGAGGGACTTTCATATTCCGTACAACGTAGGCTTCCAGCTCGAACGCTATGACCTCGCCTTCCTTCGAAGTCATGTATAGAGGGACCTTAACGTAGCCCAGCACTTTTGCCTGACCCGTAAGATGATGCAGGGTCATCCGGATGCCTTCTCTGGGCTTGGGTAATCCTGGGATCGATTCCCAGAATTCCTCCGACATCAAAGTAATGTCAGCCCCAGAGTCCAGGCGACCCTTGATCTCAGGCTGGTCCAGCGCATTGACCCTCACTTTGACGTGTAAGGCTCTAGCGCCCAGCGAACCCAATCCGTCGGGAAGCTGTTGGACCTTACGGGCGACGTGGATCTCAGCGCCTTCGGCGGTCGTGCGCGTCGGTAGCTCCGCTGTTAGGACAGCTTTGCGACGCTCTCGACGGGGTAAGACGGAAGGAGTTTCTTCCACGGAAGAAGCCTTTCCTTTATTTTTCCCCGTAGAGGACTTGGCCGTTGCTTCACGTCGACGTCGGTTTCGTGAGGGCGGTCCTTCACTCACAAAATGGGCTGCTTTGGCGTCCAGTATCGAGGACTCCACTAGCAAAGCTTGCTTAAGTGGTTCAGGGGATTCAGGGATCACACCGTCGTAAGCAGAAGAAGCCTTAGATTTCACGAGCATAGCTACATATTCTGATAACTCTGCTCGTTCCTGCTCTTCATCGATGTCTACTTCTATCTGGTGAACGCTTCTAAGGGCCGTCCATCTACTCCAGTGCGAGCATTCTCTAGCTATATGTTTCGGGCTGGTGCAGATGTAACACTCGCCATTCGGGGGACGGGGGCTGACAACGGAGTTGTCCCTTTTAAAGGAGTACCCGTTGACAGTTCGTCCTCCCGGCCAGTCGGAAGAAGTAGCCCTAGGCCCATTCCCCCGACCGTTACGGCGCTGGTTAGCAGCGTTCGAGCGGTAACCCGCGTTGACGCGCTGGTCAGCAGCCATGGCCTGCCTCTCCTCCTCCTCTTCTTCGTCCTTCTCTTCGTCCTCGTCTTCTTCGACCTCCATGACGTGCACCCTTCTGAAATGTCGTGGTCCTTGCGACGCTGAAGAAGCGCTCAGCAGCGTTTTGAGCTGATGAGCGATCTTCCAGCTCGACACTAAGCTGTCTCGCTGATCCTCAGCGGCTGCCATAAGTTCTTCGACGGTGGGGAACTTGCGGCCGTTGATATCCTTGTTCCATTCGACGGGCTGGGTGCGCAGGATACGGTCTACGACCGATGGGCCATCCTCGACGTCTGCGTACAGGAAGCTATGGTAGTGGACGCGGCGCTGGAAGAAGTCCAAGGGCCACTCGCTCTCGTGACCCTTCTGCCTGAACTCCATCTCCTCGAATTCCTTAGTGCGGTCCTTTATCCATTGAGCTGAAAGGAACTGCACGCGGATGGCTTCGAGGAGGTAGTCCCAGTTCTTACAGATGTCTGCACGGCGGTTCAACGGAATGGAGTTCCACCACCGCCGAGCTCGACCTGTAAACTTGGACGGGGCTAGCTGCGCTATGTCCTGATGCATGCGCGGGCTGAGGAGAGCGAGGAAAGCGACGCTCATGACATAATCAATGAGTGTCTCGCCCGTCCCGTCCCAGGAGGGGATCAAGGAGGCGTTCAACTTATAGTTGAACTGCCATTGCTCCGGAGCGCCCGCAGGATGGAATCCCGGGGCTGCTCCCTCAACGTGAGGAGCGTCTCCATCTCCACCTCCGTCGCCGAATCCAGCGCCGCCGTACGGTCCACCACCGTTAAAGCCTCCATTTCCTCCACCACCCTGACCAAAGCCCCCACCGCCCCCGTTGCCACCTCCGCCTTGTCCGCCTCGTCCGTCATTGCCTGGGGGCGGCAAGGGCACCCTGCCTCTCCATCCAGGAGGAATATCGCCGTCTGGCGCTCGCTACTAAAGGCTCCTGGAAAAGGTCAATAACCTTCGCCGGGCCCTTGAAGAACTTAGGCGCTCGATCCGGAGAGAGCAGCCCTTGGGGGTTCTGGAAGGCGGAGGAGATACTCTCCACTGGGGCAGAGGGCTCGGGGACGATATTGCCGTGAGAGAAGCTGCCGTCGTGCAGCGAACGCAGGTCCGACACCTCTGATAACGAAGAGGTAGCGGTATGTACCGACGCCGCGCGATGGACCGGCCCTTCGTTCGCTCTGAAAGCGCTCGCGGGTCCAGATTCCTTGCCGCGGGGAGTTCCAGAGACGGCGGACACGAAGACGTCGCTGCTCGTTCTCCCCGCTGGGCCGCTATCAACCCTATGAGGAGGGGGTCCGCGAGCCGCCTGTCCGTGCATGTAGCCCGGCAGGCGAGGAGCCATAGTGCCGAAGGGTGCAGGTTTGGGAGTCGGGGCACTGACGTCTCGAGCTGCAGAGGCAGTAGTGGGGCTGGAGACACGAGAACCCAAAGTCTGCGATGTGGCAGCAGGTGACGGCTTAGGAGACGCCCCCGCTGGAGGAGAGCTTTTCTTCCCAGGGGCAGCCATTCGAGGCGCTCCGCTGAGGCTTTTGGACGACGTGAGAGGTGCGGGAGTAGGTCTTCTACCGTTACCTGGGGGTCGTTGAGTGGCGTCGCTGCTACGAGTAGATTCCCTGCGGTTGATCACAGGGTTTGGGTTGGAGGCGTCGAAGACGGGGTCCGGCATGGTGGGGAAGAGCAAGAAGTTTTCTTACTCTGAAACACCGACCAGAGGTAAGTGACGGCTCCGTAAGCTAGCCGACGTCTCTGCCCATCCCTTCCTTCGTTGCGAAGGCCTACGCGCTCACCGTCTGACGGGAGCAGTGCTCTTGAAGGCTTCGCAATCCAACGGGAAGTCCATAGACAGAGGAGGTGTTCCGAGTGCAGCGAGGAGGGCAACGACGAGGAGAGAGCTGGCACAAGAGTTAGTGTGACGTCACGTCACACTTCCTCTTTTGGTACTCCCATCACACGCCAGCGATACTCCGCTCCTCCTCTATACTCAAACACGCGCGTTGTGAAGAAGGGATGAGGGAGGAACTCCAGGGAAGGAGGAGATAGCAGCTCGTTATACACTGAGCGCTAAATCTCCCCACTCCCGCGAAGTGCTTTGCACTTCGCCTTCTGAGGTTCCTCCTACTTGAAACCCTCGCGGTGGGCTCCATTGTGATGCGAGTCGTTTGGGTTTCATGTAGGAGAACCCCAGAGAGACTAAGAGCAGCTTTAAGTAGCGCTCAAGAGTCTAAGTGGAAGGTGAATGCTTGTGGAAGCATTCACCACTGTTGTAACCCTGCGGCAAGGGGCAATGTGACCCTATGCAGGGGCTCAGCAGCACCGTAGCCGTGGAGCAGTTATACACGTGCTCAGGCATCCAGGGGGACATAAGGGAAGCCCTTGATACCTCTTGAGGCTCACGAAGACATGGTAGAGTTGTGCAAAGATAAGATAGATTCGTATCAACGTGATCTCAGATCACGTTACGTAAGTACAAGTAAGTAAGTAAAGAGAAATTAGATGAAGGCCTCTGGCCGCGTACTACAGAATAATATACACGTATCACAAAATGAATAAGTTCAGCCCTGGCCCAATACCGGGTCTATCATCTCCCCTTTTCATAAATTGAGTGTCCCCACTCAACACTTGGTCCTTATTTCGCGCCCTCTTTGCGCTATCAAAAGTGTTTCCCACAGTCATTCGGCTAACTCGGCTATCGCGACCGGTGTGGTCCCGCGAGATTTGCTTCCGTTGATAGACAGCGGGATCCTCGCTTAGATCCCGAAAGCACTTATAAGTGTTCATTATAGCCTATACTGACGCCTACAACCGCCAATTGTTGTGTTCTGAGTGTGCGGAGTTTGCGCGAGCAAAGTGGGTCCGTGCGCATCAATAAATCCACGTGATTTATGTTTGTTTTGCCGCAGCTTTTCTCCCACTTTCTCTGCTCTTCCCACCACAACCACCTATCGCGAATACTCAAACTACCATCCTAGCTCACTCTCATGGGTACGTGACCGGCTTATATGTGTAGTTTAGAGTCTCACAGGTCGCCTTGGGCTGTTTTACAGCTCAAGTCACCAAGAACCCCACTCTCACCGCTGACCTCGCCTTCGCCCTCTTTCACAAGCGCAAAAACTCCGTCTACCTGGAGCAGATGTCGGTGGCTCAGTACCGCCGTGCTGTGACGAAGGGAGAGCACATTCTCCCCTACAAGCTCACTGAGGACGACTTCACGCACCCTGCTTGCCGGCCCCATATCCCGCTCGACAACACCGAACTTATCAAGAAGTACGAGTTCTCCGAGGAAGACAAGAAGTGTCTCTTCCTGATTCAACACCCCATCACCATGTGTTTACTTCAACTCCTGCGCAAGCCTTGGCGCTATCTCGGCGTCGACCCCGAGTGGATTGTCTACCTTCTGAAAGGCTGGCGCCCCATCTCAGTGCGCTATAACGAATGCTCCTCATTCGCCTTTTACTGACCCTAGACTCTTTTCTAGGTTGTCGTGGCCCGTTTCTACGACGAATTCAAGGCCACCCCCGTCTTCGACCGTGTTATCATTGGGATTTCCCAGCTTTCCAAGGCTTTCAAGGCCAAGTACCCCCAGAAATGGAAGGAACCGTATCCTATCTTGCCACAACAATTGGCTAACAAGGACCCCACGGATGTGCGTTCACTTCTCCCTTTTATTCGCAATCGTTATTGACCCTCTTTGTCAGTTTCTTCCTGTTTCGATGCAGTTTGCGCTCCCCGACACCGTCGAGTTCTTCGCCAACTACCCGCGCGCACCCTTCGCGCCTTCTCTCTACGAGGACATGGCCCTCCGTCGTATCGACAGTGCGGACCTTATCAACCTCATTGAGACTTGTGGTCGCGTCGCGAACGAAGAAGTCGGCCACTCTGCGCGCACTATGGTTCTCCCAGAGCAGTATATTCTCCCGTCCCGCAACATCATTTCCAAGGCCGTTGCCTCGTTGGTATGTTAATTTCGCTCTATCGAGCATTCTCGATTGCTAATCGCACGTTGCTTAGTCCGACTTGATACCAGACTAATATCCAAGACGCAACTCACCAGTACGCATATATGCACATCACGCGCGCGTGCACGCGTTTGGATCCTCCTCGTTCTCCTCGACATCGAAGCTTCTACGTCTCATCGATGAATTTGACGCCGGCACCTCAAAAACATCCATCCCATTCCTCGTTCTCCACCCCCGCTCATTCCACACCCCATCCGCGCCGCGCCATCCCCCCACAATCTCCAAGCTTCAATCGTCGAATCCCCGCGTCTGCAAATCCATCTTGCCTCTGGCTGGAGAACGACAGGCGCATCTCCTCCGGCTCCACCTCACCTTCACCCTCCTTCCTCATGTCATGGCCGTCGCATCCCGCACAGACATGCACGCCACGTCACACACCAACGTCCCCCCGCCTCCCCCGTCCCTCCGCGCCGGCCCGCCTTCCATGAGAAACTCATCTTTCCATCTTCCCGCCCGCCTACGTGGATACCCTTCGACGCCGTCTTCCCCGTCCCTCCTCGGCCTTCCGGAGAAAAAGGCTCGGAGGCTTGTCGCGCCTGCGGCGCACCCAGAACCGACAAGGCGCCGCGGGCGGGATCGAAATATTTAAATCGGCGTGCGCGGCGGCGAATAGGAATAGGAAACGGTTTGGCGGAGAGAGGGGGCGCCAATGTCGATGTCGACAATACGGTACGTTGAGGGTGAGGCTATCGCATGTAGGGCGAGAGCGAGGTGGAAGTGAGGTTTTGGCAGCGGGGGGCCGACGACTCGATGCCAACTCGATGCCAGCAGGACATTGGCCCGGGGTGGAGGCGGCCAGACGATGCGTGCGGCCGCGCGGGACAATATGATCCCTCGTCGAAGACTTTAACTTTGACGCACAGCACGGCGCGAGGTGAGGTGAGGCGGGACGAGGTGCGGGGATGTCAGAGCTTTGCGTGGATGTACGCCGGGTGAGGGGAAAGTGAGGTGTTGGTGGCGGGGTCGACAGAGCAAGGTATGCTGGGAATTGATATCGAATTTGCTGAGCAGCCCGTATCTATGGCTCAGCAATACGGAGAGAGGACGCGTTGGCAGGGAGGTGAGGCCCGTCTCGGGGAGTATCGTATTGTATCGTATCCATATCATAGCAAGCAATGTGTACCCTACCCATGAGGGAGGTCGGGAGATGAGCAGGGGATGCGAGGAGTACGTGCAAACAAGGGCAGATCAAAATTTGTGTGGTGAGGGAAGGACTACGATGAAGGAGATCCGTCAAGGGAAGGGGATATACGAGGGTGTATCAGATGACGAAACGGGCAGGGGTGTATGTGACGACGGGGGAGGTGGATTGAAGGGAGGAGAGTCGTTAGCGAAGACGAGATCTCCACCGAGGAGGAAAATGAAGGTGGAGAGATGGCGACGAGATGGATAAAGGAGAGGCGATAGATACGTAAAGAGAATGGAGAGGAAGATCGTGGTGTACTGTAGCGAGACTATAGGTGCGTCCGTGAGGAGGAAAGGAAAAATGAAGAACGGCAGGAAACAGACGACTTCCAAGCCAAGCCAAGTACCGCGCGGAATGCCGAGACCATGGCGAGAAAAGATCCCTAACGCGTCTGGCGCGAGCGCCGGGGGCAGTGGTTGAGGAGATGCAGCGCCGACATATGCACTGGCTGACACCAGCGTAGGTAAAACGGCTCGTTGCTGTTAGCCTCAGCGCATGCGGACGAAGAGACCCAGAGGATGCGGCTGGATCGATCCGATACAAGGAGCGAAAGGAGGCGGGGGTAGTCGTATACGGGTCGAGATTCGAGGGGCGTTGAAAGACGCAGGTGGAATCGAAGACGAAGATAGCGAAAGTCACTTTGGGTGCGCGTTAGCGTGAATGTATCGGAATTATAGAGCTTTTTTACACACCAGCATGCAGCGTCCGGAGTCGTTCAAAGGCAGCGTCTCAAACTCCGTTGACACCTCTTTCTGAAGTGTCGCTGGCCATAGTAGAGAGTCAAACGAATCGATCCCGAATCCGCTATGTCGATGCCGCTGGCGACGAAAGGGGTCAGCATCGTTGTATTGAAGAAAGAGATGAGAGGTAGAGCTACGCACGCAACGGCCCATGACCGCTTCATCCTAACTCTTGCTCGCTTTCTATCGGTTTATGCCTCTCCCATCCCGAATTTCTTGTGTGCTTGCGCAAGCATCGACCGGTTGACGACCAATTTGTATCGGCATTGTGAGAAGAAAAAGACACAATCGTGGAGAGCCGGTATAGCCATGCAAAGCCCAGCGAGGACTTGCGAACCGAGAAATTGGAGCCTAGCTCTAGGTTCTCAAAGGCATCTCCGTCTTGCAATTGCAAAGATTCAGGTATCTTCGAGTACCACCTGCGGAGGACACTTCTAGAGATCCTAGAGAGTGTATAGCGCGTAGCCAGCTGCTGGGAGCATTGCATCCGGCGGAGGACTGCGTGGACATCGTCGAAGGCGTTGTGGACAAAGGTAAGGAGGTGACACGTGTCATTCATCAACCACGTACATAGACACAAACAACGCGTCGTTTCTCGTTCCCGTTCCGTCGGGAAAGAAGCAAGATGCGCGCGAAGCTTCTAGATATCGTCGTTTTTGTTCTTACATATTCGCTGCTAGTACTTACCCGCTTGAATTGAAGAGATGTCTCGAGCCCGATAATTTGTTCGTGCTTGCCCATCTGATGGATCGACTCCTCTTCCCTTCACACCACCATGCACAGTCTCAAGCATTCGGGGTTTTCTCGACGATTTTACCCTCAACATCGACTTCTAAGTACCTCGTTGGTCAGCTCGCTCTTCAATACTGCTCTTTTCAAGTTGGCTGCTTCGACGATGGTCTTGGACTGTGTTTTGTCTTGGTGTTGTCCGAGTCACCGACTAGACTCGGAGAACCGTTCTTTCGGTGATCTAGCGGCTCGATTGCTGTCTTCAAGTTCGAGTCGCTCCTCGGATGCTTCGTAGTTCCTGCATTGCCGAGAGGATTTCCCTCGCCAATATCAATAGCTGGTCGAATAGCTTTCACGCCGCTACTCACTCGCCCAACGGATGTCTTGGGCTACACAACTTAGGCTTTCTCGCGCTGTGTTCACGGAATCTAAGCATTCTGCAAAGCTCTGCCGCTCTACTTTGAAATTCTCTAGCCCTCAGTCCGTCAATATCACGGTCTTCTCAATTCGGATGGCCTTAATAAGGAGTAGATTTCGAGCTTTTTACTGCGCTGTAATACATGGCAAATTCAAGACTTGAAGTCGAAAACCACCTAGCTCCACGCTTACGCCCGCTTTGTGTGTGCTTGATCTCAATAAGAATTCTCAAGACCTTCCCGCGCTTCACTAGATTTTCGGCCAAGTCATTCGGAAATCCTGAATCTCACCGTGTTTTTGTCAAAGCTCAAGCTCGGCCATCAACACTTCGAAATCGAATTGACTTCACGAGATAGCGTTGAGGCTGGGCGATCGGAATATGGTTTTCAGCGCCAGATGAATGAATCGCTTTTGCGCCTCACGAATGCTTACCCTTCAATGCCAGGTCTATATGTGCGCCGTCAATTCGTTTTCAATCTCATGTCCAAATTGTACGCGGGGTGGCTACTCATATGAGGTGGGCAGGCTATTGAACTTTGACCTTCACGAACGCAACGGCAATATCTTCCAGTTTCTTTGTTACTATTCTGATCTCTTGCCGAGAACGAACTGGTGTGACGGAGCGGTGAGGGCGGGAAGAAACAAGGATATCAGGTTGGAATTTGAATCCAGCACACTTCGCAAGGGCAGGTCAAGTTTAAGCTGTTTTCGTTTGCTACCTTGACGAACGGTTGACTGTGTGCTCGCTAGAAACTTGAATGTCCTCTGAGCTGAGCAACGGTACTGTATTTCTTGTCTCAACAAATCCCCCTGTTTCAAGTCTGAACAACCGACATGTTGCACTCCTACTAAGGATTCGGAACCTGCCCTCAATATCTTAGACGCCCTAATACGCACTCATTTATGAACCAACACCCCGATGATTCTACAGTTCTCTTCCTCTTGGGTAATTGTGAGGACCACACTATACTCAATCGTCAACGGGAAAAAGCCCAGATTACTAGAGGTCTTCTCGTCAACACTGCTCGTTGTGTGGATTCCGAACTCTGGGGGAGCGGTTCAGAATTGTGTTGTAAGCCCACAATTGTTCTTTGAGGTAGTCATTAATATTAACAGAAATATTCGTATCCGTCCTGACGATAAACGGGACTAGGCTCGTCGGACTGTGATCTACCATGGCCACTGGCAGTACCAGGCCTTTTTTCCCTTACCGCTTATTAGAGGATTCTTATACAACGTAGCTGAGTCTTACAGGTTTCGACCCTGGTTAAAAGCTTCGAATATTAATATCAATGTTGAAACGAACGAAGATACACACATGAAATCGCCGACACTTTTCGGGGATCTGGCAATTTACAGTTACAGGAACACAGTCAGTATGAATGGCGGTTGCTAGAGCTCGAGTTGATTGAATTTGAAAGGTTCAAAATTGGACTCTTGACTGTAGACTAGAGAGAGATACTAGAGAGAAGCTTGGTAGCAGTGGTCCGCATCTTTCCCTCATGACCACGGAACAATCAATAGGGCAGTGAGGTGCGCCCGTTCGATTCGGGCTGTCAAGCTTGGACATGTAACCTTTTCGTGTTTGGTGTTTTTTCGCGCTTTTTCGTCGACGTTTTTTGGTGTTATTGATGATCGCAGCGGGAACTTACTAGGCGAACCCCGTTTTCGATTAGTCTTGATGATTTAGCCCAATGAAGCTGGCAGGTTCAAATTTTGAATTAGTACTGCGCATGCTCAAGACCGAGTGGAGCGAACAGAATGTCAACGTTGCCAGAAGAGCCTCAAATTATGAATCAATTATAAGGATTCAAATACAAAATTGGAGTCAGTCATGCATCTAGAGCGGACAAGGCGAGATATAAGAGAAGCTTGGTAGCGGTGGTCCGCAACCTTCCTCAGTTACGAATTTGAACATTATCCCATCCTTGAGGTGCGTCCGTTCGATTCGGGGTACCAAGTATGCTCTTTGTTCCAATCTGTTTTTTTCACGCTTCCCTGGTCGTCGTTTTCGGTATTACTTACTTATACTGGATTTAGCGGGAATTTAATTGAGATGCTTGGTAGCGGAGGTGTAGGAGATTTCAGGTAGAGCCAAGTCGTACAGAAACCGACTGAGCCGCATTTGAGTTGGGATTCAGAGCGAGCGCTGAGCGCTGGGCATCTCAAAGTTCCAACTAAGTAACTTATCATTGTGACTGCAATCCCGCTCGACTCGGGATCGGGCCCTTTGTGGTAGTTGTGGAAACTTTTTTGCATGTGCAGTAGGGGTCGGTAGATGGTAGTGCTGTGGAATCGTAATGATCTGGATTTGGTCGAGTATTCAACGAAGTTGAATGAAATTTCGAAGTAGTCAAATTTTCAATGTGTGACCGATGCGTTGTAGGGTGGATGAGCGACGCGGTTCTAGACGAACTGTACCATACCTCATTTAGGTTTAATGGGCCTGAGCTTCCTAGATATTGATGTGGCTCCCTTCCCGTCCGATTCGGCATTGAGCCTTGTTCAAGGTCTTCATACTGTTTTGACCTTTCTTTCTTTAATTTTTGTAAGCGTAGAGTTGACAAGGGTATGGGTTCGAGCGGAGGTTAGTATCACTGTAATACTGAGAAGTGGTCAATGATCAAGCTACTAGGCTGGTATTCGAGAATCAACACGTCCAACGATTCTGTGATAAATTAGAATCAAGACCTGAAGGTTGAAAAGGATTGAATTCCGAGGTCCCCTGCCAACACCCTCAGCTCTGCGACAGGTCCCATCTAAATATCTTCGATAATTACGCAGCGGTGGAAGCGACATGAAAGCGCAAAGACGACGTTTGAACGCCGTCTTCTGTAAGCACTGCTGTCCGTTCAACAGTTGGAGCTGTCTGCATAATGATGAAATTGAATGCGATCCCGGCAGCGAGGAGCGTCTTTCATGTGACGAAAAATATGAGTTTATATTAATCACAGTGCACAACCTTCACTCACCACATCGGAGATCGGATAGATTGCGTTGCTGGGGAATTAACTCACTACAAGGGTGAGAACGATCATGGTGGTATAGCATAGTCCGCATTCAGCCAAGATTCGGATGACGTGGCGGAGCGAGCGTTGAGAAGCGGGCTGAGAAATTCCGCCAACCTTTCTGGCTTGTTGATCGACCTTCCAGATGCGCCGTATAAGCAGCCCTGAGAGTTTGGAGGCCAATATTAGCAGAGGAGGGGTTCGGTTGATTTGTACACGCACATGTCGTTAAGATGTTTTGAAACTACTGGTCAATCAAATCAACAATTCTGGAGAAGCTTGCGAAAATGACGTACCGCTGCAACTGAAAAAAAAGTAACCACGAAGTACCACAACCATGGCAGTGTAGCGAGGGCCGCCCCCCGGGATCCATCGGCAGCTAGGATAGTCCCGACTATGAAGGCTACGGCGAGGGCGATGTCGGCGATATAAAGTAGGACGGATGGTAGCACGATTGTCCAGCAACGCCCATAGAAAATCAAGCACCTAGGATACAGGTTAGATCAACGATGTGAAACTGGTGCGAGATAAACCTGTGGACCTGTAACGCAGTATCAAGGCCAAAAAGTGAACTAAGAAGACACAGACGGACCAGAACAAGATCTCCTAGAAGCGATTGGATGATTTGGGGCGCAATCTCGCTCTGAGGTGAGCAAATTCCCATGGCGATTTTTGTTTCCGAGTCACAACTCACTGTGACTATAGTGACCCATCTAGAAGGGTTCGAGGAAGCTATAGTGTACAATGTAGAAGCGTTTGAGGCATCTGGCAGCACATTTTGGTGGGCATTCCCCCCAACGAACAATTGCATCGTTACCAGAAGGCCGACCTAAACAGAGAACAGTTTTCTTTGAAAATCCGAATTCAAAAACTCGGAACTTACGATGATTTCAAACATACAAACCACAAACAACAATGTGCCAATAACGAGGAAGAACCACTTGATTTCTGAACGAGTTCGCCAGCGCACTTCCGACCCAGTGTGAATAAGAAGTAAGGCACGGACGCAGGAAACACATGTTGTAAGATAAATGCCGTAGAAGAGTGTTTCGAGCCAGTAGCCAACGAACTGCATCGACAGGGAAGACATGCAGGATGGGTGTGTGGGCGAGCGAAGGATAGTTGCGATTGGGGCCTAAGGGTTGGTTAAAAATGTGGATTCATATCAATAATCACGTCCACTTTTGCGGATCATTCGTGTTTCGGTCAGGATTGAATGCGACAGGAGATGAGGTCTGTTCAGCTAGGCTCGAACCAACCGCTCGCCGAGGGACGGGCGTTTGATGACAGTCGATCAAAGCCCTATGGCGAAGCGGCTGGAAGATAATCACCGGACGTTAGTACGGTCCGGCGTTTTGGCCGGCGGTTGTTTTGACTTAGAAAAATTTCGGGGGGTCGAAAATTCAAACTTTGTAGTCGCAAAATCTGAGTAGACAGTTTCATTCTAAATCAATCGCTACCTGCAGGCTATTGTCACACCGCGGGAGCGCGCAAAAAAGGCTCCCCACAGTTAGATTTTAATTCTAGATATTGAGGTACAAAAAAAGTTCCCAATATAGTACTTTGATATCAAAGATAAAAGGTTCCCTAAAAGTTCCCCCAATTAGTCCGAAACTTAGGTGCAAAACAGGCTTGATCATTTTTGAGATAAAAAGGTGCGACTTAAGCGGCCCATTTCCGCGCAACTTACACCGGGTATCAGGGCACCTGATTTTCCCTTCTATTTCACAGATAACAAAGAGCTGTTTTTGAACCTGTTTTTGAGCCTGATTATTACATATAACGGGCTCCATATTGCGGCATTGGGGCGCAAGATATGGCAAATATCAGGCCCACTTTTACTTAGCCTTGATATTTGCCATATTGGGGCGCAAGATAATGCAAATATCAGGACCACTTTTACCTAGCTTGATATTTGCCATATCTTGCGCCCCAATGCCGCAATATGGAGCCCGTTATATGTAATAATCAGGCTCAAAAACAGGTTCAAAAACAGCTCTTTGTTATCTGTGAAATAGAAGGGAAAATCAGGTGCCCTGATACCCGGTGTAAGTTGCGCGGAAATGGGCCGCTTAAGTCGCACCTTTTTATCTCAAAAATGATCAAGCCTGTTTTGCACCTAAGTTTCGGACTAATCGGGGGAACTTTTAGGAACCTTTTATCTTTGATATCAAAGTACTATATTGGGAACTTTTTTTGTACCTCAATATCTAGAATTAAAATCTAACTGTGGGGAGCCTTTTTTGCGCGCTCCCGCGGTGTGTGTTTTTCAAGACGTTCGAGTCGAAAATGGGCTCCACACGAGCGATTTACTTTTGATCGGAGCCCATTTTGGGAAACATTGCTCTCTCTCTCAATGCCGTTCAGACCTGTTGTTGAGCTCGACCCCATTAAGCTCGACAACGCGTCAAAGAACCTCTGCTCTATATTCAACGTGCCCTCACTCCACCCCTACCAAATAGCTGCCGGCCAAAATATTGTGAAAGGCATATCTACCTTCTTGGATGTCCGACCTACTGGCGGCGGCAAGACACTCGCTTTTTGGTACCCCCTGCTCTATCATTGGGCGCCAGGAAACCTTGAAACCGAGCTCCAGAAGAATGTCTTGGTTGTCGGACCCCTTACCGCGCTCATTGAATCTCAGGCGGCTGATCTTTCGGAAAAAGGAATTCCTTCTGTGGCCATTTCTTCTACGAGCACGGATCCTGATCAGCTTTTATTGGTACGGAGTCATTGCTTCTCCTCCCACCCAGCTTACATTACAGCAAGAAATTGCCCCGGAATCACTATCGCGTCGCGCTCATTAGTCCCGAATTGGCAGTGTCATCTAAATTTCACAGTACCGTCCTGTCCAGCGAGATTTTCACCAACAATATCATCTCTGTTGTTATCGACGAAGCACACTGTGTCAGCGAGTGGGGAAACGATGATTTTCGGCCGGAGTACTCCAACCTTTCTGTACTATTGGCCCGCATTCCCAGTGGTGTACCTGTACTGGCAGCTTCCGCCACCATGCCTACGGATGTAATTGCCGACATTCGCAAGAAGCTGAAGCTTCCAGCAGACTGCGCACATGTTTAAGGCTCCAACCGTTTCCTTGTGTAAACGTTTTACACGGTTATATCCGTTTCTTTTTTCGTTTGTTTTGTCGAGGTCGATAAACGGTAAACAAAAATAAAACAAACGATTAAACGGTTACTTACCTTCATCAGCCAGATCAGTATGCGGAAACATCCGGTAAGCTGCCGTTCCATGCAAGATGTAACCGGTGTTGATCCTTGGTTGATCCTGAGTGTCAGAATCATCAAGTCGGTGCCTGCAGGCGGCAGAATGTTCGGCTTCGAGACATCCGACGTCTTGATGCGCGCTGGCCAAAGTGGAAACATGGTCCAGCGATGAGCGTACACATTTTGTAAGTCATCCCAAAGTCATCCACACATCTACCAACTCATTTGAACCCTTCGAGAAGTGGGATCCCGGTAACTAGAGCCATGCCGCTCCGTGCCGCCCCAACATCCGTTTAAAACGATTAAAAAGGTTTTTCTAAACGTTTAGAACCGTTTCCGTTTGTTTTGCCCTTGGGCGCAAACGAAAACTAAAAGGTTGGAGCCTTACACATGTTGCCGTCTCAAATGACAAGAAAAATATTGCGCTCTCTGTGCGGATCATTCAGCACCCGTTGGATACATTCGCGGACCTCATGGAGAGTATATGCCAGAAGGATGGGAGTGGGACTCGGCTATTTAAGCGAGTCCCACTGTTGATGTCTTTTGGATCATACGCAATCAAAGCTGTATCAGGGGATCAACACCGCATCAATCCTCGGCATTTAGAGCCGAAATTTATATTTAATGTGTTTAATTGCTTTCTCGGTGTATTTCTGAGCTAATAAATTTCTGGTGGGAACGTAGTTCCCCCCAGACCCCCCTCCTTGAGCCTGACGGCATATTTTATGAGTTTTATTCAGTATCTCGAGTTATTTCTATTATTTATTCTGAAAATTTGATTCATGTAGCGCGGGGGAGACCCCCGCGGACCCCCCTTGACGCTCGCCGCTAGGCCCACTGCGTGGTGCTTGCGCTCGCTGCTGGGCCCACTGCGTGGTGCTACCGCTCGCCGCGGAGGCCCACTGCGCGGGGCCAGATAATATTTTAAAGCGTCGGGGCGGTATTTTCAAGCTAATTACGTGCTGTGATCTACATCATTTATCTTGATGTGCCGATGAGCCGAGTCCCACTATCAGAGCTCAAATCTTTCTATCCGAGCATCCGAGTCCCACTATCAGCCTTTTTCCGGAGTTTACCCGAGTCCCACTCCCATCCTTTTGGCCATTCCTCGACCTCATGGCTCTGTTTCCCGACAATTCAACAGGCGCAGGGGATTTTGAACAAACCTTGTTCTATGCAGAGAGCCGTGTGACAGCAGAACACCTCCAAGACTTCCTTCGTCGCAACGCTCCTGATGAGATCGCTGGGGAAGCCTTTGAATTTTACCATCGCTATATCACCGAAGAGCGGAAGAGGATTGTACAAGATGGAATAGAGAGCGGAAGACTTCGAGGAGTGGCTGCAACAGACGCCCTGGGCATGGTAAACTCTATCTTGGTTTGCATTAAGAACAGACTCTTACCTTCGTTCAGGGCATGAACTTCCAGAGGATCTTGAGGGTTATCCTGTGGCTCTGCCCAAAATCCTTCTTGTCTCTGGTCCAGAAAATCGGACGGTGTGCGAGGGCAGCTGCGCTCCTCGGAGAAGCGATCCTCTACATCACGAGCTCTGCTTATATGCAGTATAAGATCGAGCTCGATATTTTGAAAGGGGATTTGTCGGAGGACGAAGATGGGGATGAGGCCCAAGCTGAGGGCCATGATGCTTCACTGGCTGAGGGAGAACAGATGGACAGAGAGGCTGCTGTTGATCGTGACGAACCCCAGGAGCAGTTGGCGCCAAAGAGAAAGCCAAAGAAGGCCATGACAGTGCTAGAAGCTCGGGATCGACGCTACTTGCTGGAATTCATTGTGACTACGGGATGTCGACGTATACCCTGGAATAAATTCTTTGGTAATACTAAAACCAAGTGTGAGTGTCGATTCTCATGATCTGTCATGCATTGAATTGTCGCTCTAGATACACTGCCGTATCCTGTCCCGCTCGGCGCTCGCTGCTGCGACAATTGCACACCGGATCTCTTTCCCGTCAGAACTGTGCGGCTCAGCAACGGCGCACCCAAGCTAGGCCGTAAACCTAAGAACAAAACCACCGAAGAAGTAGCGGCCGCCGTTACAGAGACTCTACAAACACTTCGAGATAGCATCGCACGCAAGAAGTATCCACAACAAAATATTATCACAGGTAAGATACTCATGTCTGACCTGATTCTCGATACGTTGGCCGCTCGGGCCCGTAGCATCGACTCGCTGGACGCGCTTAATCGGACGGTCCGCTGGGTCTGGGCACCTGAGTTTGGAGTGGAGGTCGTTGAGGCCATTCAACAACGGCTCCTGGATTTTCCAGACTTTGAGCGTCTTGCTCGCGAAGAGAAAGAGCGCGAAAAGGCATTCTTGGCACTTGAGGCGATGGCCGAGAGGGATATGCGCAGAAAACTCACGCTGGTGTTTGACGGCTGCTACGAGGCGATTCTCGCCGAGACTGTGCAGCGAGGCAAGAAGGTGGTGAAGCGATGTCAAGTCTTTCTGTCGCTCCCCAAGAAAAATGTCAGTGTCTATATTCTGGTATATCACAGCCTAGTTACAAGGTATCTATAGGTCTACCCTGACTACTACGAGCTGGTCAAGAAACCAATCTCGATGCCCCATATCCGTGATTTTTCCCGCTCGGAGCTCGTTTCCTCGACAACAGGATATGCAAGTCTTTGGCACCAGATGTTTGACAATGCACGGTTTTACAATAGACCAGATTCAAATATATACGAGGACGCTGAGTATTTACAAGGAATTTTAGATCACAAGTTGCGAGCGTTATCCATACTACACAATGTACCTGAGCCAGAGTAATATAGTCTATGTGGCCGTACCTATCAACTCGGATGCTATTTCGAGTAATGCACTGGGGTCTGCGTAAGGCTCTTCCTCATCCACACCCAGGTCTTCATTTGTTACTTCGTAATCCTCTTGCATCGAGCCCTCTTCTTCATCCGAGTCAGAATCCGGAATACCACCTTCTTCACCGTCTGGCACCAGCTCTGCCTTTCTCGTCTCACGAGTAAATTTCTTGAATGCCCCTCGGGTATCAGCATATTTGGCGCCTTCTTCAAGCAAATCACGGACAGCGGTAACGGTAATAGCGACCGGACGATTGATAACATATTCCTGTATTTTCTCGTCAGCGAGAGCATCTGCCAGTTTCTGGACTTCAGCAGTTATGTTTGGGATGGTGTGATTTTCGCCGTAGGCGGGGATATCGAAACTCTTTTGCACGCTGCGCATTGTCTCGCGCAGCGTGAAAATGCACACGGTGATCATGGACAGCCAGTCCCATGAGCGGTTCGCTCCTTTGGCATTGTAGATGATCTAATAGAGGAAGATGAGCACTGTGGCAGGCGAGGACGACAGCGGGATCAATACCTTGGCCCAAAAGTTTTGGTGTTCTTGAAGAAGATCAATTTCCTTGAAGCTGTATGGACGCCCGGTAAGATTCACAAGCCAGTTGTGAAGAAAGAATCGCCTAATATCATATGTTCAGCACAGACAATCTCGACCTCCTCATTGAATACCTACTTCAAGACCGGATCGTACCGATCAAAGGCTCGAGTTTCGGCTCACAAGTATGTACTGAAATGAAGCTGAATCTATTACAATTCTGCCTAATACAAGACGTATTTAGACTGCTGGACAGGTAAGTATGACAGGAAGGGCAGCTGCGACATTTCTTCCTGCCGCTGGCGGAAGAAAGGAAGGAAGGTGTGATCGCCGGTAGGAGAAGAAGATCGCAAGAGAACATGGAGAAAGTGTGAATACTGAGTACTCACGTACCTGCGCAATGCTAGCCCGGATTGATGAACTGTGAACTTGCCCAATACGAGCTTCCTCCAAACCCCCGACTTCTGTTTGCCCGGCGTGTCAATACCACAATCTCCATTATCCTCTCCTTCCTCCTTCCGCTCGAGTCCGTTTCCGTCACCTGCAGTCATGGAAACGTTGTCGTCGAATTAGGGCGGGGGTGGACAGCAGTGATGGTTGGTTATATTGATTTGTGTTGGGCAGAATCGGTTCTGGGTCTAAGGAAACGAGGAAAGCGACGACGAGGAGGCAAAGGAAGAAATAGACGCCGGCAGCGCGTGAAATTGATGGCATCAATCATGTTATTTGCCAAGCGCCGATGTTAATAGCCATTTCGCTACCTGGCCGAGAAACAGTTCATTTTGCGCAAAATAACCTGACAGAGTTGAACCTATATACTCAAATTAGATCTCCAGAACTTCTTGAGTACTCAAAACATCCGCAAGCTAGGGAAAAGAAGAAAGTGATGGAAAGTGGCAAGTAACATTGTGGCTGTGGGCAAATAACACCCAGCTGATCAGATTATCAACCGGACAAATTGCCGTTCTTCACCTCAAAACTAAGTTGCGGCGAGTGCTACACGGCATACGACCCTAGTAGTAGTCCTCCGAACACGGCTGCTGCCGATTTAGAAGCCATCAAGATTGCCGAGAATCTGACAGCAGATGGCTGCGCTGGCACTGCTGGCAACATTCTGGCGCCAGTGATGCCAGCTCGGCTAACTTGCCAGCTCTCGCCAACTGAAAACTGTTTTCCTGATGCAGTGTCATCGCGCAAAAACATCGGAGAGGATATCGGAAGTTACCGAACGTGCCGCATCTGTTCTGGCACACGTGCCGCAGGTGAGCTTGATGTGCCGCATTTGAGGCTGATGTGCCGCATCTGATTCGGGTGTGCCGAATCTCAGATGTGCCATGTGCAGTAATATATGCGGAGGTGGCAACCGGCTGAGTTCCACTGTTGATCGCCGGACTCCAACGCTGTCCGGCAACCCGGCACTGGACTCCAGTGGACCTTTCATTGGACTACACTGGAATCCGATGGATTACATTGGAGGCCGTTGGAGACCGCTGCCCACCAATTTCCAGTGTAATCCAGTGGAGTCCATCGAGTTTTCACAATGTTCCGGGCTTAAACAATTTAGCTAACGTGGCATATTGAATTATATCGGTGTCCCAGTCGAGGCACAACTTGTCGCGTGTATTTTGCCTTGAGTCCTTTTTTTGTACTAAAAACAAAGAAGGCAAATACAGCAGCTGATTTGTCTTCTCTAGCTCATGAAGCAAAGCAGAGGGAGGATTGATTCATCTTGACAATAGACAATAGAAGAGGACCAAGTATGAACAAGTCCAACCAAGAAAATATTACCCGGGCTCGCGTTAGTTTCCAACGTATTGAACCGTGAGTAACGAGGGTCAAAACCGTCCGGAACTTGAGCCAGGCACACAAGATTCAACTTCATTTATGCATTTCCTCTGAGATGAGTCTAAAAGTTGCTATAAACTTAATATTTTCCGAATGAACCAGCACTCTCCGCTGACTCCCGACGATTTCCACCAGATTCCAATGCGGATATGTGTGTGGGTCAGTGGGAAACAGCGAGGATCAACGGACTTCGCTGCCGTCACTGGATCACATCGTCCAGCAGTGTCCACCAATGTCCACTGGTGGCCAGTGGTGGCCGCCAGCGAACTTTCCACCGGCGGGCATATTACTCGCCATGTGCGCCGCGTCTGTTCAATCCCGGTTCCCCAATAGGAAACTTGGACCCACTTACCAAACTCTTCTCGCGCCGCGATGTGCCAGCGCTTGCCCTTCTTGTCTCCTTGCTCGGAATGGAGACACTCTCTAGTATTCGCCAGAGTGTCGGCGCAACCTCCTGCAACTCCTCTCCCAGCTTCTCCATTGAGAACTCTTTCAGCACTTCTGTGATGTCTGTGGTCCACTCGCGCGTTAAATGGCGCTGAATAGCCTCGCCCTCTCCTTTCAAAACCTCCTCAAGCTTCTTGTCAAGCTCTTTGTCCAGGAATTGCTGGCCAACCTCTGGGACTCGCTCAACAATGAGCTGCAGGACATGCTCGCCACGGGTTTTGAGAAAACGCGTAAGATTGGCAGACGTCTGGGCATCCCCGCCGTGTCCGCTCGCAAAGAGGCTGTCAAAGAATGCGCTGACGTCGTCAAAGCCTGCGCCTCCATCTTCTTCTGGCGCCGTGATTTTTGCGAAGTGTTGTTGCGCTCGGAGATGGTCTCTCTCCGCCTTCGCCTTTACCGCTGCCTCGAGCTCTAGACGGCGTGCCTCTGCGATTTCTGCTCTTCTTACTTGTTTCTCCTCCGCCTCTCGAGTCCTCCGTGCCTCGAAGACAGCAGCTTTCATCTGTGCTTTCTCTGCAGATGACAGTCCTGCCTTTGAGTTTCGTGGGTTTCTCGCCGGCCGTTGTGCTCGCCGCCGACCACCCTTAGGCTTTGTAGGACTAGGCTCAAAGATGGTAGATGTAGCCGGAGATGGGACCTGTGTAGGTGCCTCAGATACAGCACGCTGCTTATGTGGAGTCATTGGTGAAGTCCTCGAAGAATTTGGATCCAAATCCATGGTCTCTGCTGTCTTGGTTGAGCCTAGAAGCTTTGTAATGAACGAGGGCAGAGGCTGCAGAGTCGGCAGAGCCAGTTCAGAGATGCCAGGATCGACTTCAGGCTCAGGTGAGAGTCGGGGAGAAGCTGGAGCGCTACTAGTTTGGACAAATTGCTGCTCCCTGCGCGCTCGTTTGGACGGAAGCAGCGAAGACGGGGCCCGATAGTCTGTCTCGGAGTCTCTTCTTTTGCGTCTCGGGGGCATGATGAGGTGAGGTTGTGAACGGAGAATAGGAGAAGATCAAGTGAAAGCCGGAACTGAAAATCATTGTAGCGACTTCATTGTTTTCGTTTTACGACTTCAAATCAATGGACTGGACATTCGAAAGCATATAGAACAAAACTGTCTACTCAGATTGTGCTAGAATAGAGTTTGAATTTTCGACCCCTCGAAATTTCTCTAAGTCAAAACAACCGCCGGCCAAAACGCCGGACTGTACTAACGTCCGGTTATTATCTTCCAGTCTCTTTTCCGCCGGCGGGTTGATCGATTGTCATCAACCATCGTCGGGCGGATAACGTGACTGGTATCAACGAGTCTACTGTTCAGCGGGGTACATCGCAGCAATCTCAAACGTGAAGCTGTTAATAATTGGACTCGACTGAAGGATGATAAGGATGCTAATGATTTCGGATCGAGTGGAAGGAGATTGGACCTTTGAGTAGCTAGCAATAATCTCGATGTTCAGTTGTGGGATTGAGAAAGACGGGAGGGCCGATGAGGCTCGGAGAGAGGACTCCTCGGATCCCAATCGGGTCCGGATGCATGGCGGCACCACTGGCAATTCCAGCTAGAAGACTGTTCCGTGCGCAAGGGACTTCCCCAATGTGAACTGCACTCTTTACTAGCACACGGGCTCGTTAGAGCCTCTGAGTTACCTCGAGGTCGCGAAATAATCTCACTCTGAAGGAATCTGAAACGAGGTTACCCGATAGAAACTTAGTTACCTACTTGATAGAAACAGGTCCATTCATGAGGAGAGCCAGGTTAATTAGACCCATCGGGAGTCAAGCTAGTTGAGTTTGAGTTGAATGCAACACAGAATGAGGCTGTAACGCGGAGTGAGCGTGGAAAGCAAGAGGCGATTGTTTTGACGGGCGTTCGCTGCCAAGCAGAGCCATCATCAGACAAACAGAGTCGGCTTGACTCCTGCTTCCATCATCGCTGGCGAGGTCGAATCTACGTCCTCCATTAGTAAATTACCGCCGACATCCCTGCTTAATCCGAGTGTGACGTCTCCCCCCGAGAGGACCGCTGAGTTGGAGGTAGACAACAGAAGTAACAGAACAATGCTGATCATCAAGGCGGCTCTGAGTGCGGAGGATTTTGTGAGCTGCGTAGACTCGAACCAGTCCACGGTGAACAGATCAAAGACAGTCGTTTGATCACACACCGAAGGGACTGGTGCGGAATCACCGGTAGCTAAGGCAGAACAGATTTTCTCCCACGATTTTCAAAAACTTAGCCAAAATTTCGAGTAGCTGCTTGCAAAAGTTTTTTGTATGCAGAATCTGAATCAGCAGTTCTCTAGTATTCAAAATTCTAAGACCTCGGACGTGCTCAGAATTTTTTTATTCTTCACTGTGGGCTCGTAATGAAGGAAGCTTTGTGGACCAAGAAGCAGTCACGTTTGGCCATCACGTCATACATGCACCGCTTTCTTGATCCTGCCAAAAACGGCGGGTCGAAAAGTGGCAAAAGCAAAGGCATAGCGCCCCAGAAAAAAATTCTGAGCACGTCCGAAGTCTTGAAATTTTAAATACTAGAGAACTGCCGACTCAGATTTTGCATACAAAAAACCTTTACAAGCAGCTACTCGAAATTTTGGCTAAGTCTTTGAAAATCGTGGGAGAAAATCTGTTCCGCCTTAGCTACCGGTGATTAAGCTCCAGTCGTTATTGACGTGGTGTGTTTCCGTCAATAACGACTGGTGTCGAGTCTATGAGCTGCGTGGTTCGGATGGGGAAATCGGTGCGTCCTTGGTGGCGTTCTGTCTTGATGTCTCCGACAGCCGAACTGAATAAATTAATTCAATTTCCTCTAGTGCTTTATCTCGCAATTTCGGAGCTTTCTTATTCTAGTATTATCGTGTCGATTCTCGAAGACTTACAGTAAGTACTGTACCGCAACTACTGGAAGTCTTGAAAATTCTAGTGGATTTACTATCTAAATCTGTACCGCCCTCGGTTTATTTCTCTGGACATCGTGATCTTCAATGATATCTGCAATTTGCACCCCACTGTGGGAAGGAAAAGCACTTCATTTGAGTACGTAAGCACTCAAATCGGAAAACCCGAACTCAACGTGAGTGCGTTATATTTGGGTTCCGTTTGAGTGCTTTTCCAGGGACTTCAGCTGAATCCATCATAAACACTATCTGTTAGAGAACTTTAGTTGAGTGCTTTGCAGGGCACTCAGATCCGAGGCGCTCTGCCTGAGCGCTGTTCGGCGAAACTCATCTCAGTCCGGCCCAGATTTGACTTCTGGTGGACCGTGGCTCAGGGGGTTCGCTCTTATAGCGCCATTCCCTTACTTTATTGGGGTAAGAAGTTATTTCTTTCATACTACCTATCTTGTTGAACAATAGTGAGTATATAATCTTTAAGTATGCGAAGAATTCTAGCGCGAGCACATCTTGGTACCAAGTGGGTCGATGGGAGCGGAATGCGAGGTCGCGACGCCATGCGATTGACGTACAGGATGTCTGGATCGAGACTGTCCGAGTTTGGGGGCAGGTGACTACTTGGGCTGACGTTAAGGGGAGCTGAAGGAGTAAATGGGGAGCAGTGTGGAAGAGAGGGACTCGAGGGGAGGGTGGCGCGGTGATGTGAAATCGGGGAAAAAGTCGGTGTGAAAGTTGCAGTGGCAGCGATGTTGTTACAGGGTGGGATTGGTGGGTTGGACGTCGTCGCAGTGTCGAGAACGGTGTACCGAGCGAGATCGGCCGTAGTGGTGAATGATGTCGACTTGAGTGAATGCGAGGTGAGCGGGGTGTGAGCCACGAGGCGATGGCCGGCGTATACGTCGAAAGGAGACGAGGTGGAGAATGGCAGGGAGTTGTCTGCTCAGAACAGAAAAAATGGGTATACATTGACTCGATCTGGTTGCGGTGTTTCGGAATTGACACACCTGCATTACTACAGCCAGCGCTGACTTGTCGTTTGACTCGTTTCGCGTCCATATCGGTTTAAGTCGAGAGGACGTCGGGAAGCGTGGCGGTGGCTTTCTCTTTGCTTTGAGGTGAGTTAATGGTAGCACGTTTCGAGACTGGTGAGCTCGCTGTACGATGTGGCAGCGAGTTCTAGAGACGGCGGAGTTAAGCTGTGAGGCGAGGAGGGTGAGGTTGACGGCTATCGAGGGCAGAGGCTGAATCGGACGCGAAAATGCTGAACGGACGACAGTGGATTTGGACGACGAGGTGGCGGATTTGATATGCATCGGATTGAAGGTTTCAAGGTGCAGCGGACTTGAGAATGAACAACGAATGCCGAGAGCGAAGGTGACGAGCGGAGAGGGGGCGGTGAATTCGGCGACGGTGTAGTTGACGAGTCAGCGGGAACGTCGGGGAGAAATGAAATCAACGAGGCGAGGTCTTGTCAATGAGTGAGTCATCTTGAGAGAAGTTCGAGGTGACTGTGATGAGGACCAAGGCCGGCGTCGTAACTGACGAAAGCGGCGAGGGAGGTGGAGGGCGTCGAGGAAGTCGCGCGTAGGCAATTTCGAGGGGAGCGGCGAGCGACTACTCGTAAAAATTGGGTTAGTGCCACGTAGACAGTATAAAGAACGTGGCACGAGCACTTATTTTCCTCCTATCAATCGGTGGCATAGTAGTTGTGCGAGGCGGTAGTCGTTGGCGTCTACGAGGTCGAATTCATGCGATCCGGCGTTGAGGGACACGGCTGGCGAGCGGGCTAAAGCCTGAGACGGTCTTGAGGAGCGGGGACCGGTAAGAGGCAGCCGCGTGCGGAGCTATAGAAGAACTTCGTGTGTTGCGGGCCCGGGTCTGGGAGCTCCACCGTCTACAGCGGGCCATGAGATTCGCGGACGGAGGACTGAGGCGAGGGTGCTGCGTGCAAGGCAAGAGAAAAGCCGCCTCACAATCAGCAATCAATGTGATTGTGACGTCACATGTGACTGCACGCGTCCTGCCTTCTCCCACCATAATCGATTCATCGCCGACCATCCAGCCACCCCGGCGCCCCCGCTCGGTCTTCAAACGCTGTAACACGACTCGACAACTGTCTATACACGCGTTCTGGTACCTCTTCCGCAACATCGGGCTGTGATCGCGCAAAATCAGCTCACCAACGGCATCCGCACCGCACGCGACTTTGGACGCGTCGTTTCGATTCAAAGCGACTCCAAGGCATTTCGAAGATGAGCACTATCGTCCACGAATCCTTTGGCGCGCTCCAGCCTTCCACCTATGTGTTCTACGAAACGCTTGCGAGGTGTGTGATGCTATCAATCCCCTCTGCTTCAATAACGCGCAGTAGGGAGCTTGCCCTATATCACGAACGAAACATTGTGGAGATGATAATTGAAGTCTAGCGTAGTGGGTCGACGGCCGCCGCTTCTCGTTTAGCTTACCTTCGGCTGACGTGCAGTCTGCTCCGACGGCGTGTTCGTTACCGACCATCCGGTCGTTCATAAACCTTTGCTGCGGTATCGACTGCCGTCGGGGGCGTCCAACGAAGGAAGTACTAGTTTAGATGGAGCGGCCATTGCAGTCGGTGCGCCATCAATTTTGATTCTTGTACCGCCTCCTCCCTTTTCTTCTACGCTCATATCTTACTGTCCCCCTCCGACTCTATCGTTTCTTCCCGTACCTTTCAACTGGATGCTAACCCGTTCCTCAGTTCCTCACTTTCAACGGCGGCGCACTTTCCCCGCATCCTCGCCTCTTCTCGCTCGCTTCATTATCCGTAACCGCCGCCTGGCGGACCGTCCCTTGGTTCTCTTCGAATGTGGTCCATGTGCTGATCACTTTCCAATCGCAGTCATTTCGAGGGACTTGGCGAAAATCGAGTAGATGTTTTTTTATTCCGCCGTCTATCAACTGATTGTGTTCGAAGTCGTCAGGTCAGACCATCGCTCCGCCCCTCAAAACTCGGGTAAGTTGTTCCGGCGAATAATTCGATCGTTCTCAAATCTTTCGCTGGCATTCAGTGGATCGTTTCCAGTTCTGCCTGTAATTCGGGACCAATGATGGGTCGGTGTCTTTTCCTGCGCGATATTGATTTATCTAATACCCTGTAATCCCTGCAGTGTCCAGATATATGACAATCCAATCGGGAGCGCATCGTTGAGGTATCTTTGTTTCTAATCAAGTGCATGCACTCATTTTTTTTTCGCGTTGCGCTCAGATCAGCTGTTGCCGCTGGATACCGAAACCACCTTAATGTATGTTCCTTTTTTTATCTTCGTGCATTCTCTATCTTCTCGCTTCTCGCTTCCTGGTCTTTCGATTCTTTTCCTTTCGTGATTTTTTTGTGTATCGTTTGATGCATCGACGCCTTAAAGCCTTCTGATCCTTCAAACGGGGTTCCAGTTCGCGTCACTTGGACATGGCTTGTAGGTGTTTCCCACTTTCTTGTGAATTTGAGCTGATAGCTTCCCATGCACAGGCTGCATCCCGACTAGATCCTGGCCAACTCAGTCAATCGCGCTGGCGGTTACTGACTTTGTGCGCTGATCGCTCGGTATTTTTGTGTGTTATATATTCTATCCTCATCCACGCTAAGTTCAGATAAACCTTTGTTGTCCAGAGCATATTCACTGACACTTGTTGACACAGCGCTGTTGACGAAGCTTTAAATCAAGTCCATTCAGTGAAAGTTGAGTTGATAGCTCGTTTTGTTCGACTATCGGGATACTGAAAGGATCTGCTTAGAATGTTATAGTATTCTCATCCCAACTCGCTGAGCGCAATTTATGTCGTTTCCTGACACTCAGGTACACTATTGGATTTCTCTCTGATCCTTGATCGTCATTTTTCGACGATCTGAGGCCTTGGTGCTTTTCATCGCCGTTCTTCACTTCGCTATCCCACATCATTCGATTAGGTGCGTGTCCGCTCGTTCGCTCGACCACCTTGCTAAGTTGATTTGTCTTAGCCAATATTGTTTGGGATAATGTCTGTGTTGGTATTCACAGCCTAGCAGCAATGGTGCGAGTGTCTAGCATGTACACACCGTATGTCGTACTGTAGCCAATGACAAATATTCATGCAAATCGTGGGGGAGTGAACGGTATTGTTGAGCACTCCATCTGAGTGCCTGAGGCGCTCAAATGGAGTGCTCCAACGGACTCAACTTGAGTTCGTCTGGAGCACTCCAGTACAGTGCTTCAGGGCCTTCATCCGACTATCGAAATCTGCCGCTTAGGCAGTTCATCTGAGTGTGTCGACGCACTTCAACTAAGTGTTCCAACACACTCCGCCTGAGCGTTTTTCAGGCACTCGGAGGAAGTTCTTTTCCTTCCCGCAGTGACCCATCAGCGCCTCATTCTTCCGTGTGGTCTTCGCACCCTTGGCTATCAGCTTCCTTTCTTCCTTCCTGTTCGTCGCAAATTTTTGGGGAGCAAATTCGAACGATGCTACGGCGACGGGCTACGACTCCTTCCGCTCTCTGATCGGGCAACCTATGCACGTCCTCCATTTATTGCAAGACCAGCGGCTTCAGCCCTGTCTCTGTGGTTCATACCGTTGATGACCGATCCATATTTTTAACTGTCTCAAAGATTTCCCGTCTCGCTCTGACCTTCCCAAACATTCTCCAAATTTCAAATTTCTTCTCGATAGCCCGCTCGCATATACGCCCCCAAATTGCTGCTGCTGGACGCTCGACAACACCCTGAATTGTGTTTTCAGGAAGAGCGAACAAATGGAAATCGTACGGTGTGTCCACTTCTATTTGTCACGACTAGTTTCGTTCAATGGATATTTAGCTCTGCGTAAGGCCGCCAAGGCGAGGTTGGATTCATGAATTCATGATCAGTCGGAGTAGTATTCTCAGCGCGACCGGGTCTACGCTTGCGATGCAGCAACATTCCCTGGTCTTTCGAAAGCGTGAGTTAATGTACAGCGATACACCGATAATTTCAACCGTTGAATGTCGTGCGTATGGATGCAGCTTTGCATTGCTCGTCAAACTTTTAACTAATTATCTCTATCAATGTTTCCCCCCAATTTAGTGAATCGTGTTTCTCATTGCGTTGAGCCGGGATCAAGGGGGATTGTCATCGTACGTCGTTTAATCCGGATCTTAATCGAAACCATTTGTTCAGCGATGCTTCGAGGTATTAACGGAAATTGAAGTGCGTTAGCGATCTAGTCAAGCGTATTTGGGCAAATGCTTTACTCGTTATTCATGTGAACACAGTTCATGTCCGCTAGATTAACAGCAATGACCATGCGTTTGCGGTGAGTGGGGAGCGATTAGCATACTCCTGCGCGATTATAAAGTGTTCACGAGCCCAGGGGATCACCATTCATTCCCCCGAGTGCTAGATATGCATGTCGCACCCACTCCCCTCCTCGTCCTCGCCCTCTGCCTTGCGCCATACCTCATTTCTTTCACAGTCGGAGCAAAGCTTCCACCAACCGACGACGACTCATTGTGCTGTCGTTGCACCCGGCGTGACGAAATTTCTGCACCGGTTGCGATTTGAGAGTAGTGTTTTGCCGGCCCTGGCTCAAAGCCAGAAGCCAGCCAAGCCAAGCCATGGCTTGAGCGGGCCAGGCCAAGCCATTTCTCTGGCTTCGTCTGGCTCTGGCTTCTGGCTTGAAGATTTCCGGGCCAAGCCAAGCCAGGTAAGCCATGGCTTTGGACATTCTTTTTGGCAGGTGAAATCGACTCAAATTTAATGAAGGGAGGACACTTTGAGGCAAAGATTACCTGCACACAACCGTTTTCCAACACTCTTCTGCAAATTTTCCGTCGAACACTACAAAATTCGACGACAAAGTCAGTGCCACTTCCAAATTAGGAAGGTTCCACTGACCGTCGACAAGGGGAACGTTGCCGCGAGAGCATCAGGGAAGAGCTCTGTGAGTTTCACTAATGTAAGTATTGTATCTTTGGGCTATAATAATGTTAATTGACCTGAATGGCGCGTCAAAATAGAGCAAAGTAAAATTTAGTGCCAGGCCATGGCCCGAGCCAGCGGCTTTGGCTTGGCCCTGGCTTTCGCTGGCCCATGGCTCTGGCTTCAAAAATTTTGGGCCAGAGCCAGGTAAAGCCAGGCCAAAGCCATGGCTTTCGGGCCAAGCCAAGCCAGGAAAACACTATTTGAGAGATTGTAGACCCACTCAATTTGTACGCCGAGTTTGACCTTTCATGAGATTCCAGTTCTACATATAAATAATACAGAGCGATGGGTTCAACGGAAATGATATGGGTCGTTTTGAATGGGTTAATCTAGTCAAAACCACATCATAAGTAGCGAAAGAGTAAGTATTCGCATGCACAAGAAAAGCTGTTTCGTTGAATTCCTGTATAAAACCCGCCCACGTTGGCTTAAGTGAGTTGCATATAAATGGTGTACGGCTTGAGGCTGAGCTTAAGTCCACCCAGCCTTTATATATTGTTTGATGTACATTTTAACGCTAGTAATAAGGCTGTATATACGCTTGAGCCGGCTTAAGGGGACTTAAGCGAAAGAATACCACTTAGGAGTCCGTAAAGCCCCTTCAAATCTATAAGTCAGCTGGGGGGCACTTAAGTCAGCTTGAGCCACTTAAGCCGGCTTGAGACGGTCGGAGCTCGAGCCACTAGAGTATCAGAAAAAATATTGAAAATGATCTCGAGTTTGAGACTCGTGTCCATAGGATGGGAAAGAGAAAATTTGCTGCATCGTATGAAGCCCGTGAATGAGAGCTGTCGGGAGCGACGTGTCAGTCTGCTGCAATGCTGCCTAATTTGCGACGCACCTCTGCGAAAACAAACAAATAAACCAGTACACCTGGAATTGCAACAAGATTTTGATCAATGCACGGCATGAAGCGACACATGATAATGTCGAAAAGGTTGATTGCATATTTTGCAAGTGCCACTGGTCGGCCCATAGAGTGATTTTAAGTTGCTCGTCAACCTGACACTAAGGGCTTAGAAAGTGGGAGCATGACTAGGCCACTTGATGCATGCTCTTAACGTGTCGTGAAGATGCAGAACCAGTTGAGGGCGTCAATGAGTTGGACAACGGGTGGTATGCATGGTGGAGAAAGGCAAGCGAAGGCCGGATACGTGACTGAGTCGTCACGGTGGCAGACTTCGGAGCGGACCGCCGCCGAAGAAAGCAAACAAACAGTGTCACGCGTGACCACCTCATCTTGCCACACGCCACCACCACCACAATGAATGTCCGCTACTTATCTCCTTGCCTAGCCTTGCCTCCACCTTCGACGTCGATGGTCTGCTAACAATCACCTACGATGATCCGCTGTATCTCGCGTCTTGGACCATCACCTTATCGACCAAATCCCCGGCAGCCGCCCTTGATAAGTCGACGTTGAAGTTGACGAATAGATCAAATATCTGCTACGAGAAAATCCGACAAATAAATTCGAAAGTGGATCGGCTTTCCTGAGATGGTACTGTACGTCTGTTTTTTTGTGTTCTGATGTCTTAACTAAGTTGTTCTTGCTGTTAGCGCGTTGTCTGTTCTGAAGGGTGGCGAGAGCAAGGCGAGGGGTCAAGCCGCTTATCTAACTCATTGACTTAAGTGGTTCATTTGTCTCATCGTTAAGCCGCTCACTCAAACGCTGAGCGGGATCTCAAGCCGGCTCAAGCAGCTTAAGCGCAGCTTAAGCCGACTTGAATTTTTGAAGCAGCTGGCAGCTTAACCGACTATCAAGCCGGCTTAAGCATATACATGGGTCCCCTTGACCACTCTTGAAATGTAGATTAATGTTATATAATGCCTTGCCTTACTTAAGTGAGCCTTAAGCCGTGCGCCATTAATATGCGAATAGCTTAAGCCAACCTTAGCGGGTGACAGTTCCTGTCCCATCGCCGGTGGGTCCATTTGCGAGAGAGAAAGAGTTATTGTTCTCGGGAAAACTTAACTCGTATTTCTTGTTAGTATCGCGATTTGAAAGCGCCAGAAAGGTTGGTTGAATTCTCGCCCGTCTGCCTGTATCATAAAGAAGAGAAACATCCCGTAGTTTCAGGAAGAATCAAAAATATCTCGGTACCTCTCGTTGATTAGTAGCCGGCATCGCGAGATTGAATGTGTTTAGTCCGCCAAGCAAAAGGATAACCCCTACCTCCGAATCGAACGGTTCGTTGTTACAACGAAATCGTGAAGAGTCAGGACTCAGGACGGCTGGTAAATTCACTAGATTCCAACGAGGTAAAGCGACGCTTACTATTGCCGGAATTCGTCGATCTTAGACCGACTATGAACATTGACATCGAATCGGCATCGAGATTACCACCCCGTATATTCTTTCCAGGCTATCCACATATGATCACTTTCAACGTAGTCCGCTGGGAGATGATTTTTCACATATCCCAACATGTCCATTGGTGGGTCCGGGAATGTCTGCCAGTTTTGATCTCGTGTTGAAAACCAGAGCGACTATATGTGAAAACCGACACACCTGGAGCCACTTCAATATGTTTTGCCAGTGATGATACTGATTACGTGGGTGGCTCTCGAGAGTTCTCAGAGGCCGATGCACCGTGACGACGGTCAGCCCGGAAGTGTTTGAATCGTCGTGAATGAGGGAGGAAATGTGTTCTTGATTGCGGCGCAGAACATTGAGAAGATCAGGAGCCGGTGGACATGTTCGCAGAATATATGACCAAGAAGGTGGAACCCGAAACCTATATATGTGATAGAAATGCGGCGGAAATACAACGTGATATAAATATCATAACTCACCGGCTCCCTGTTGTTCCAATTTTCTCCAAACACCATATTGCAGTCGCCTCCAGCGTAGGATCAGGATGAAGATCGCGGATTCGTGTCGGATGTGCGACAGCCCAAGGGAAGTCATCCTCTGGGTTGTGATCTCTCTCTTCCCGCAAGACAGGGGAGAGGATGGCTCGGATGTCTTTGTCTGAGAAATGTCGAGTTTCGGCATTCATCATGATGAAGGCATCTCTTTCAAGAGCCAGTATTTTCTCCGTTATCGGCAGAGACGCGAGCCGATACATGTGCATGATTCTAACGAGGTCAGGAGATGTGATTGACCGAACGAACTCGATACTGGGGAGATGAGATTCGGAGATAGTTGGGTCGTGTATTGAGCTGAGGGCGTAATGGCATCGATTAATGAATACCGCGATGAAGAAGTTTATTGCCCATTGTTCAATCAAACCAACGGGTGCTTGTTGTACCTAGTAGCATTCAAATCAAGCAGAACACATGTTAGCCAGAAGGGTGTGCGTACTTCAAGCCAGTCAGTGAATCGTTCACAGGAGTTCTTCGGAAAGCGAGGCTGCAATATTACCTCCAATTTGGTATCATACAGGAGAGAGGTTAATTTTGGAGTAAGCTGTATGTTTGTGAGAAATAGCAGACATTCAGCGAAATATCTTTCAACCATCAGCGAAGCGTAGTGCGAATCTGAGAGGAGACTCACTGCGGCAGATACATCTCGTCGGTGTGGCTCGAATTGTGGGACAGGACCTCAAGCGTATCCGCTGCGAGACTCTGTTGGTCTTCATCGCTGAAGTGCAGAGAAAGTCGAGAAACGAAGCATGGTATACAGAGAGGTATTGTTGTACAGCTGTTCCGTCTGAACGATCTTCAATTCCGATTAAGGAATGAAGCCTTCGTATCATCAAAAGAATCTCTGTAGGCTTCAACCCAAGCAGCTGCCCTATCGGAGCGACTGGAACGCGGGCGGTATATTCAGCCGCAATGACTGCCAGAACGCGAGAGAGCTGGGGTCGAGACGGAACCATGCTCAAAATCTGAAGGTACAACTCGTCTAATGCGGAGAAGGGCGACACATAGTCAGGGTCCTCTTGCTGTGATGGAAGTTGAGTAACTATTGCTAGACGTTCGATCGGGTCGAAGTCACTGTCCTCCACGAATCTGATAACTGTGGCAGCATAGATGAAGTGACCAGAAGATTGCCTGATCAAATGACGAATGATTTTGTCCTCTGGCCAAGGAGAGGAAATGCTAGCCATCTCGGTGTGAGTGTCGCGTATCCGTTCGAATTCGTCAGTCAGATAGACCCGAACGTCTTCATAGGAGCCTTGGACGTTTAGTTGCTGCGCACAGGAAAACATACCCTTAGCGAACACTTTCTTGATGTGAGCCTCTGGCCTGCTGGCAATAAGAACGCGTAGCATGGGGAGGGATGCAAGGAATTCAGGGAGGGAGCGCAATATCTCCTGTTGCCGGGCTTCGCCTTCGCATTCATCGAGCCCGTCAATGACAATGACGAAGTTACAGTCATTGGAAGTATCGGCGTCATGGTATGGGTCGATTATGAGTCGCTGGAGTTGAGCAGGAAGCGATTTGTTGACTAGGGCGGGATCAGATGTCAAGCGCATCGCGAGAGCAGCTTTGAAGGAGGGAGATATCAGAGCAAGCTGGTAAGCGATTGTCGGCCAGAGTTTCGTGGCGTCTTTACGAGACAGGTGCCCTCTCCTGAAAAAAAAGCTGCCGGCGAGACAGGTTCGGGCGTGGAGTTCCTCGCAGAAAGACTGGGCGATGGCGGACTTGCCGGTCCCTGCGGGGCCGTACATCCAGAGAATCTGCCGCGCGGAGTCACGGGTGTCTTTCGACCAGGCCGTTAGATGATCGAGGATTGTCACCCGGGTATTTGGGTGACAAGGCGCACGGGTAAAGCTGTCGGAGGCGTCGTGAGTGGCGTCGGAGGCAGATGCGTTGTACAAAACGCGGAGCGCTAACTCTCCCGTGAGACAATAGAAGGAGGAAGGAGGACATATTTGGGAACTGGGTACCGGCATCGGTCTGTAAATTGATGCATGCGTCCATCATCAGTAAAATACAAGAAGCAAAGGCGTGAAGCAAAGGCGCACATACGTTCGAGTTATCGATCTTGTTATCGATTGACATTGTAATCTCGAGCTGACATTGCCTTAGGAAAAGCTCGATTATATATAGCAGCAATGCAGCATACGCACATGGAAAGATTTGAGTCGTCCGTCGATTCTCCGCATAGAGCTCTCGATTATCTCGATATCTTGATCACTCTCGAGGATCTTCTTCAGCGTGCTCCTTTTCGACAAGGAGTCTAGGTCGGCCAATTCGGTGATCAAGTATCTTAGGCAAACGATCACAGTAAGCGAAACAGATGGAGAAGGAAAAGAGAAACGGCGAAATAATGACACGTACTCGGAAAACACGCGAATCCGGGTCTTTGCTTTGGCGGACAGAGTTTCTGGCAGTGCCGCGTTGACGACGTCTACGTGGTGCGAGACTTGCTCGAACAGAGCAAGGAAGTGGTCGTCATTTTCGGATACGGCCTAAGTAGATTTGGCGCTTAGAATAGAATACAATACGAGAAGTCATGGCTTACCGTGGCCAGATCGATGACAGTATTGACGACATTGAAGGGGATTTGGAAAGGCGAGCCTTCAAGCATTGGTTCGACCTTGCTGAGTAGGAGGATGAGTCCGGATCTGAGCGTTCGAAGGTGATTTGACTGGAGGACGGTGTTGGGTGACCCTGGTTATTTGGAGAGCGTGTTTCCGTGAAGACAAACCAGGGATAGAGAAAGAATACACACTTTTGTGAGGGCTGTTCGCTGACTCAGAGTCCTGGGAGATACCCACAGCCGTCGTCTTTATCCTCGACTGATTCTGCTCAGGATCCGGTCTCGGAGTTCTTGTAAACCACCGGGCGAGACGGGCTTTCAGTGCGTTCATGGTAAGTCACCGCTGTAATCTTTCTGCTCCAACGCGTGCAGTCGTTGTCGTCGTCGTGGTTAGAGGCAAGAAGAAGGAGTTGAGAAGGAGACAATGCCACGAGGCCTGTCAATCAAAAAAAAACAAGGCCCAGATTTCGTGGATTTCGTGTGCTGTGTGAAGTCAACACTTCACGCAAGTTTTAATTGGATGGCGATGAATTGCTATTGAGGGTAGGCACATTGTCAGATTTGAGACTCCGGGAACAGAGGTAAAAGTAACTGGCCTGATTTGATACCCAATGGATTATTTCAGTAATTTTCCTTGGGGTGAGTTGGGCCATTCGTAGAATCACGGTTCAGAGTCAATCATGATGGTCTGTTGGAATGCGAAGCCGAGAAGATGTCGTCGAGTGCAACTTCCCCCGACTCAGCCCGACGAAAGGAAGAGGTGATGTTAGCTTGAATTGTCATGAATGTTAAAAGAGTTTTGACTTACGGGTAGAGTGGATTCGCGGCAAGTCGATAATAGAGATGAGGCTAGCTATTGAATGGAGGAGGTTCGGTGCAAGCACGAGCAGCAGGAGGTCAATACTCTTACCAGACCATATGCACACAGATCATGTCGAAAAAAGAACCAAAACTCAACGTACAGCATTAGAGGGTCGCCGAGAGTCGAACTCGGCTGGACGTAGGGAGACACAAATTGCGTCTGCAAACTACGTTGGGAATATATACCATCGGCCCTGACTAGATTTGGAACGGAGTTGTCAGTAACCCAGCGACTTTGGGTGCCTGGAATGTGATATTGGAATCCGGCCAGTGAACGCGCACCGAGCGAAGCGGGGTGAAAACAGTTCGTGGAGAGTATAAACGAGAGCGAAGACGCGCAGAAAATGGGACAAGAGGCAGGCTAGATGGCTCGAAAGATATTCGATTGGATTTCGGTTCTGAGTGCGACAAAAAAGACCGTCAGTAGCAGTGCAGTCGATAAGACGACCGGATGCGAAGTGAAGCAAGAAAAATCGGGTTGAAAGAGCCCAAGCAATGAGAAGCTTCGATAAGTGTCATTGCAGACTTCGATTGAGTTCAAGTTGATTGCCTTTGGAGAAGAGTTAGCATAGCTTGATGCACGAGCGGATTTGGGTAAGATGTGAGACAGTAATAAGTAGAACCCACCTGTTTGCTAGGAGATAGCGCCGACTTCGAGCTATTTGAGATCAATGATTTCGGCGGTGATTTGAGTGAAAGAGAAAGACAGAAAACTGGGTCAGTATCGTTGTGTATAAACTTCCGGCAAACATTGGGAATACACGCGCCGAGTGGACCAAACAGAGAAGAGTCCGTTCGACACTGCTCGCGCAGGAATAAGACATCCGAAGCGCGTGGCCCATTTTCTGTAACTAGCAGAAATAAAGAAAGAAATGAGTGATATTTGTATGACGATAAAGTAGGAGCAGGAATGAGAGGGGAAAGGCCCAACTCACGCTAGATAGCAGGTAGAATTTTTTCGTGCATCTCTTCCACAAAGCACCACATTTCCTCAATCCCCAGAAGCAAAGAACACACATATCTTCCGACATCGGTTGTCGAAGAGCAACGTCGAAAGCGAGCCAAATTCGCAAGGCAAAATTGCTGACTTCACGCCAACAAAACGCGCCAGAGAAATCAAATTCGGGACCAGTACAGTGAGTTGAGACGACGGCGTTCAAGCTGAAATGCTGCCTAGTTGAGAGAAGTACGGAAAACAAGCTAAAGCAGTCAACGTTCCCCGAGTTAGGCTACAGCGAGGCAAAACCGAGCGGCGAGGAATTTGGAAAATTTAAATAGCGTGTTGCAAGTTGTTTCAATTTGTATAGAAATGGTGTTATTCGTCGATCATGATGTCCCAGAGCTTCATAACATCACATTCAGCCGCCAGAGAACAAGTCCCAAAATCGAGGTGGTGGCAAGGGTGGTGGTTCGAAAGCAAGGAAAGGGAGTTTATAGCTGTTGTTTTCGAAAGCTGATCAGGTCAAACCCTAACCCTTCCCTATGGGCTCCTGGTTTTGACTTCCATGACCACAATATTCTTTCGCTTTCTCTGCGCTTCAAGTACTCCTGGAGGCTCGGTATACGATTTAGCCGGATAATTGGAAGGATATAACGGCTCAGGCTGGTGTGCGGGACTTGGCACGTTGTCTACTTTCTTGAAATCTTTTCAAAGGCTAATTTCTATCTTTGTAGCGCGAATACGGTACTCTCAATCTTGTAACTCAATACCACAAACCCTAGTCGACAATGCCTCGTCTTGCCGACATCTTTACGCGCCGCCAAAACGACTCCTCATCGCAGCAATCTCATTCGCGTGGGTCATCTACTTCACAACTCCCCGCCTTCTCCTCATCGACGTCGACGGCGAGCTCAGTAATCACCGCGGAAGACTCCCTCTCATTACCAGTGCCTGCTCAGCCCATACCCTCGTCCCCAAACGGCAAGAACAAGAATTCATCCAGCAGGAATGGTCTCGGCGGTTTTTTTGGCAGGAAGAAAAGCAAGACCGAGTTACCTCTACCACCGCCGAACTACGTACAGGAAGAGGTCCAGCCGGCGTATTTCTCTCGGCCCTCTACGTCGTCGGCGTTGACGGCGCGTTCGGGCTCCTATGCGTCTCCGACGCCTGCCGTATCAACGCTGCATCCCCCTCATCGCATGGGAACTGCGCTGAGTACGAGAAGCTTGCCGACGCTGCAGATTGCCTCCTCGTCGAACCTACCCCTGCACCCGCTTTCACCCCTGTCGAGCGAGATCGCTGCGGATAGCTCCTTGGGAGAGACGAATAAGAGCGCAGGTGGGAAGAGTGGGAAGAAGTTCGCGTTTTGGACGCGAGGTGCGGCGGATTCGTTGACAAAAGACGCAGAAAGTGAGGGTGATGGAGGCGTAAGTGGAAGTAGAGGCGCTGGGAAGGAAGGGCACGTTGGAAGCGGAGACGAATTCAATCTCCGTGCCTTCCGCCAGGTTGGACCGGCTGCATTACCCATACTCGACACCCATCCGTCTCCTTCGTATTCGCCAGACGATATGCCTCGTCGACCGCGTCCGAGGGAGCGAGGCGGGAGCGACGCCAGTAACGCGAGTAGCCGGATAAGTGTCGCAGCATTCCGGGAGGCGGTGGCGAAGAGAGAGCGGGAGAGGGAGACGGGGAGGATGTCGCCGTCGTTTGGGGTAGGAGGAGCACCTGGATCGACGGTATCCAATGTAGTTTCAGCCACCAGTGAGTCTTTTTTCTCATCCATTCATCTCATGATTTTCGTTTCCTTTGACGATTTATCCAGGCCCTTCATTTCTTCCTTTATATGATTTTTTATACCCCACTAACTAACCCATTATCCTCCCAGCCACCCCTCAACCCTCCTTCTCATCTACACCAGCCCGCTCCTTCTCTCCTTCTCCTCACCCCCCTATCGCCGCCGCTCGTCCACGTCGACAACTTCCTGCCTCCGCCACACCCACCGACGCCGCCACTTCCGAAGATGAAAGCGACTCAGACTCTGACAACACCCCTCTCGCGACGCTCCTCCCGCCTCGACGGCCCGGGAGCGCGATGTCGGCAGGGTCGGCGGCTAGTCACGCGTCGAGCTCACACACAAGCCCCAGGCCGAAGCCGAAACCATTAATCGACATCGCAGCGTTAACAGCCACCAAGCCCGGTGTGGCGCGCGTGAAGAAGGAGGAGAATGGGGATGGATTCACTGGTGCGGGGATGCTTGCGAATGAGCGTGTCTTGACATCGCGCTCGCCGCCTGTGAGGAGCTTGACGGCCGACGCGGATTTGCCGAAGACGGGCTTGATGCATTTCCCGTCGCCGCCTTCGACTCCGGTGAGGGAGGTGCCACCACCGTTGCAGTCGTCGACGGGCACAGGTGTGACGATGAAGAGGGACGCGTTGAGGGAGACGTTGAGGGCGGTGGCAGGTAGTGGGGATGGAGCTGGGAATGGGAAGAGGGTAGAGGCCGAGCTTGTCAAATCGACGCCGTATTCAATACCAGCTAATTCTCAGAATCCCAAGAAACTCACCTCCTCCTCCTCCACCACCACGACACCCTCGTCCCAACGCGCTCCAAACCCTCCTCCACCACCCACCTTCACCTCTCCATCTCCCTCTTCCACCACCGCGGCCCGTAAAACCTTCCACCGGCGCTTTTCCAGCGATATCATTTCTACTGCGCCGAAAGTTACCTGGGCGGACGATGTCGCATCCGACCCTTATCGCGATAGCGTCTTAGCGGGCGATTTGGCGGCGATGCTCGGCGGTGGCATCGCCCTCGTCAGCGTTGGTTTGGATGACGAGGATTATGCGGGTGGAGGTGGGGATGTATTCGACGGCGCTGCTGGTACTCGAGAGGCGGCGGCAGCGGAGAGAGCTGAAGATTTGGATGAAGAGAGAGGTGGTGGTGGTGGTGTCGTGCCGCCGATTGTGATCCGCCAACGCTCGCCTTCGCCTGCGTTTAGTGTTACGTCGCGGCCTGCGCATGTGCAGAACCGGAGTCTGGGGGCGGGGGTAGAGCTCGGTGGCAGCAGCGGGAGGAGGAATGACGTCCCGCTGCAGACGAGACAGAGGAGCAGCAGCACCATGCTCTCTCCGCCTGTTTCGTCTTCGTCCGCAACGGTGACGGGTACATTTGGTCGTTTGGAGAGATCTGAAGCTTCGGCTGCGTCATCGTCGACATCTGCAGCGACCTTAGGCACCCCTCCCCAAGCATTTTCCTCTTCGACGCCTTTGGCTGACGTCCGTGCATTGGCGAAAACGTCATCTATACAGCGGGAGAGTCTGCCTCGTCAGCGGAGTAGTACGATGACGCCCCTGATCCAGCAATCCCAGCTGAGGACCATGCCACCAACCTCTCGAAGCAGTACTCTGCCTCCTACTGCCCATACACCTTCGACGTCACTCAATCCATCCTCCTCCCGCGCCAACCTCGCGCCTCGGTCGCTGCGTACCGTCGCGAGCAACAGCTCGCTCTCTTCTGCCTCGTCAAAGCTCCCGGCGAGCATCAGCGCCGTTCCTCCCCCCCGCCGGCCATTCGTCCCATCCGGCCGCCTCAGCCCCACCAGCTCAACGGGCGAATCAAGCAGCGACCCCGCGCTATTGACGCCGTGGGATTGGAGCGATACGGGCGGGAGTAGCGGGGAAGAGAGGGGGCGGTGGAGGGGCGGGGTTCGTGAGTTGGTGGCGAGGCGAGGGGGAGTGCGGAGGAGAAGCGTTAGCTCGAGTTCTGGGTTTGGGAGTGACGAGAGATACGGCGGTGTAGGGAGGGGGAAGGGTAGGATGATGCAGAAGGACGAGAGGGCGAGCAGGGCGCTTGAGGTCATCGTTCTCTCGCCTTGATCTTCGTATACTCATGATCTTTTTAGTTGGGTAATGACGATACGGACGAGGGTGGTTTCGACAGCGACGACCTCCCGCTCAATCAAGCGCGGATGATGGGTGTGATGGGCATGGGCATGGGCGGAAATATGCCGATGAATATACCTATGACCCCGGCAATGGGGATGAATATGCCCACGAGTTTCGCCTTCCCATCTCATCCTGGAACTCCCGCTGCTGGATGGGGCGGCGGCATGCTGAATCCTCAGCAATTCATGATGCCCCCGCCGGCGGATCCTGCCTTCTACGCCGCCCACCAACAAGCGATGATGATCGCGAAACAGGCGTATCTGACGGCGGTGGGGCAGCAGGCGATGGCGGCGGCGGGAGAGGAGTGGGAGAGGGGTTCGAGTGTTGGTGGGAGTGTGTATGGAGGGGCTGGGGGAGGTGGAGGGAGTGTGTACGGCGCAGGTGGTGGGAGTGTTTATGGCGGAGGTGGTGGGATGGGCGGGTGGGGACCTTCGTTGTTCCCTCCTGGCCCGCAATCGATGTATGGTGGAGGGGGAGGGGGAGCGCGCAGTGAGTATGGTGGGGGAGGAGGAGCACGGAGCGATTATGGCGGAGGGGAAAGGGGTAATTGGAATTCATCGCGGAGTGTGTACGGGGAATCGTTCGGTCCCTCTCCAGATCGTTATGCGAGGACTTCTAGCAGTACCAATCTCAGCGTGACGGCGGGGCGGGGGGGAAGGGAGTCGACGGGCTACTTTCCGCCTGTAACGCCTTCGTCTCGTGGGAGAGGAGGGATGCAGATGCAGCCTCGGCAGAGAACTGCCAGTCAGCCTGCAGATCCATCGCAAAACGTTGGATCTTCGAGACGGCCGCCGCCGCCGTCGTGTTGGCGGAAGCCTACTTCGTAGGAAAATCACAAAACGGGGCAGCAAAGCGATTTCGATACCTAGTTCTTTTCTCTTGTAACCTAATGGATATCTATTCCGGAGGACATTTCTTTCTATATATCCACAATATCCACACAGCACTCGTCTGTATGTACGCATTGTTCTATCAATTGCATTGTACTATGCCAATTCATACCATGTCCTCCACTTCGTCCTATTGCGACTCCTTGGTTACTTGTAACCCCAGAGAGATCTATTCTGGTGCGATTCGGAAGTCTGCGCCGCGAGTTCGCTGTGAAATAAGTATTAGCTCTCGTTGGGAAGAAGAATTTCGTGGACTCTGATATCAGTACTTCATGTAAGAATATCAGCAGCTTAGTCTAAATGAAGATCCATTGCCGGACGCTTCCTGAGTACTGCATATTTCGATTGATATGTCTTACTCGACCAGCACTTTAGTTTGCTCTCCGCTACTCGGAAGAACAATAGAATATAAAACGGCCCGACATCGTGCATTGCACGAAAGTTCAAGGGACAAATGAATTCAACAGCGTATACAAAAACCAAATCTCATCGAGCCAACTTACTTGACCGCACGCCTTCAAACAAGGTATATACTACTTTCTCTTGTACTGTCTTCGAATTAGTTTTCTGTCCTGAGTCACGCCGGCCTCTTCGTCCTAGTCTAGTAGATAATACTTGAGCTTTAAATTTTCATTTATTCGATGTGCCAGGGCAAGTCGTTTGGATGCAATCCGTACTGCTCGGCTCCGAGTCGCAAAGGCATAAGTACTGGAATCGTGCGAGGATGCATTGTGAGGAAACAAAAAAGAAAAGACCAGCCAAGAATCGTAGGAAAAATTGAATCTCGAACTTCAGAGGAAGATGAAGCTCGGTATCCGAATCGAACGGGAACATTCAGTAACAAGTTCAACCTGGTGCGCAATGTATGCGAATGCGCGGACCACCGCGACCGAGCTATGAACACGATGCAAGACGAGATAAGGGTGTTGCATTTACAGTACATTCGCGAAAGATCCACTCACGCAAAAGACTCGAGAGAAAACCCCTCAGCCTGCCTTGCTCCGACTTCGAATGAATATTCCACCAGCCGATCGCGATATGCGACACCGGTGTTGACGATAATTTATTTTGAACTTTGAAATTTGAAATGACGGGTGGACTTGCGCATGAAGTCAAAAGCACTCTCGGTGCGGGGAGCAAAAAGAAAGAAAAAAAACCAAACTTGAATCCCTTGCGACGCTCGGTACCCGAATCGAACGGGATGTACATCCGGACATTGAGGGATTGCGACACATGAATGGGAATGCGCGGCCCACCGCGACCGAGCTATGAACACTATGCAAGACGAGATGAGACTGCGTTACAATAGATTTTGTGCGGTCCACTCACCCCAAAAAGCAACCCCTACTGTAAGTCCTGACCTCAGTTCCGAACCGAGACGGATTCCCATTCCACCAGCAGAATATCAAAATGCTAACCTAGTCCGAAAAACTCCCACCTCGCGAAGACAAAAATGCGTACCATGCGATAATGTGAGTTAGGATGGCGGGACAAAAGACAAGCAAAAAATGATGCCTCGTGTTCATTCACGATGTACGCTCGGTATCCGAATCGAACGGGAAACATTCAAGCAAATTGATGGACTGAATGCGAATGCGCGGGTCGCCACGACCGAGCTTTTTGCAGACCTGATGAGCTCTGCGAAACTTCCACCCACCCACGCCGCTTTACGCGATCCACTTTCACTTACTTTGCTGGCTGCCTGAAAGAGTCCATGCCGGAAAAGAGGAAAATCATTGTCGATGTTGTGTGGCTGATGCAACGAGAGCCTGAAGAGCGTCGACCTCGAAGTTAGAATCAAGACACGCAATTCAAGAGGAACCTGGAGTGCCCAGAAAAAAAGAATACAGCAGCACGAGCCAACGGCAGCCCGGAACGTGAAGAAAGTGGAAGGGAGGACGAAGGATGTTCGGGGGAACGTAGTACGCGTACCGATTCTAAGTATGCTTGGATTCAACCTTAAGAACACAGTTTGTCACCGTCTCCTGTATCTTCTCGTCGCACTTTCCGGCGTTGATTCATACACACATAACATCGAAGATTCCATTGAGATTCCAGTAAGTTTTGCGGGATTTCAAGAGAAAATTTGACTCCATTGACGGCAGGAACTTGTCTTGTAGGATTGTCATGACACTGAGACACCAAGACATGCTTTAAATGGAAGCATCTCAGGGCGTTGAACGTCGTATGCAGAGCCTGACCGTTGGGGGAGGACGTAGAGCAAGGGCAGAGTTTGTCCAGCTTTGGTTTCTGATGATCAACTTTCGCATCAATTCCCACCCACCGTCTTTACCCTTTCCCACCATGGACCGGCTTCCTGGACGTTGCGGCCAACTCAGTGATGTCTCTTGAACCTCGCGGGGAACATTGATCGTTAACAGCATATCCTCTGAGCACTCCATTGGCTGTTGGCGACGTGAACTGTCGAACCATTGTACAAGTTATCCAAGAACTTACCACGAAGGGCATGACTCGCTCCGAGCCTCCTGGCATTCCTACAAATGCGAATCTGAATATCCACTTCTCCGTCGTCAATCTCGTAGTCTGCCCTCGATTCTGGTCAATCCCGGGCCGCTTCACGTCGTCTTGACTTTTCGATCGTTTGACTTTGAGACGCCAGCGGCCATGGCCATGTTCAATACGCGCTATCCTCTTGTTTACGTCGGCATCAGTGTACTTTCGGGAAACTCTACCAACCCCAACAAGCGGCAATGAAACGACTCTGACAACGCTTAGAGATCCCAATTCGCCCGAGCATTCCACTGCAAAGCCCAAAGATTCTATACTTGCACGGATACCAACTGCGTCCCACAACCATTGGACACCCATAGCAACTCACGCAGCGTATGAATCCGCCTCCTTTCCTCTGATTTCCTCTAACCATCTTCATCATTCCGGTGAGCATTGTGCCAACTCGATCGTCCTTCGCCCAACGTCAACGCATCCAATACATGCATTCAACTCAGTTGACCTCTGTATCTTCTCATGTACAACACCCCCACTCACTCCCTACACCAAATTCCCGGGGCAAAAAAATCCGACGCTTCTTCGCCACTACGACACCCTCCCGAATCGAACGGGACTCCCGCCGAGTATATACTCCACAACGCAACTCATATATGGAGCGGGCGCGAACCATCGCAACGGTGCCTCGCTTGTGTTCGCGTTTCGTCGTATCGGATGAGTCCTCGATTGTGAAGGTGAGTCGCGCATTGTCAATGGCAGAGCAGTCAGCTCACTTCCGGGCATTGTCGCTTGCTATTTCCACAGCGTTGTAAACGTCTTCTTGGCTCCATAAACAAAGAACAGAAACAAAACGCCCTCGGTGCTTGGCGCAGTTTCTCTCGTCGGCAATGGTTCTCTCCGCTGAAAATCAGGGAAAAAGTCTCAATGACCACATATCAATAGCTCACGCCAGAATCGAACTGGCCCTCCACTGAATACTGCTGCCGATACGTTCAAGTGCGGGTGAATGCGTACCATCGCTAGTGAGCTTTCCTTGTTCGCATGTTATTCCTGGTCAGTATCGGCAATGAGCTTTCAATCTACTATAATTACTTCCGATGTAGGACAGAATTCAAGCGTGCCTAGTTTCGTCAAGTCTTTCGCGATAAGTTTCCGGATCTCATACGGAACCTCGCATCGCACGTCGAGCGATAGATCATAGAGGGCGTATGGGACGTTGGGTTATTTTATTGAGCAATTCATTTTTCACTATACCCGCTTACTTACAGTACATCTTACCTGTTTACAGTACATATAAGACTTCGAGTTCGCCTTCTGTACTTATACGATCTCACATCGCATCAGATTTCCCTCGACACTCTTCATTGTTATTCTGCTTGCAGCGACAGCACCAATCTACTCTCACGCAGAAACGGACTCAGCGTACAGCTATTGAATCCAAGCATCCTCGAGAGGTAAGCTCTCCTAGTTTCCTACTGTTTGAATGCCGAACAGTCGATCTGATTGCGCTTAGCCTTCACCCCAGCACCTGAACGCAGGCGTCTGGAACGACGCAATTCGACGCGTCACCTATATTGAAACAGGAAACCGACGCAACACGTTCTCGAGAGATCCACCAGGCAACAAAGAAGACAGGGGTAACTTCGTTTCGACATGGTAGCAAAAAAAAGTGTTATTTTCTCGCTTGGGTTAGCTTGCTTGTTGATTCGTTCACTGGTCTCACGCTGAACGCGTAAAGCAATCGACGCGTTGCTGTGGCGTGTGTACGTGATTGATGTCTGATCGTACTCATCAACGATCAAATTTCGATCAAACCTCCTCTTCCTTCCCACCACAATCATCCCGAGCCATGCGACGACAGAACCCACTCGAAATACAGGAACTCTTGGATATCTGCATCAGCCTAATTGCTGACTCTACCCCCAACCTCCTTGCCTGCTCTCTGGTCGCTCATTCATGGGTGAATTCCGCCCAATCTCATCTATTCAGGTCGCCAGGATTCACCCATGGCGATCGCGACAAGTTCCCTGGATCTCATCAGCGCATTAAGCAACTCCACAACGCACTCACTGCTTCCCCGCACCTAGTGCACCACATTCGCCAGCTGCGTCTCACCGCTAACCCTGGAGAATCCAAATCGCTCGAGAAATTGTTCAGCATCAGCTTCCCCCACGTGGAAACTCTAGCTCTTCGAGTTGCGACCAAGGAACCTCAGAAATTCGAGCATCTAATGCTCCCGCAGCCCAGTCTCACATTTCCTTCCATTCGCCGCCTCATCCTAACCGTCATTGGCCCGTTTTCGACCTGTACCGATTTCCTACAACGCTTCCCTTCCTCAATTCAACACCTCGAAATCGGATTCGACCAGGCTGCGGAACGTGCGCTGAGTAATGACGCTTCAGACGCTGTTATGCATATGCGGCTGAAATCGCTGCGCGTGAGTATGTGGATGTATGGGAGGATCCGGCCGGACGGTAGATGCTACTGGCCTCCGACGCCCCATATTCCCTTCGAGCTATCCGAGTTGGAGGCTTTTCATATTAACGCGACGGGGTTACCGATTCGTTGGGATCTTATGGGGTCTTTCAATGCGATTCAAGTACTCGACTTTGTTGTGACGGTGCGTTTATGATCATTAACTGCATTGGTCTTCCCTCCTAAACACTCGTTGTTATAATCACAGATGAACACACCCACACTCGATGTTCCCAAGATCTTTCCCACCCTCCGCATCCTGCGTATCCGCCACGCCGGCGCAGACAGATATAGTGTCCCACCGATGTTACATCCCACTCTCGCAACTCTCACACGATGCAAGCGTCTGCATACTTTCCGGCTGCAGCTTCAACACGATCATTACGCCAAGTGCCACCAGCTTGATGGCGTCTTGGGTGAAATGCTCGAGGATGCGGCGGCGCCGCTCTCGTTAGTTGAGTTTGAGTTTGACGTGATGCGGGTACCGTTGGAGAACAGCTTTCCGAGGTTGGTTGGGTTAGGGTGGGAGAAGGTGAGCAAGCTCGGGATGCGTTGCGTGTTTCGAGACTGATTTTTTCTTACCTCTCTTTTTCTTTGTGTAGTTTCGCACTGTCTGGGTTGGGTATTCCGGGGAGTCACAGTCTGCTCTGCGATGGCGGGTGAGTTTATGAATTCTTCTGGTCTCGATGATGTCTGGTGAGATTTAGCTCACAATTTCGGCAGGAATTGGTCGATGGATTGTGAATTTTTTGGATGTTACGCGCTTCTGTGAAACCGTTCGAGTAATGTCGCAGAGGTGAGGTCATTAATGACTTTCAGTATTTTGATCGAGCAAGTACTTGGACAGAAATGAATTCAACACCGAATCGAGCGACTTGCAACACCTTGATTCTTTTCTGGTCAACGCAAAGGGACATACAGTAGGCCCTTGGGGTGGCGGTCTGCACCTGCATCCAGTTTCATGAAGCTGGGAGGTGGGCCCGTTCGATTTGGAATCCCAGGCATGAGTCGATCGAGAGGGACAAGCATCTTTTTGTCCCGCTTTCCTTCCCTTTTTGCGTGCGAGTTGTTGAGGGTGTAGGTCCACCTGCGGTTTTCACGATATCCGAGTTCAATTTGTCAACGATTCGTTGCAATGCAGCGTCATGCATGGCGACTCGGATTGCAATTGATGGTACGATTCAAAGGACCAAAATTACACTCGGACAACTGGGAAATGGATGGCCGTCTTGTATCGTTGAGCGGGACAGATCCGAGAGAAGCTTGGTAGCGGTGGTCCGCCCCTTTCCCAAGTCACTCGAAGCCAGGCGTAGGGTCAGTGAGGTGCGCCCGTTCGATTCGGGTTCCCGAGTTTCGCTTTTCAACACGTGCGTGCTTTTTTTCTCGTCGGCTCAGGCTGATGTGGTCAAGGTGTTGCGTTTAATGTAGGATTGGGTGCTTTGAACACTGCAGGTCCGGGGAGAGAGTGGAAGTGAAGGGAGATACTTACCTAGAGTTAAGCACTAGATGGGTTTTCGATTCGATGCAAAGGAGGAAGTATGACCGACTTGCCTATAGAAGTCTCGATTCCAACAATAACTCGGCGATGGTGGATGGTTCACGTCTTCACAGAATTGTGGTTCCGCGTACATTCTCGAAGAAAGAATCACCCGTTCGATTCGGGAGTCGGGTATTAGGCGCAGTGAAACTATGCGATTATTTTTCGTCCTTTTGCCCGGTGAAGGCTGAACTGTTGATTGATTGTTAAGTTCCTGCCAGAATTTGGGGCAGGGATAAAATGACATTGTGACATTGCAAGTGACGCGGCGCTGACATTGCAAGGTTTTGACATTGACATGCGCAGCGTCAATATTGACATTGCAGTGACAATGCACCTTAAAGACATTGACGCTGCACAATCTGGTGTTGACACTACTGTTGCAGCCAAACTAATGTACTGCCAATGGTCAGTGTTGGTTAAGCCGGCCCTCACCTTATCACTAATCGTTCAATCGCACCAGAACTTGAACCATGTTATCTCGTTGATTGGTTGTTCAAAAACAGGAGGGAGAGCCGAGCGATGGATCAGAGCAAGTCTTCGGGGAGGGCAGGATGGCGATAGTCATATTTTAGAATCAAACTCACCTCATGAGAGACAGAGTCGAAGTGAACTTGGGTTTGATTTACTTGATGCACCATAAAATTGAACTCGAGACATAACTTGAAGTAAGTATTGTAGATGTTCATGCTGGATTCAGACAGAGAGACCGCTGAAGATCGAACACAGGTGAACTTATTAGTTCGAATCGATTTGAACGAAAGAAAGAAATGGAAGCTTACCTCGGGATAAATTGGTATACGTTCATCAAGCTTGCTTTATTTCAGTTTGGTTGTCTAGTGGACGCCGCGCTGTAATAGAGGAAGGTTGAAGTCAACTCGAGTTAACATGAAGGAAGGTGAATTTCGCTTACTTGAATCAATACAAGATATGAATACCTTGGGCACACGCGCGCGATTGATACGGGCATAGATTTGCCTTCAAAATTCAAGTCTGACAGGGTAAGGAATTGAAATCAAACATACCTGGGACAGAACCGGCTTTCGGCGTCTAGGGTGCAAAAGAACGAGGTCAGTATCCACTCGAGTCGTCCATTGAAATAGAATTTGAATACATACCGGCATAGTTTCGGTATACGTTCAATTGTGGAGGTACGCTCGAGCGCGATTCAAGCCGGCATAGGTTTGGCCTGCGAAATTCAAGTCCATGATCAGAGTAAGTGATTGGAATAGAACGTACCCGAGACGAAACTAGCATAGTTTCGGCGTCAAACGTGCATCACACGGAGAGCTTGGTGCGGATTGGCATGGTCTTGGCATCTGGGGTGTGCAAAAAGGGAAGTCAGTATCAGATTGTCTTGAAAATTACAAAGAGTTGGACATACCTGGTAGTATACCGGCATAGTTTCGGTATCGGGCCAAATTAAGGGATCTTTCGAACGCCTAGGAAGTAAAATGAAGTCAGATTGAGTCGAGATAGCGAACGGATTATCGATGCGCACCTTGTACCAAGTCCAGCTCAAGCTCAGCTCCAAATCCAACACCAAGGAACTCCATAGTAAGAACTCAAAGAATAATCACCAAACGAACTGGAAGAAGGAAGATGTTAGCCCACTGAGGATCCCCGAGACGGCGTCAAGCTTGAAGTAAACAGAGAGCTGCGTGCGGAGAGGAATAGCTCCGGCCTTGACATTGAGTTTGAGTCGATGAAAAATGAATGCATACCGACATGGTTTCGGTAACAACCTCGAGAACGAAAGGCTGGAAGAATCCAAGGTTAGTCAGGTTGAGTTCGAGAGTGAAATGAATGGATAGCACACCTTGCTTCAAGTCCAAGTCAAAGCCAACTCCGATTCAAACGAGTTTGAAAATCGTACGCGGCCTTCACAATCGAACACATTCAGTCAATCTCAAGATTCAAAGTCAAAGTCACTGGTCGTACTCACCCGAACGAAATCAACCCAACCTCAATGAAGGTAAGCCGACGTTCATTCTGCAACTAATCTTGACCCGGTTGTGACAAAAGGAACAGAAAAGGTGACAGAATCGGCTCACCAAGAGATTGAAACGGTCCCGAACTCAAGACGGGTTCAATTTTTTGAAGTGCTACTTGTGTTGTTGAAGGCAAAGGGTGGAAGAGACTATCAAACGGTCAGTAATCGTTTATAATAGCGGTATTAAAACCTACCTAGACAGTCGGAACGTGCATCTCAGTAAAGCAATAAATTTATGTGCGAACCTCTTTGACATTATTGACACGTGGATCGAAGAAACTCTTTCCAGGCGCACTTTCTCGGTTTTGCTTGAAGATATCGAGCTAAGCGCCCGTTTAGCGCGCATGTCACAGGGGTGACGATTCGCGTTGCTTTCCTAATTCGGACTAATCATCCGTGAAACGCGCTCCCCATTCTCCACCCTCTCCTCATTTCTACCCACTCGGTTTCTCCGGAACCCAAACTAGATGCATAGGAGAGCGTAATAAACAATAACTGAAGTTATATGACAACGTAAGGTTCCGATCGGAACACTACAACATCTCTCCACCCCTCACCTCGAGGTGTCCCAGCCATCCGCATATAGTTCGAAACACTGACTCTTCTCACCCCGAATCAATGTTAGACGCGAGCTCAACGCGTTTTGATGTCGTGAATGATGCATCTATTGAGAAAGAAAATCCGAATTTATATTCATTCACTCACCGGCCGAGACCTTCTAATTGACCCCCCTCAGATATCGAAAATGTGAAGAGAGCAGACAGTTCATAATTAACACCGGTACAACATATTCAACAGGCATTGTATTTGGCAATACTTTTTCAAAACACCACGTTTCCAGCAAAGGCATGAATTTTCGACTTTAACCTCCATGGGCGGACATAGATAGTGTTGGGTCACCATCGTAAATTTGGTTCAGAATGATCACATATACAGATATATGTGAACGACTCGCAAAACAGCTTGATATAGGCAGTCTACAACCCGAGAACCGTTTCGAAGACTGTTTTGCAGGGTTTTCACAGTCACTTGTGTAATAACATCATCTCCCCCGACCCATGCAACCTTGGTTCAGCAGATATTTTGCACTATTGAGTAGTACTCGTCAATCCGGAGACAGGAAAAGTTGTCTCGGGCATTCGGGCAGCCTATGCTAAGGAGTAGAAAAGTTTTTGTTCGAGACGGAAAAGCCGGAACGTGCGGGCCGGTCATCCGTCGCCACTCTAAGTTTGTTTCTAGAGCACGCTTTTCTGCATTTCCCATCGCGGCTCGGGTTGGAAGTCGATTCATACTACTAGCAGTAGTATAGCATATACTCAAGACACAATATGCCGCTGCCACAGCTCATCGCCGCCGAATCACCGGTGGTGTCTAAACTTGGCTTTTTGGTCAATGGTTTCACCAACGACACGGCAGCTCTTCTTTTCTCTTCTCTCTTCCACTCCAGCCTGGTCCAGCAGACATTGTTGAGCTCCGCTCCTACCAAATTCAAACTTGCACAGAAGTTCATTACAATCCACTCAGAAGTTCAGGTTGAAATATTTGTCGCCGTATCAAATTCAACCCTCGAGCGCGAACGGCAATATTCATTGGCTCCGAGCACATAAGATACATTTATTCCGCGCTACTGTCGGTGATATCGGTGAAGAATACGCGGCTTCCCTAATTTTCTGGGCTGGTTGAAGGATGACATGGAATCCGAATGTTTGACTATTTCGTCAACAGCAGTCGCAGGAGGTGCGTGAGTTAATTTTGAAGCATATCATGCCCTAAGCATAGTAAATCTCGTGCCAATGGTGAGTATTTTTCAAGTTCTGTTTCTGCAATGTCAATGTACACATTGACGCAGGCAGGGACGCAGGTGGCTGTGTATCAAGCGTCGATGTTGAACTTGATGAAGAGATACGCAGGTTTAGTTGGAATTCAATTGCAATTGAAAGTCCGGAACCATTGAAGCGGAGGCATTTTTGACTGACAATGTTGACGCAGGCACTGACATAAACTGACATTGCAGATATTTGAACTGACATTACGAGGCGCCGGTACTGACATAGCGTGCGTCACGAGTGACATTGCGAAGTGACATTTGACGCAGCAAACTAACATTTTGACATTGAACTTTGACGCAGCGAAAAAATTGACGCGTTACCATTGACGCAAACTGGCATTGACTGACATTTCAGGTAAGTTTAGTCAGTGGATTTCTCACCAACAATGATCACTAACGGTTCATGTACCGGTGCCGAACGATGTATTCAAGTGTCTACTATACCGCTACCGACTACCCAACACAATGCTCAGCACTTTCGGTGAGTTCAACCATTGACAGAAAATGCCAGCAACATTGACTGACGCAGACTGACATTGCATGCGTCAAAATGTCAAACATGTCAATGCAATGTCAAAATATCTTTGCCCCAGAATTTGTGTGGATAATTGTATGACTGATTGAAGTTCTAGGATTCAGGGTTAAGTCAATGGGATACTATAGCGGGGAGTGGGTGGTTTCAAGTCGGAAGGTATGGCCGACCTTCGGAAGATTCAACAGAGCTCGGCGGTGGTGGATGGTCGGAGGTCCACGTCTTCACAAAGTCGTTGCAATCATTGACAATTGTCGAAGATTGCCCGTTCGATCCGGGGGCCGGGTTTGCGCTTTCGACCAGCCTGTTCGTTTTTTGCTACTTGCCTACAATAGTGTTATTCCATTGACCTTCGACTTGAGTTCACGATTGGTTTATTTTTCCTTTCCTCCTTTTTCTTTGTGATCGCCGTGGTGGGTCCGTTGTTCGTATGAGGTTCACTGGAAGTGCTTGAGGGAAGCTTGCTAGCGGTGGTCTGCGCCTTCGTTAAATTGTCGTTAGGGATGCTTAGACATGAAGGTCACCCGTTCGATTCGGGATGCCAAGCCTAATGACGCGATAGTCTAGTCTTTTTGGAGGTTTTGCGAGGGAAGGTTAAGTGTGGCTGAGTGTGGTTGAATTTTGTCTTCGGTGATTGATATGGCAAGGAAGTCTTGATTCGTTTGCCAGAGAGAACTTCGTGAATAAGGGAGTCTTTAATTGCCCTCAAGGTTTCAAGTGAATTCAAGTCGACGCTTGGTAGTGAAGGTCTACGGAAACTTATCAATATAAGCGAATGGAGCTGACAGGCTTGATTTGGGCAGAAGAGCTTAAGCTTCAAACTATGAATAGATTGGAAAGGTTCAAAAGAGTCGGACTCAGACTTCAGTGATGCCTGTAGAGCGAACAAGGAGAAATACAAGAGAAGCTTGGTAGCGGTGGTCCGCAACTTACCCTAATTACCGCAAGAAAGGCCAATAGGGTAGTAAGGTGCGCCGTTCGATTCGGGCTGCCAAGCCTGAGCTTGGGTAAGTCGCCTTTTCATTTTTTGGGTTTTTTGGCGCTTTTTCGTCGTCGTTTATGGTATTATTGATAATCGCAGCGGGCGAACCCCGTTTTTGATCAATGTTGATGATTGACTACTACTAGTCGGAGTCAGATTCAGTGGGTACTAAAAGTGAATGAAGCTGGCAGGTTCGATTTTGAATTAGGACTGTGCATGGTTAATTTCGAGTGGAACGAAAGGGATGTCAACGGCGGTTCGAAGGGCTTGAATTGTGATTAGATTTGAAAGCTTTGAACTCGCACTCATGCCTGTAGAACAGAGTGGACAAGGAGAGAGGGGAGAAGCCTTGGTAGCGGTGGTCCGCAACTTTCTCTGGTCAGTAGCGCGAACAAAACTATCATCGATGAGGTGCGCCCATTCAATTCGGGCTGCCAAGTTTGATTTTAATCACTTACTCGAGGACGATGGTTTTTGCGCTTTTTCTCGTCGTGATTTTGGTATACCTACTGGGGACTGAGACGAGGTTCACTTTGGATGCGTGGTAGCGGAGGTTCAGGACACTCGTTATTGTAAGGAAAGGGAGTGGACAGCGTTCCAGCTGGGATTGAGATTCGATTATGCTGAGCGTATCACTATCAGAGTGTTGTGGCCCCATTCCTGTTCGAATAGGGATCGGGCCCTTTGTGGTAGTTGCGGAGACTTTTTTGCGTGCAGAAGGGGTCGCGTCGAATCCAGTGGGAGATGTTGATGGTAGTGCTCTGGAATCGTAATACTTCATGTGCATTTGGTCAAGTATTCAGTTAAGTAAGATGTAACGCGTCCAAGCGTGAAGGATTCGGCGAAGTTGAATGAAGTTTCAAAGCAGTCAGTTTTTTTCCAACGTGTGACCAATGCGTTGCTGCGGTGGATGAACGACGACGCGGCTGTAGACGAGCTGTACGATACCTACCTCCTTCAAGCTGGGACTGATCATCCAGCTTGTTCAAACGGCTCCTGCCCCGTTCAATTCGGGGCTGAGCCCTGTTCGAATACATAGCTTGTTTTGTTTCGGCATTTTAATTTCTTTCTTTGACTAGCGCGGTAGGCGTAGATGTCACAAGGGTATGGAGTTAGGTGGTGGTTGGTATTACTGTGATACTGAGAAGTTGTCAGTGATCAAACAAGTAAGTATTCGAGAATCAACACCTCCAACGATTCTGTGAGCTTGTAGCTTGAAAATAATCAAGTCATTTTGTGTAACTGACACGCCAGTGCAATAGATCAGCGACGCTCTTCTGCACGCTGTACGAAGTGGGAAACTAGAAACGCGATGACCAGCAACGACGCGTTGTTGTGGTGTATGTACGCGATTGATATTGATGATCTACTGATGTGGTGCCACGTTTCCGCGGCACACTCTTTCTGTACGCCGACTGCGCTCCGCTTCCAAGTCGTCGTCCCACTCCTTCTCCCTTCCCACTCGTCTTGTCATCGACACTCCTTGCCAGACCTATCCTACCTTCTACACCCTCTAATCTCCATAACTATCCGCTAGCCGACTCCAAACCCTCACAAAAACAAAAGCAAAAGCAAAAACAGAATGGGCACAACACAAAGCACCCTCAGCTCCCCGGAAACGCTCCTCACGGCCGCGGCGCTCGTTGTAGGCGGGGCTGTCGCTGTTGGGTACACCGTCTCCGCCTCCGCCTCCGCGTCTTCCTCGTCGGCGGCGGGCGAGAAGGGTAACTTGAAGAGCAAGAAGAAGAAAGGTGGCGCGAAGGCTGGGAAGGACAACGGCGCGGTGGGGTTTTTGTCCGTGCCCGTTCCTAACTCTACGTCCCCCGACGCCCCATCTGTGGCGTCGACACCCGCCCAACCGAAGAAATCAAAACGCAAAGACGCCAACAAATCCTCGCCTGCCGACTCGATCTCCACTTCGCTCGTCACGGCACCGGCACCATCCTCTTCACTCCCGGGCACGTTTGCCGACGACGCTGACGCCGACGTGCAGAATTTAAAGGCGAAGACGAAGGCGCATTCCAAGAAACGGAGAAACGGGGTTGCTGCTGCGTCCACTCCCACCGCTTCTACTACTACTACAGCGGCGACAACGGGCGAGGTCGGCACGCCGACGCCGCCCGCTATCGTACCGGGCTCCGTGGGTGTCTCTGGTGTCACGACGAAGGAGGGGAAGAAGAAATCGAAGGCCAAGAAAAAATCCTCCCCCTCTTCTTCCTCTGCTGCCCCCGCGTCGGCGGCCGGTGGGGAGAGCACGGACGACGGGTGGACGCGCGTCGGGCCTGGGCGAGGGGGCGATACGACCAGTGCGAGCGCGAGTCAGCCGCCGAGTTTGAGCGTTACTGAGGAAGAAGAGGCGGTGGAAGAAGAAGAAGAGGCAGAGGAGATCCCGTTGCCGGGTATGCGCGTCAGGGATCGGCCGCCGAAGAGGCCGTTGGCGGAGAGGTTGTTGCCGAAGGCGAGGAAGACGGGTGTGGACGAGTGAGTGCTTTTCTTCCTCCTTCCTTGATTTGGTTTCGCCATTTTCTCCCTTCATTTTCGTTTCCCCTTTTTTTCGCTGCTTTCTACGTACTTTGACTCCCTCCCTCCCTTCCTGTTTCAGCCGCGACCCGACTTCGTTCCCTGTCCCCACTCGGGCCAATTGAATTGGTTTTTGTCTCTGGCCTTGGTCGCTACGCGTCCTCACCATGTGCGCCTCGTCTGCCTCGTCAGTCGAGCTATCTAGCTCCAGTGTGACCCACATGGGCCTTGGATTTCACCTCGATCTTCCAATGATATATTATCATCCATTCTCGTACCTTTTCGTCGTATCGTACCGTTTTCAATGCTGGCTCGCTGACTGCTGTACCCGCGGTCGATGCCTTTGCCTTTTTCTTGTTTCCTTGTCTCCATTCCTTATTCTTATTCTTCTTCTTCGTTCTTTCGACAATCTCTCCTCATTCGGTTTCGCATTTCTCTCTATGTTCATGACGGACCCGAGCGGCTTGGACTCGCGAGGGAGCTTCGTCGTCGATGCACTCGATTTTTTGCCGATGTGTCGTTGCCATACCGTGCCACGTCACTCGCTCAGCTGGGGTTTCTTCCTTTCTTTCTTTCAATCCTTCTCGCTCTGCCGAGAAACTCTTCTTTGGCCCTTTCCTGGTATTTGCATTCACGTTTTCACCTTGGGTCTACTGGTCTACCTATGATTACTTGGCGCGGCCTTGTCCGCCTTGACGATTAATCGTCTTTGGTCTTCGGATGTACCGCCTGCTGTTCCTGTAGAAACGAGGACGGTTTCCGGTGGGGAGGTACGGATGGGTTCGTCTTCTCTCTTCAGAGTCGTTGAAGATGATACCCAGAACGCGCCTACATATCTCCCCTCGTCATGCACAGACGAGAACGGTGGCGATGGTCTGGCTGACGTCTTTGCCTTTGGCTTTTACTTCCCCTTCTCCGTTGGTCGTCTGGTCCCCGCTTCTCTATTCGCATTCTATCTTGTCTCATTACCGTCGATTGCCTCGAATCTTTGCCTCGGTTTTTCTTGACGTTTTTCTTCCTCACTCTGCCTTTCCTACTGCCTTTCTGGTCCTCCTAGCCTTTCCTATGGCCGTTCTTTCTCCTCCAAAACTTCGTTCTTCTCATCTTCCTCCCCCATTTCTGCCTGTATCTACTTCGTTCCATGAGGCGATGGGACCTTCTTCTTCTACTTGGTTCTTCGTCCAGTGTGCTTTCCTCGCCCGCCTCGCCGTCTTTGTACCCTCGCTCGCCGTCCCGCGGGTTGTTGTCGGTGGGGGTGTGACATGTACGCGCCTGGGGAGGTCCGAGCGAGGTTATCTCTTTCGCAGGCCCACGCTGGAGGTAGGCGTGCGAAAGGGGTGCCCGAACTGCACTTACATTCTGCATCCGCTCGTCATTCGTTGGTCGATGGTCTAGTTCATGACTTGGCTTTCGTTCTCCTCTCCGCTGGTCGTCAAGTCGCTTTTTTATGCGTCCATACATCCTCCCCCTTTCCTCTCCTCTCCTCTTCCTTTCTCTCCCACTTTTCCTGCCTTGCTTCTACTTTCGTTCTTTTTTCCCCCTCCCCTTCGTCTTTTTCCTTCCTTCTCTTCCTTCTTCCTCTTTTCCTTCCTTCCCTCCCCCCCGCTGCTCTAAACATCCACTTACTCGTCTTTCTTTTATACAGCATGCTCCCCGCCTCCTCTCCCGACTACCCCGCCCTCGCGCGGGTCATGCGCGTCGTCCCGGGGTCTTCATCCCCTCGTCAGCATCAGCAACAAGACGAAGAAACTGACGACGCGGAGACATCGGGACACGACGACCCCCTCACAGACGCGGAGGTGCAAGCGGCGTTGCGCGCGGTGGAGGAGGCGGATGAGATGGAGCGCCGGGGAGGGGTTAGTGGTGCGGAGGGCGAAGGTGGGGAGGATGGGGAAGAGTGGGGGTTCGTGCCTGTTAGGAGGAGGGGGGCTGGTGAGTTGTTTGGTTTCTCTTTTTCTTGAGTTTCGTGTTTGTGGATTTGGGGCGGCGGTTTCGTGCCTGAGGTGCACGAGGAGGGGACTTGAGGATCCTCTTTCTTTGATCTGCGTTCTCGACCTGGGGGTGTCAAGTGTGAGCGTCGCGGCGGGGCTGGTCGTTCTTAGCGCTGTCCTCCCTTCCTTGTTCAGGTTCTTCCACCGCTACGCACCCGACGATGGCGGGTCCCGTCCTTGCTGGAGGCTGAAGGGGATGTCTGGCTATTTACACTCCCGCCTGCGTCGTCCGTGGATCAGGTGGTGCCATGCATTGTGGGTGGCGAGGGATGCGTATCCCTGATATGACGGATGGGATTTCGACGGAGAGGAGGAGGAGGAGGTTGATTGGTGATATCGATAACGCGGGACGCGTGTGTCTTGGTGTCTTCGTAGGGGTGGATGGCTGGTTGAGGGATGGGCGTCATCACCGTATCTTCGTCGGAGGAGACGAGACGCAAGACCCCGGCGCGGGTGCGTGCGTGCGTATCGTCTCGACTGGTGATATTGTCGGGATTGTGGTCCCGAGGCACGGTGTAAAGGGGCGCGTGGAGGGGCGGGATGATCTTGACGATCGAGCGCTGGAAGCTGGTCTCGTTGTGGCGCGAGGCTGGGTATGTCGTGCTTTCGTGCTCGCTGTTTCCTGTGGCCATGAATAGGCGACGAGGGTGTTTCTTCCTCATCGTGCGTCGGGGGCGAGTGTCTGATCAGGCGATGACGGCTTCTGGATCGGCGCTGCTTGTGACGCCACGGGCGCGGGCCACGCTCTTCGTTGGGGCATTTTTACCTGTATCGCATCGCCCGCGAAGCCATACCTTCCTCTCTCTCCGTCTCGCCCTCGCCCTCGGGCTACCTCTCTTTCTTCCTCTCTGTGCTCTTCATCGGGATGTCAATCACTTACCTTTCTTTCCTTTGCAGCTCAATCCCGCCCGCAGGCGCCTCGTCTTCCTTCACTAGTAGCACACCTTCAGGTGGGTCTCCTCCTCCTCCTCCTCCCCCTCTTCCTCTGTCTTCTCCTCCTCTCTCTTCTTCCTACCTCACTAACACCGTCACCTCAGACTCCGGCACCGGCGCGCAGTCGAAGAAAAACGCCAGGAAGCGGGAGGCGGCGAAGGCTGCCAAGGCGGCGCAGGAGAAGGCGCAGAAGGCTGCGTTGAAGGCGCATCGGAGGGGGTTGGAGGCGGAGAGGATGAAGGGTGAGTGGGTTTTCTATACGTTGATCTTGGACTGGTACGAAGGGGCGGCGTGCTCGCGGATTGAGCGACGGCGGATGTGGATTCGCAGGGATAGATGAGTGTCTCCTCGCCTCGCATTGCCTCGTCCTCCGCCGCCGCCATCTGTAGCCCGTACCGCGACTGTTACCCTCATCCCTAATTCTGCCCGGTGCCTTAATTCTACCCGGCCCCTACCGCAACTAACCCACATACGACAGCCCAATCACAAGCCTCCAGCAAGGCGTCTAACAACATCAAAGTCAGCGGGGGGATGACCGCGAGCGTGGATGCGGGTGGGAGGTTGGTTTGGGATTGATATTGAGAGAGGTCCAGGGGCGCCGGGTCTGTTGCTTGAGGCGGGGGAGGAGATACGACGGCGAGCGTGGGCGCCTAGTCTCAGCGTCCCCGGGGAGGAGGAAGAGGAAGAAGCTACTGGGGTGGGAGGAGATTGGGAAGAGGGGGAGGAAGAGGAAGAAAAGGCGGAGAAGATTCCCATGCCGGGGAATGCGCGTCAGGTATCAGCGATCGGCCGCCGAAGAGACCGCTGGCGGAGAGATTATTGCTCAAGGCGAGGAAGGGGAGCTTTTTCCCTGGTTTTTCTGCGTCCTTTCTTTTCGTGGTTTCTCCCCGTATATTTTCTTTGGGGGTTTTCTCTTTCGTGACGCTGGTAGCGGGGAGACTTACCTCGAGTCTCTCTCTTTGTCTGGTTTCTCTTTTCCTCTTCGTGTTGCTTACCGGTCAATCCGCTTTTCTTTATCATCGGTCCTTGGGACGAGGACGCGAAGTGCTTTTTGGTTTCGTTTGTTCGTTCGTTCGCGTCTACGCGCGGTTGGTGTTGAATCGTGTCGGGCTGTGTGTCGGGCTGTCGATGTGTGTGGGTCGCAGTGTAGACGCCGTCCCACATTCTTTTAATTTTGGAGGCCGTTTCCATCTTCCTTCGACAGACGAACGAAGACCGATATCGAATGTGTGGATGCGCATGTGCTGCTGAAACGACGTACTGCGCCTCGGTGTGCTGAGATCAAGTTAGGCAGAGGTGCAAACCGGGTCGCTGTGGTTAGGCGGCGCTACTTTGTTCTTTCTGCGATCTCGTTTCTTCTTCTCTTTCGTGTCCGTCGATGGACGTCTTCTGTGCTCTCAGACGAGGCGGTGCGGGTATGGACGGAGTGACCGCTCGAGGGTCGACGTCGTGCGCGCGTCGTGGTTCGTTCGTTCGTCTGATCCATGGCTCCTCTCCTCGTCGTGGGTCTACGCTCTCGATTGTCAATTACTATATTGATATCCGCTACCTGTGTACTTACCGCTCTCCGCGCGCGGTCGTCTCTCTCCATTTCTCCTACATCCTCCGTTCCGTTTCTTTCACTATTCTATACTTCTTCTTTCCAACTATCATTCTTCCCTTGCCGAGTCTTCGGCTCGTCCGACTCTTCTCTCTGCTCGCATCCCATCCTCACCACTCTCTGTTCTCCTCCTTCACTTTGTGTCTCTTCACCTCGCTCCTTCCTTCCTTACCTACTTGCTTTGTGGCGTTTCAATCTTTAGAACAAATGCAATAGAATGGAATATACTAGGAAATATAAGCACAGATAAGCACGCAAGTACTCAAAGGAAGCGACGCGGCTAAAGCGGAGAGCTGAGTGGGGTCCAAAGAAGAAGAAAAGCGTGGCATAGTGTGCAACTGGGACTTTTCGATGAGCCTTGTCCCCAATTTATGTAAATTCATTTGCAGTCGATCTAATACTTACGCTTGCAAATGTCTTTTTTCTGGAAATGCGGGGTTGATCTTTCATGAGTTCCGGATTGTTTCGATCAAGGTTTCGATTTCACGATTCTCGATTCGCCAAGATGTGCCTGGAATTTGACTCTTCACTTCCGGTAGAGCGTTTTTGGAGGGCTGAGAGTGGCGTATACTTTTCTATAGCTTTAAGAGTTCCTCATTTTTTTACTCTTTAGAACTCAGCTCGTTTTACGCCCAGCATCAGAACTTGTGAAAGCTAGCCACTTTTCCAACGCTTTTCCGTTTGATTAGCTTCGGCTCAGCCTTCAAGATACTTTTTGAGATTGTACGTATACGCGAGAAACACTCTAGGTAGTGCGCTACTTGCCTCATTGCCCAATCAGTTCAGCAGATCTCCGACCTTTTATTCAAGGCTGAACCAAATCCAGAATTGAGGGGACGAATATATTACGCGCTGTTTGCGTATATGTACGTGTCTGATGGCAATGACGTAACCAGCTTCCTCCTCTCCTGCCACTGGCAGTGGCCTTCGCTTTTGCAATGCCATCTGCGATCGCACCAGCCCTTCTGCTACTGAGCGCGCTATGAAGTAGTCAGGTCTTGGGCTTGCTATACGGCTTGACAGCGCTCACCTATGGCTCTATCGGCTAGAGGCCTACTTCGCGCATGGTGGCAGGGGGAAATTCAAAAGAAAAATGGTCGATGTCCCCTCCTCCGAGTTCCCAACATCCTCGAGAATACTACCACGCCGCTTCAAGGACTTCTCCAGTTCTTCACTACGTGCTGTACTCCCTCGAATCTCCATGATGCGGCCGGAAGACCGGACTACGGCAATCTTGAGCGACATCGCAAATTTTCCGCAGAGGGACTCACAGGAACGAGCAAAGAGCTGCGCTGTGTCTGCTGTACCTCTGTATCTACCCTGAATGTACTCCGGAGCTGTAGGATACGACATCCCTGCACTAAGCCGGCCGATTCACGATGATCTGAAAATTTGTGAGGCTTGCACGCAAATAAGGCAGGCGAAGAACTCGCCGCGTCGAATAAGTACCACATTCAGTTCTCGTCTTTGCGATCCGACGCTTCCTTCGGGGTGCGTATCTCGGAGTCTCTATCCCCGTCAGTATTCTTTAGATGTCAAAAAAAACACTACTACTTCACTTGGTCTCTTTCCGCTCGCTCTCCTTCGGAGCGCCTGGTCTTTCACCCCAATCCAAGCCCAAACCGTCGTCGTCGACAAGGACTCGAGACCGAGACCCATCAACCCAGTTTTCACCCAGTTTTGACGCCGCACAAGAGTCATCCCTCTCGACCCTACGAATCAAGCCACGCTGTTCCTCAAGCATTCGGGCTGTCTATCTCTCGAGCCGTCAGCGACTAAGGTCGAAGAACAAGACCTTACTTCACTCTTCTAGTTCCGAGGTTCACGTGCCTCGACAACGCATGTGGTTACTTTGCTCTAATCTCTTTGGCATCGAATCCTGTCGACTGCGTCAGCCTCAGCACCATTGATCCAGGCAACCTTCACCACGAGACAAAGACGCTGAAAGCACGCCGTGAGGGATCAAGCCGAGAACGGCGTATATCGAGGGCGCGGCACCTCAGTACCCGCCATCTAAAAGGTTCGAACAACGAACAGGAATCGCCTCGTGAAAAGGCTCCATCTGTTCAAATTCTCAGCGAGTTCTTCGACTGGGAATATAGGGTACACTGGACAGCTCCGCCTCTGTACGCGGCGCGGGAGACGGAATCGATCTTATGTGCACCATAGGAATCTGATTCATAGCATGCCCACCACAGTACGGTAGCAAACGACAAAGGAATCTGCCTGCTGCGCGCTGGATGGGTAAGGGGAGAGGTAACAGAAACGTAAAGAGGAAGGGGGGAAGATTGTACGGTACTGAAGCGACAAAATACGTGTGTTGGTGAGGCAGAGAGGAAAAAGAAAGAGAAACAAAACAACCCACATCCTAGCCCCCAGGTACCCGGCGGGATGAGCGAACCATGGCAAGACAAGATTCGCCAACAGGCCTGTTGCGAGCGTTAGTGACAGAGATTGAGAAAATGCGGGGCCGCCGTAGGCACTGGCTGAGACGAGCGTAGGTGACGCGGCTCGTTGCTGTAGCGTCAACGCGGACCAAGCGGCAGTGGCGGCTGGGTGGGGTGGTCGTATGCGGGTCCAGAGTCAAGAGGCGTTGGTAAACGCAGTGCAATCGAAGAGAAAGATAGCGAACGTGACTTGAAATGCGCGTTAGCGTATATCCATCGGAATTGATCAGCTTGGCACACCATGATTCAGGCGTTGTTGAGCGTTAAACTGGACCAATCCCGAATCCGGTATGCATATGTCGCTGGCGACATATGGGTCAGCATCGTTGTTGTGCTGATGAAGGGAGAAACAACGGGGAGACGTACTTAGTATAGTATTTCCGCCTCATCAACATTGCCATTGCTTGCTTTCGGTGGGTTTGTGTATCCCGAATCCCACATTTCTGCGCTTGCACGAGTACCAAGGGGGCTTCGGCCAATTTGTATCGGCATCAAAAGAGGAGAAAAAAATAACTGTAGAGGGTCGGGAGAGCAATTCAGAGCCCAGCGAAGTCTTGTGAATTGAGGAATTAGAGTCCAGCGTTAGGCATTCTCAATCAATATCAAACGGAGCTTCGTCTTGCAAAGACTCAGGGATCTTCGAGTCCCACCCACGGAGGAAGCTTCTAGAGATCCAACGGCACACAGAGAGGGTAACTGAGGCTAACAAGCTGGCTGCTGGGAGCGTTGACTGAGAACGAGCTGGAGTCATCGAAGCCGTTGCTAATGAAGTCGAGGTGACACGTGGCATCAAGCACGTACACAAGCACAAGCAACGCGTCGCTTCTTGTTCCGTGCCTTCGACAAAGACGCGAGACGCGCGTGACTGCGCGAGCTTGGAGATTTCATCTCAGTTTCTCTCAGAATGTCGCTCCTCGCTAGTACTTACCCGCGTGAGTCAAAGAGATGGCTCGAACTAGATAATTTGTTCCTGCTTGTCCATCTGATGCAATTGTGATGCAATCAGAATCTGGACCCTCTATCTTACTACTCTTTCCTTCAAACCACCATACAGAGTCCCAAGCAGCCGAGGTTGGCTCGGCCTCAAATCGTTCATTCATCAGCCTGCTTCCAACACTGCTCTCTTCAAGTTCCCTGCTTCAGATCTGTATCTTGTCCAAGTCGCCGGCTCGATGGTTTCTCGGCGATAGTCTCGATGACTCGAAGCAGAAGTTTCTCGCGAACACCAGCCTTTCGTCGAGATGCTCGCAATGTAAGCAAGATCCTCATTTGCACTCTCCAACTGTCGTAGTCTGATCGATAGCGAACCAGCAACGAATCTCTTGGCAGCACCAGCCTGCTGCCGAAGCAGCCTGTTCCTTCGACTCTCTTCCTCACTGCGGCACCGAGAGGATATATCTCGCCAACACTGATCTCTGGCAGTTCAACATCTAAACCACTTCACGACTGAGACCGTCCTCGGATTGCGGGCTTTGTACTGCGCCAACGATTCGAATCATGACTCCGAGCGCTGAGCGGGAAAACGCGAACGCGAAAAGGTATCCGGATCGTACTCAACGCACGGTATACAAGCAGGTAGTTCCGTGGCACTTACAGTGACTTTGTCTGAACTTGAAAATAGTGAATTTCTCACGAGTCGCGTTTCACTTGACTTTTCTGTAATTCGCCGCTCCATTTGAGTCCATCCTTTACGGGCGGCCCTTTCATGGCTCTTGCACTCTTTCTGACGGTTCAACCGGGATCACTGTCAACACGTTCTCAGGAAAAGTTTCAGATGTCAAAGTGGCGTTAGTGCTCTCCGTGAATGGCGGCCGCACTGCGACTGATATAGATTTTTCCTTTAATACCAGACAGAACTCGCGGTCTCCTCCCACCATCCACATTGTCACTCACATCCAGACTGCAGCGCTTTCCCCCAACCACCACGATGGACGAAGAATCGCAAAAAATCAATCGGAGAGACAGTGAGTGTCTTCCTTTTTTCAGTCCTACTGCATTATCGATGACAATGCGCCATACAGCAACCTCTAACGGAGATCATAACGACGGACTCGGTACCATACCCTCACCTGCGTATATCTCTCCGGCCATAGACAAAGAAGCACGAGGACTGGAGGCAGAGGGTGAGTGTTCTGCTCTGTACTGCTTCTCGACAACCAAGCGTCGTACAGCAATCTCCGAGAGGAATCATGACGATGAAGCAGGTGCCAAAATCTGGTCCGTCTACATCTCTGAAGCAGACAAATACGACAAGGCGTTAGTCGAAAGCTGGAAAAGCGACATGGATGGAATGTTGATCTTTGTGCGTGTTCAGGAGTTCTTTTCTATGTCGTATCTCAAGCCGCAACTAGGCCGGTCTTTTTTCTGCGATTTTATCGGCCTTCCTCATCGAGAGCTATAAAAGTCTCACACCGGACTCGGAAGACCGTATGGCCACTCTTTTAGGTCAAATATCCACCCAATTATCAGGGATAGCCAACGGCACCCGTATCAATATCCCTCCCCCTGAACCATTCGTGGTTTCTATCTCATCTCTGGTCTGCAACTTGCTCTGGTTCATCAGCTTGGGACTCAGCTTGTCCAGCGCCCTGATTGCAACCTTAGTTGAGCAGTGGGCGAGGGATTTCAGGTACAAAACCGACATGCGTTCCTCACCTGTCATCCGGGCTCGCATCTTCGCGTACCTTTATTACGGTCTCAAGCGATTCAACATGCATGCTGTGGTGGATCTCATTCCATTCTTACTGCATGCCTCTCTGGTTCTGTTTTTTGTAGGGCTGGTTGCATTCCTGGTTCCGGTGAATCGGGATGCGATGATCTTGTCGTTGATTCTGCTGGGTATCTTGCTGTTTGTGTACGCCGCCCTCACAGTATTTCCCCTTCTTTATCACGACTCTCCATACAAAACTCCCCTCTCGGCTGGCTTGTGGCGTATCGTGCAACACCTCCGAAACTTCGACCCTGTGGCGAAAGTCAGCAGGCCATCCCCTTCAATGGTAGACGCCATGAATGAAGCTGCTACTCGGTCATCCCTTGATCGCAATGAGCGTGACTTCCGCGCACTCTGCTGGACAGTCAAATCACTGTCAAATGACGTTGAACTCGAGCCCTTTCTCGAAGGCATACCAGATGCTCTTCACAGTTCCGGCCCGCACGGACGCCGAAGGGCCTATGACAAGCAAATCGAGATTCTTGTCCAGGACTCAAATGTTCAGCTACTCAAGCGAGCGGAGAGCTTTCTTCGAGACTGTCATAGCAGTTTGCTGAAGCCGGAGACACGGATGCAACGACACATCACTGCGCTGCAGGCCCTATGGGCAATTGCTGCCGCTCTCCCAACCACCGGCCACCTGATGATTGGATCCTCAGCACAATTTGACTGGTCTCTAGTCCGGCAATCTGTACCAATGGAAGTCGACCGCTTTCAGATTTCTGCTCGTGCAGCGCTATACCTCAATGTTGTCATAGCGTTGTTGAGCGAGATAGATGCTCACCTCCAGGTCATCACCGAGATAGAGCGAGGACTGCTTCCAAGGGGCGGTTACACACAACAAGTGCTTCTCAAGTACCGCTCGCTCACTGAAGGAATGCAGTCGAGTGCAACCAGATTGAAGATTTTTATCTCCCAATCCCGGAAGTGGGAAATTGCCATTGAACAGTCGCTGCTTCGGATGGCATCCGAGGTCGAAGGTCTTGTCCCGAGTCTCAACACGAATGACATTGGCCGTTGCCCCTCAGTTGCTGAGCTTGCATCCAACTGTCACAAAACTCGTTCCGCGTTGCAATCCCTCCGAAAAATACTCATCCGCATTGAGCACATTGTTCATGTTGACTTCTTAAGCAACGCTGCCGCCCAGAAACCCCGATCCTATCAGTTCGAGGCAACCGAGTACCTCTTCACATCCCACATATCATCTCAGGACGAATTCGAAGGAGCTTTATATTCCAAAGCATTCGACGCGATTGTTCTCAAAGAGGAAAACTTCGGTACAAGAATATGGCATCATTGCGATGAAGTTTTGGGGACCTTGCTCTCGCTCATCCTTAGTTGGGACCACGTCGGCGGAATGGACAATGATGTTAGGCATGTTCCAGGGCAACTTGGACCGTATCTTTCACACCAACCATATGGTACACAGTCTTCTATATTGCAGAAGTGCAATAAGTTGCGGTTGTGCCACTGTTTGATGGCACAGATTGACCGAATACCCCTCCATAATAACTGGGTTATACGCGGGATGTGGCATGTTGCATTTGCAATGGTGGGACATTATCCTCAGCATGCTGACGAGCTTGTGAGAACGTGGAAGGTCGACCCAGAACTATCCCGCTATCCGCAATTGTTGGAACAGATCTTGGGGACATTACTTCGGCGTTTTTTCTCCGGGAGCTCCCCAACACCGGAAATGGCTTCCGTAGTGCGCCCAACCGTTTCCCTCATTCAAACTTATGCGTTGAACACGATGTTTCTCGAGCCATCGGAGTTGCGCAACTGGAAACTTGAAGCAGATATACTCATCCCGCTTCATCCCTTTTTTGCAAATTTTCAATCAGAGAATGCTGATCCTGTAACCTCGATATCTATTTTGGATCTCCGCATGAGCATTCTCTCTAACTTCATGGGTGGATTCCACGACAATGAACTCCCTTACTTTGGCATAGAGACCTTGAGGATGCTGACCCGGTTCTCCCCGGAGCCCCCGGGTGTCAGTGCTTCGCTGCAGGTGTGCTTTGCCGAAAGTTGGAATGTCGTGATCAGAACCATGGACGCAAGATGGCGATCCGAGATGGGACAGAGTATAGTATTCGACTCAGATCTGTTTTTCGCCTATCGAGCGCAGCTTACATCACAGGACAACAGCCAATTTTGTTGGCTGAATGATCCAAAGGCTGTGGAAATACTCTTCAAAGGGTGGGATTTGTGGGGGGAGAGGGAACCGGAAAATGCCGCACAGTTGAACAGATTTAAAAGGGTCATACTCAAGGGAGTGCTAGGTAACGGAGTTGATGCTCAAAGGGGAGACGCTGATGAAGATCGAGATATAGCCGAAGTAGTTGATGAGTATACTCATTGAACGCGTCTACTTCAGTAAATTTAATTTCCAACGATTTTGCAAGAATGAAAGGATTTTAAAAATCAATAAAGTCGTCTCGTGTAATAGACGCTTTTAAATTGCAGTGGATTAGGGAGGCGTCTCTGTATGCACTGTACGAAGTAGAGAATAAAAACGCGTCGAGGTTTAAACGACGCGTTGTTGTGGTGTGTGTACGCGATTGATGCGAATGATGTAGTGCCACGTTATCCTGCTTGGCCGGCTCCACGGCTTTCAAGTCGCCTCCCTACTCCTTCTCCTTCCCACTCGTCAAAGACTCGACACTTCTTGCCACTCTTATCCTACCTTCTACTCCCTCTAATCCCCAGAAAATCTCTAGTAACTCGCCGATACAAAACAAAAACAGAATGGGCACCGCACAAAGCACCGTCAGTTCGCCCCAAACGCTCCTCACCGCCGCAGCGCTCGCCGTCGACGGGGCTGTCGCTGTTGGATACACCGTCTCCGCATCCTCGTCTCCTTCGTCGTCGTCGTCGGCGGCGGGCGAGAAGGCTAAATTGAAGAGCAAGAAGAAGAAAGGGCGGGAAGGACGGCGGCGCGGTGGGAGTCTTGCCTGTGCCTGTGCCTTCGTCTACAACCATCGGCTCCAACGCGGCGTTGACACCGACCCAGGCGAAACAAAAACCCAAGCGCAAGGACGCTAACCGCTGGCCCCGCGGGTGGGGAGAGCAAGAACTACGGGTGGAGGGGCGTCGGGCTCCTGAGCCCTTGGCTCCCCCGGGCGAGGTGAAGGAGCAAGTACGATGATAAGCACGAGACGCGCCGCCCGGGGGTGGATGAGTGAGGGTGCTTTTGCTTTTGCTTTGCTCTTCGTCTCTGTTTTTTCCTTGATTCTCGCTTGACTTTCGGCGGTTTTTCTTTCTTTCGTGGCGCTCATATACGAGACTTTCCTCGACTCTTTCTTCCTTCCTTCTCCGCTTTCATCTTTCTCCTTCCTCTCCATCTCGCCTCGGCATCCGGTCAATCTGCTTTTCTTTACCACCCTTCCTGGGTGTGCACGTACCCCTGGGTTGAATCGCCGGTCTCTTCTGTACGTGTGCAGGGAGCCGCGCAGACGCCGGTGCAGCGCATTCCTTTGTTTCTTCATCCGTGTTTCCGTCTTCAACGGGCGACTAATCTCGAGTCCCTGCGTCCGCACATGCGGCTGACGCGGCACTTATTCTTTGAGTTTGATCACACCTCAATACACTAGCGACTCGTGTAGGAACGTCGCTTAACATCAACAGTGTCTGAAAATGCGAGATCTATCTGTTTTGTCCGAAAGATTCGGTCATCGATGAATTGCTGCTCTGTTGTGGCGCCGTCGCTGCCTCAAACATGGAATGAGTCCTAAATTCATCGTTGATCATTGCCAACCTCAGCCAACATCTTTCGGGCTCTCGATTTAGCAAAGCCATCAAGATATCCGACCTAGAATTGCAGTAACAAGTGTAAATCGATGCTCAAAACCATGTTTCGGGGACAATTTACTGCCTGACTCGGAGTTGGGTCTGGATTGAAACAGGCCAACATCCAGGCTATGGCGGCCTCAAAGTGTTATTTTCTCGCTTGGGTTAGCTTGATTGTTGATTTGTTCACTGGTGTCGCGCTGAACGCGTAAAGCAATTAACGCGTTGTTGTGGCGTGTGTACGTGATTGATGTCTGATCGTACTCATCAACGATCAAACCTCCTCGTCCTTCCCAGTGCCCACCACAATCATCCCGAGCCATGCGACGACAGAACCCACTGGAAATACAGGAACTTCTGGATATATGCATCAGCCTAATCGCCGATTCTACCTCCGACCTCCTTGCCTGCTCTCTGGTTGCTCATTTATGGGTGAATTTCGCCCAAGCACATCTGTTCCGGTCGCCAGGATTCACCCATGGCGATCGCGACAAGCTCCCTGGATCCAACCAGCGCGTCAAGCAATTCCACAACGCACTCACTGCTTCTCCACACCTGGTGCACCACATTCGCCATCTGCGTCTCACCGCCGGCCCTCTAGAATCCAAATCGCTCGAGAAACTGTTCAGCATCGACTTCCCCCACGTGGAAACTCTAGCTCTGCGAGTCGTGACGATCGAACCTCAGAAATTCGAGCATCTAATGCTCCCGCAGCCAAGTCTCACATTTCCCTCCATTCACCGCCTCATCCTAACCGTCAAGGGCCCGTTTTCGACCTGTACCGATTTCCTACAACGCTTCCCTTCCTCAATTCAACACCTCGAAATCGGATTCGACCAGGCTGCGGAACGTGCGCTGAGTCATAGCGTTTCGGACGCTGTTACGCGTAGTATGCGGCTGAAATCGCTGCGCGTGGGTATCTGGGTGTACGGGAGGATTCGGCAGGACGGTAGATGCTACTCAGGCTGGCCTCCGACGCCCCATATTCCCTTCGAGCTATCCGAGTTGGAGGCTTTTCATATTGACCCGGGATTACCGATTCGTTGGGATCTCATGGGCTCTTTCAATGAGATTCAAGTACTTGACTTTGATGTGACGGTGTGTTTATGCTCGTTGACCAATTCGTCTTCCCTCCTAAACACTCGTTGTTATAACCACAGATGAAAACACCCACACTCGACGTTCCCAAGATCTTTCCCGCCGTCCGCATCCTGCGTATCCGCCACGGCGGCGCAGACAGATATAGCGCCCCACCGATGATACATCCCACTCTCGCAACTCTCACACGATGCAAACGTCTTCATACTTTCCGGCTGCAGCTTCAACACGATCATTACGCCAAGTGCCACCAGCTTGATGGCCTCTTGAGCGAGATGCTCGAGGATGTGGCGGCGCCGCTCTCGTTAGTTGAGTTTGAGTTTGACGTGATGCGGGTACCGTTGGAGAACAGCTTTCCGAGGCTGGTTGGGTTAGGGTGGGAGAAGGTGAGCAAGCTCGGGATGCGTTGCGTGTTTCGTGACTGATTTTTTCTTACCTCTCTTTTTCTTTGTGTAGTTTCGCACTGTCTGGGTTGGGTATTCCGGGGAGTCACAGGCTGCTCTGCGATGGCGGGTGAGTTTATGAATTCTTCTGGTCTCGATGATATCTGGTGGGATTTAGCTCACAATTTCGGCAGGAATTGGTCGATGGATTGTGAATTTTTTCGATGTTACACGCTTCTGTGAAACCGTTCGAGGAATGTAGCAGATGTGAGGTCATTAATGACTTTCAGTATCATGATTGAGCGAGTACTTGGACAGAAATGAATTCAACATCGAATCGAGCACGGCCTTCTGTTGCTTAGTCGACGCAAAGGGAGATATACTAAGCCTCTGGGGTGGTGGTCCGCACCTGCATTCAGTTCCATGAAGCTGGGAAGGTGAACCTGTTCGATTCGGGATCCCAGGCATGCCCACCGTTTCTTCTCGCTTTTTGTGCATGTTGTTGAGCGTGTAGGTCCGCATCCGATTGTCAAGATATTCGAGTTGTCGGCGATTTAAGTAAGGGAATTTAACACCATCCACGACGACTGGAATTAAAGACGAGACTTCAGACTCGGACAACTGGAAATGGATAACTCTAAATCGCTGTGCACATGTGCGGAACAGATCTTAGAGAAGCTTCGTAGCGGTGGTCCGCACCTTCCCCCTGTCTGAAGTTTGCGGCGAATACGAATACACAGCGGTGAGCTCCGCCCGTTCGATTCGGGCTACCAAGTCTGTCAAATACTTGAAGTCGAGTGTACTTTTTGCGCTTCATTTTCGGTCGATTCGGAAGGAAGGAAAGGCGGGGTAGCAGTTGAGTATGTTCAGAGATTCGTATTTGCACTCTGTTCTGAAAAGCTTGATAGAATAAGCAACTCTTCAATTGAAGTCAAATACGGAAATGAGGAACAAGTTGGTTTTGAATTCCGAACCGAGTAGCGCGCTGTAGGTATCTGAAGGATGTAATGGAGGCGCGTGGGAGCGGTGGTACGGACTTTCATCCAGTGCCACGATATTTCTGCGGGCATTAATAGCAGGTGAACCTGTTCGATTCGGGATCTGCATGTGTCGGGAAGCGGAGCTAATTTTTTTCTTCTTCTCCTTCTTGTGAATTCTTCTCTTCAAAATGTTCGGTCTTCATGATATTAAGTTCGATCAACTCAAGAGCACGGCGATTGGCAGGCAACGACTGAAATCGTATTCGGACTCGGGTCAGTGAATTACCGATGAATCTCTCTGCGAATGAAGAAGCCTTGGTAGCGGTGGTCCGCCCCTTTCCCTAGTCGCTGAATAACATTGATAGATACAGGGTTAGTGAGGTGCGCCCGTTCGATTCAGGTTGCCGAGCTTGGTCCAGACAAGTGTATCTTTTTCGTCCTCGGGCTGATGTGTTCAAGGGGTTGCGTTTACTCTAGGATTGAGTGCTTTGAATACTGCAGGCCTGGAAACGAGAGTTGACAGGGAAGGGAGATATCCATCGAGATGAGTACTACGGTGTTTTTTTCGGTTTAATTCGAACGAGAAAGTATGACTGACTTGTCTACAGAGGTCTCGATTCCAACAATACTACTCGGCGGTCGTGGATGGCCCACGTCTTCACAGAATTGCACACAATAGCGACGAGTAAATTGTTGAAGATAACCTGTTCGATTCGGGGCCGGTTTGTGTGAGTTGTTGTGGACGGAGAATCTTTTTCGTTCGAGAACGTGTTGGTCCGTCGACTGGAGATACTTTAGTCTTTACTTATTTGAACCTTGAGTTCGCTTTATTCGCCTTTTCCTTTGCTTGTGGTCGCTGCGGCGGGGAAGTTGCCGTTAGGATCGCTTACCCTCAGAAAATTCGATTTCAACAATGCTCGGTGGTGGTTGGTCCACCTCTTCGCAGAATTGGACACGATCCCGACGAGTAAATTGTCGAAGATTGCCCGTTCGATTCGGGGGCCGGGCTTCGATTGTGATGCATTGGGAGAGTGTCGTTTTTTTTTTTTCCATTTTCTTGCACCGGGACTCACGGAATAGATTTGGTTTATGTTGTTAAACTGTTTCACTTCCGAATGAAGGTGATCCTTCCTTCCTTATCTATTTACTTCGCAGCTGGTGAGATTTGAGTTGGATTTGAGGATCTTGTTTTTATCTTGGGATTCTTTTGTGAACCGGTCCGGGTTCGTTCAACTTCGCACCATATGGTCCACTCAAAAAGCTCGTACTTGATACTTAGATCGTGGCCCTATACGAGAAGCTGGCTAGCGGTGGACCGCGCCGTCGCCGTATAATCGCTGTAACCGAGATTAACTCAAACCTGGAGATGCCCCGCTCGAGCTGGGATGCCGAGCCTGAGCAGCGATCATGTAATTTTTCGAGCGTTGAGCTTCTGAGAGGGAAGGTGGGAGGTTAGATATGCCTGTCAATGTGTTTTGTGGCTTCAATGACGACTCAGCATTCCGATAGATGTAGTACACCGAATCGACCAACGCGTTGCAGGTATCTTACTAGGCCAACGGATATATGAGAAGTGCTTGGGAGCGGTGGTCCGTGCCTTCCTTCAGTTGCTTGAAAATAGTAGTCTTCGTGATATAGGCCAGAAGGTGAACCTGTTCGATTCGGGATCCCAGGAATAGTCGGTGAGACCTTTTCCCGCTTTTTAATTTCGTTTATTATTCTTCCCGTTGAGGACGACACTCTCTTCAGTTAGGAACGAGAGCGAACCGCGTTCGAGTTCGAATAACTCAGATCGGATGCTGAGCGTATCAGATTCAGACTGTTGTGGCCCCAATTCTGTTCGATTCAGGATTGAGGAGCCCTTTGTGGTAGTTGTGGACACCTTTTTTGCGTGTGCAGTAGGGGTAGGGTCGAATCAAGTGGTAGATGACAATGATAGTACTGAGGAATTGTGATACTTCACTTGCATTTGTTCAAATTGTGACACGCAATCCAAGCGTAAAGGATTCGGCGAAACTCAATGAAGTTTCAAAGTAAGTAAATTTTTACAACGTGTGACCGATGCGTTGCTGCGGTGTGTGAGCGACGACGCGGCTCTAGACTGTACGATACCTACCTCCTTCAAGTTGGGACTGATCATCCAGCTTATTCAAATGGCTCTTGCTCCGTTCAAGTCGGGACTGAGGCCTGTTCGAATACATAGCTTGTTTTGTTTTGGCATTTTAATTTCTTTCTTTGACTAGCGCGGTAGGCGTAGATGTTACAAGGGTATGGAGTTAGGTGGTGGTTGGTATTGCTGTGATGCTCAGAAGTTGTCAGTGATCAAACAAGTAAGTATTCAAGAATCAACACATCCAACGATTCTGTGAGCTTGTAGCTTGAAAAGAATCAAGTCATTTTGTGTAACTGACACGCCAGTGCAATATATTAACGACGGCCTTCTGCACGCTGTACGAAGTGGGAAACTAGAAACGCGATGACCAGCAACGACGCGTTGTTGTGGTGTATGTACGCGATTGATATTGATGATCTACTGATGTAGTGCCACGTTTCCCCGGCACACTCTTTCCGTACGCCGACTGCGCTCCGCTTTCAAGTCGTCGTCCCACTCCTTCGTCCTTCCCACTCGTCTCGTCATCGACACTCCTTGCCACCCTTATCATACCCTCCACACCTATAATCCTCATAAATCCCAGCTAGCCGACTCAAAACCCCCACAAAGTCGAAAGCCAAAAAGCCAAAACAGAATGGGCACGACACAAAGCACCCTCTCCTCCCCAGAAACGCTCCTCACAGCCGCAGCGCTCGTCGTCGGCGGGGCGGTCGCTGTTGGGTACACCTTCTCCGCCTCCGCGTCTTCCTCAGCTCCTTCGTCAGCGGCCGGTAAAAGCAAGAAGAAGAAAGGCGGCGCGAAACCTGGGAAGGACAACGGCGCGGTGGGGTTTTTGCCCGTGCCCGTTCCTAACTCTACGTCCCCCGACGCTCCATCCTCTGCGACTACCGGCGCTGCGACACCCGCCCAGCCGAAGAAATCCAAGCGCAAGGACACTAACAAATCCTCGCCAGCGGACTCGACCTCGACATCCACCCCGCTCGTCACGGCACCTATACCCTCTTCCTCCCTCCCGGGAACGTTTGCCGCCGACGACGCAGACGGCGACGCACAGGACTTGAAGCCGAAGGTGAAGGCGCATTCGAAGAAACGGAGGAACGGGGGTGCTGCTGCATCCACTCCCACCGCTTCTACCACGGCAGCGGCAGCAGGCGAGGCAGGGACGCCTACGCCCCCCGCTATCGTACCCGCCTCTGTGGTTGCGCCGGGGAAGAAGAAGTCCAAGGGGAAGAAGAAATCCTCCACCTCCACCACGGCGGCTGCCCCCGCGGGTGGGGAGAGCACGGACGACGGGTGGACGCGCGTCGGGCCTGGGCGAGGAGGCGATACGACGACCAGCGCTAGTGCGAGTCAGCCGCCGAGTTTGAGCGTTACTGAGGAAGAAGAGGCGATGGAAGAAGAAGAAGAGGCAGAGGAGATCCCGTTGCCGGGTATGCGCGTAAGGGATCGACCGCCGAAGAGGCCGTTGGCGGAGAGGTTGTTGCCGAAGGCGAGGAAGACGGGTGTGGACGAGTGAGTGTTTCTCTACTTCTTTTGTTTTCTTGCGTTCTTGCGTTCTTTTATCTTCGTCAGTTCTCCCTTGCTCTTCGTTTTCGTCTTCATTTTGTCTCGATTCTCCCTTCGTTTTCTTTTTTCTTCCTTTCTCCACACGGTCCTTGCGCCTTGGCTTTGCCCATCCCACCGGATTCTGGCTAGTGTCTTGGTCTCTTGCTTGCTCTGTTATCTTACACCCGGTCGGGTCGCCGTCTCTCCCTCGAGGCTTTCGTCCAAAATGGCGTCAAGTGGACCCGCTGTCGATGTCTTTGTCTCCATTCTCTCCACTTCTTCTTCGTTCTCTTGAGGGCTCTTCCTCATTCTTTTCGCATCTCCGCCCATGTCCATACGCGAGCGGCGGCGAGGCTGGGTGTTTGGACTCGTAAGGGCGTTTCCTCGTCGACACACCGCAGATACCCAAATCGTTTTTTTGCTCTCTTTGCGTTCGTTGTCGTGCCCTGCCACGGCACTCACTCAGCTGGGGTTCTTCCAATCGTTCTTGTTCTGCCTTTCCTTTACGTCTTCTTTTCAGCCCATTCCCGGGTATTCGCATTCCCCTTGGGCCTCGACCTAAGTATGGGTACTTGGCGTGGGATTGCCCGCCTTGACAATCGTCTTTGGATGTACCGCGCTCGCTGTTTCTGACAAGGAGAGTTGGTGGTGGGGGCGGGTCGTGTACGCGCCCCGGGAGGTTTGGGCGTGGTCATCTCTTTCAGAGGCCAGGGCTAGCTGGAGGCAGACTTGCGAGAGAGGTTTCTACGCTGCGCTTACCTTCTACGTCCCCTCGTCATTTACCGACGAGGACGATGTCGATGTCGATGGTCGGCTTCGGCTTCTCCGCTGGTCGTCAAGTCGCATCTGCTGCATTTCTTTCTTTCTTTTTCTCACTTCATTCGACATCGATCGCCTTGACCCGTTGTGCTTGCTATGTACATAGATGCATGCTTACATACCTCTCGTCTTCTCGCCTTCTACTCACTTTTTCCCTCTTTCCTGCTGTGCTCTTCCTCGCTTTCTATCTGTCGCAGACTCCCCTGCCGTCCTTCCTGGTGCCGCTCCTGGCATGCGAGGATTACTAGGACTCGATCCCTTTCTCCTTCTTCCTTGCTTTGATCTTTCTTCTTCCTTTCATTTCATCAATTCTTCAATCTGCTTTTCTTCAATGCGAGGCTCGTTCGTTCACGTTGCCGATACGCGCTACCTATGTCCTGACCTCTCCCCGAGCCGTCGTCTCTCCCCGCTTCTCCTGTCTTCTGTCCGTTTCTGTCATCGTATGTGGCTTGTATGAGCCTATCGCTGGCTTGCCACTGCGTCTGCGTCTATACCGGTTCTTTCTTTCTCTGATTTTTCCCCTGCCTTGTCGTCTTCCCTTCCCTTGACGTCCTTCTCTTTCTCTTTCTTTCTTTCTTTCCCTCATTCCTCTCAGATCTTCTCATCTTCCCATCCTTCCTTCCTCTTTTTCTCTTTTTCTCTTCTCCTTTCTCTCTCCCCCCTCCTTCCTACCTTACTCATCTTCATTTACAGCATGCTCCCAGCCTCCTCCCCAGACTACCCCGCCCTCGCGCGCGTCATGCGCGTCGTCCCGGGGTCTTCATCCACTCGTCAGCAACCGCAAGTAGAAGACGAAGAAAGCGACGACGCTGAGGCATCGGGACATGACGACCCCCTCACAGACGCGGAGGTGCAGGCGGCGTTGCGCGCGGTGGACGAGGCGGATGAGATGGAGCGACGGGCAGGGGTTAGTGGGGTAGAAGGCGGTGAGGAGCGGGAGGAGGAGGGAGAGTGGGGGTTCGTGCCTGTTAGGCGGAAGGGGGCTGGTGAGTTGTGTGTTTTTTAGGTTTCGTTTCTCTGCGTTCTCGTTCTTGGGGTGTCGAGGATGTACGTGGCGGCGGGGTTGGTCGTCGTTGGTAACTGGCCGCGCTTTCTTGTTTCTTTCTCCGCTGCGTGCCTCGACGATGGCGGACCGCGTTGTTGGGGACGTTTTGGCGAGGCTGAAGGGGATGTCTGTCTATCAGCATTCCCGTCGTGCGTCGCGCGTCGTCCGTGGATCGGGGCATACGAGTAGATGTCGGTGTTTTGGGGGATGCATATGCCTTCAATTGAGCTAGGAACGGGGACAAGGAGGAGGTCGATACTGGTATCAATAACGCGGGACGCGGGTGTCTTGGCGTTTGCGTAGGGATGGATGACTGATTGAGGAGGGATGGGTGTCATCTCAGGGTATTTTGGTCGGAGGAGACGAGATAACGCGAGACGAGACGCGACACCCCGGCGTGCGTGCGCGTAGGGCCACCGTATCGTGTCGTATGGTGATATGGTCGGGATTGTGGTCTTGAGGCAGGATGTAGAGGGGCGGGTCAAGGTGGCGGGGATATCCCGACGATGAATCGCTCAGGTCTGTGCTCGTGACACGGGCTGGGATTGCCGTACTTTCGTGCTCGCTGTTGCCTGCGGCTAGGCGCTTGGGACGAGCATGTTTCTTCGTTGGCGACTATCGGGGACGATATACGCACGCCGCCTGAGTACCGGCGTCTTAACGGGCGATGGGCCGGGCCTATCGTGCTTTCGTGCATCCACGAGCCGGGAATGAGGGTGTTCCTTCGTTACATGCACGCCGTTGGACACGAGCGTGTCAACGAGCGGGATCGCAGTGTATCGCCTGCGAGGCCGTATCTTCCTCCGTGCTTCGTTGAGCGTTGCTGTCATCGTCTCGTCCTCGCCCTCGAGCTATCTCTCTTTCTTCCTCTCCCAGCCCTTTACCAATTACTGACTCTTCTTCTTCAGCTCAATCACGTCCCGCAGGCGCCTCGTCTTCCTTCAGCAGTAGCACACCTTCAGGTCGGTTCTCCTCCTCCTCCTCCTCCCCTCTCTTCTCCTCCTCTCTCCTCTTTTCTTTCTCTTCTCCTCAATTGCTCTTCTTCCTGACTCACTAACACTGTTGCTCTAGGCTCCGGCACCGGCGCGCAGTCGAAGAAAAACGCCAAGAAGCGGGAGGCGGCGAAAGCTGCCAAGGCGGCGCAGGAGGAGGCGCAAAAGGCTGCGTTGAAGGCGCATCGGAGGGGGCTGGAGGCGGAGAGGATGAAGGGTGAGTGATTCTTCTATACTTTGAGCTTTGTGGGCGCGTGGTCCGAAGGGGCGCTGTGCGCGCGGATCGAGCGCCAGGGCAGGCGGAGGTGGCTGTAGACTCGCAGGGATGTACGAGTGGTCTCCCATTCGCCTTGTCCTCCGCAGCCATGGTCCATCGCTCGTATGGACGGAACTTTTCCCGCATCCACGCCGACCCTTACCCCGATCCTCTCCATGATCATTCTACTCCACTCCGTCTCCTACCGCCACTAACTAAACCCACATACGACAGCCCAATCACAAGCCGCCAGCAAGGCGTCTGGTAACAACAAAGTCGGCGGGGGGATGACGGCGAGCGTGGATGCGGGTGGGAGGTTGGTCTGGGATTGACCGGGTCCGGCGGGCGAGGAAGATTCATTAAGTCGTGCGTCCGTACCGAGTCCCCGGATATGGAGGTCCAGCGGAGGAATGAAAGCCACAAAAAATCCATCAGTTATTACATATCGATAAGTACAGTATCTTACTTTAGTTCTTTTCTTTCGGTTACACCGTTCTCTTCTTGCATTTTCGTTTCACTCTTTGGGTGGTTTTTTGGATACATACTATGCGTCTACAGTGAGTACATTTGGAAACTCACATCACATCGGGTGGTTGGCCGTTGATCATTTCGACCTGGATCCAAGCGAGATATAACACAGCAATGGCCGCCTGGCGAAATGGCATCGCGTCTGACTACGATTTGCAGTTATCAAGTTTGCAATGTAATCAGGAGATTGCAGGTTCGACCCCTGCGGTGGTCATGTTAGGAATCTGCGTGTCTTTTTTCCATTTGTTTTTCGTTTTTCGTTTTTCCGTTGCATCTCCGGAAAACCTGTCGATACTCCTTACAACGAATCTTTTCATATATTCAAATGGCGCAAGGGCGAAAGAAAGCAAACGGCAATGGCATTTATTTATGATACAAATGCAAATGCAAATGCGGTCAACTCGAAATTTGTGCTTTGTGTGTTATGTACAGGTATGTACTCGTATATGAATAGGAAGATAGTAAAGAGCGTGCTGTGACGATGATAGAATAGAATAGCAAGTGGTCTAAGTTAACAATTTGTACGAAGGAAACGGTGATGGTATGTATGGTTCGGAGTTATCGTGAGAGGCATATGTATTGTACTGTGAGAGCGATGGACGATGGGATGCGGGTGATGAGATGCCGGATGGGATATGTGCGAGCGAGACAAAGAGATGATGTGCAGATACAAAGCAAAGCAGTGCGACGTGACGTGAAGTGAGCGAGCGATGGTTAAGGGTGGGGTAAGATAGATAGATAGGATAGATAGGATAGATAGCAGGCGGTGATAATGGTAGGATCGTCATAGACGATAGATGATGGAGGAAGCGAAACACTGCTGAACGAAACGAAAGAGTCAAGGAAACTCACCCCCGTCCCCTCGTTGTCGGCGGTGTACCGCGCCACGCCCACGCGCTGCCTTCGCTAGCGCTCGTGGAGCGGTATCTGAAACCTGGCTGGGGCTCGCGAGATTGTCCGGCATCGAGTCCCCCTCGTCCGCCGCTCATGCGATGTGAAGAAGCAGAAGACGGGTCGGCGGAGGTGGATGCCGACGACGATTCAGCGACAGAGATCGTATGTATCGGGGGAAGGGTGACCGCCACAGTCGAAGAACTCGCACTCGTCAAAGCATCCCCTCCTCCTCGATGAGGACTGCCACTACGTGCTTCGATTTCGCCCGTCGCGCGGCGTTGCGGATGCGGGTGCTGCGGGCGGTGCGTAGTAGTAGCCGGCGGGTACGATGCGCGAGCGCGCGGGGGGTGCGGGCGGTGTGGTGAGGGAGGAGATGCAGAAGGCGATATCGGTGGTGGTGCCGCTGCCGGACCGCCCTCAGGGGAACGCGAACGATGACGGGGTGGAGAGCGGGAAGAGGAAGCCAGGGCGCGCGATGCCGGGAACGCAGACGTGCGCCCTGGAGCGCCTGCGCGTAAGGATTTTTTGACGGGTCGGGGGATTCGCCTCTTCCTCCTTCGTGTGCATCTTCTATCTCGCGTTTGCGTTTGCTGTTGTTCTTCATGAGATCGATGCTGACGCTGAGCTCGGAGCGAACGAGCCGGGTGGCGGTTACCGCGCCTCCTCCTCCTCCTCCCCCGCCTCTGCCGCCGCCACCGTGAAACCCCGATGAATACGGTGGAGGGAGTGACGAAGGGATAGATAGCGTCGTAGGGGTCGCAGATGAGGCGGAGGAGGTGAAGGACGAGAGGGAGCCAGCGCTTGTGCGGCCGGTTGAGGGGGCGAGAGAGGAGGAGGAGGTCGAGGCGGAGTACGTGCCCATACCCATTCCGCCTTGACCTTGCACTTGACCTTGACTAGGACCTTGGCCTTGAGATCCGATGCCGCCGCCACTCGCACTGCCGCCGCCAGCGTTCCCATGACTCGAATATGTAGTTGTTACTGGTATCGAGGGAGAGGAGGAGGAGGAAGAGTGAGGAGGGAATGCGTCGCCTCCGGTACCCCATGACCCCTGGCCTACCGGGAAGGGCTGATGGCCTGCGGATGATGATACCTCGGGATGTGATGAGACGCTACCCGTGCGCCGTGCGCGAGTTTGGATCGGGGAGGCAGAGCCGGATACAGAGCGCGCGTGGATCTCAGAACTTGAAGAAGGATGCGTAAATGTAGGGGGCAGGGAACCCGATCCAGGCGGCGGCGCTCCATGAATTTGCTGCTGCTGTTGCTGGGTGTATTGAGGGAGGGAGCCGCTGCTGCGGTGGTGCAGGACGGGCGAGATCGTAGGAGCAGCAGCAGAGGTAGAAGTCGTAGGCGAGAAGCTGGGACGGCGGGCATGCGTCACGTTGGGGGAGAAGCTGGATGAATGAGGGTGTTGCTGCTGCAGGTGAGGCGAATGCGTGGGTTGGTGGAGATGCAGCGACGGTGGGATGCCGCCCGACGATGACGAGGGACCAGCGAACGATGAGGTGCTTGGAGAGGCAACGAACGATTGCGTGCCGCCGGGGGCGAAGGATTGTGGTATAGGAGCGGTAAATGCCTGGGGGGCGTACGGCGAGTGCGGGGAATGTCGGGGATCGAAAGGTTGCGGCGGGGCGATGAAGGGAGGTGGGTATGCGGTCGCGGGGAGGAGATGTGGGGGGAGGGGATGCGATGCGAGAACGTGGGGTGGGAGGCGATAGACGTAGTCTTCGAAGGCGTGGATGCGGGAGCGAAGGGCGTCTTCTAGCATGTCGACGCGTCTGTGGAGAGCGTCGTATTCGGCTCGGGGAACATATTTCTCTGTACTGGAGAAAAGCGTCAGTGTATTCGACGAAATTTGGGAGAAAATAGGTTAGAAGAAAGGTATTCAAGGTATCAAACGCGACGCGAATGAGAAATAGCATCCAGCAGCAGACATCCGAGACGATTTCTCAGAACGAATGCGTTGGGATTTGAAAGAAAAGAGGTGAAAGACAACCAAGTAACACGACGAAAAGGTCAGCACTCGAATCGCTGAGATATAATGAGAGGAACAACCTTCGACAGACTCTCTCGGAACGAATGACAAAAACGAAAAACACGAAAATGCGACACTCACGCAGGCTCAACGACATTCCACTGACACTTCGCCTGGTCCCCCCTCCTCACACAAGGTGCACACGGCTGCGTCCTAATAAGCAGCGTAACAACTTCACGTCAGTCATTCGGAAAAGGATCAAATAGATAGATGGATGGGATTCACCTGTCGCACCGGATCTTCCGCCGCTTGCACTCTAGCACCACCGTCCCGAGATGAAGATGAGATGCATGCCAACTACGACGGAGTAGACGCACCGGTACAGCTCAACGCCTGTCTGCGGCGTTTCTTCTTCGGCGGCTCTGCGTCACCCGAGGGGTCGCGCTCGTCTGCGTCCGAGTCGGCGTAAGAGGACGGGGGGTAGCCTGGGTGTGCGCTGAACGTCATCATAGGCATAGGCATGGTCGGGGTGGAGAGCGTAGGCGTCGGGAAGGCGGTCGACTCCATCGCAGCGGGCGGCGGGAGGTACGGATGCAGCGTGCGGATGCTCGGCAGCTGCGGCCCGGCGGGACGCCCCGGCCGCTGTTGCTGCATGATCACGTCGACGTTTCGCAGCGCGTGAGCGCAGAAACCAAAAAGCGAATTGGGAATTGGGCACTGGGTTTATATGGGATCTGTGTTGGGGGCGAAATCTGTTATGGTTAGTCCGCCCCGGGTCATATTCTGTTTGAATCTGAGTGTTTCGTCGACGTCAAATCGGGAAGGGACGAGATTATCCCCGCGAGATTCCTTTTCGGTAACGGTATCTGCTTCCGGCTTCCCTTCCCTGAGGGCCCCCGATGCGCTTCCCATTGCCTCAATTCACCGAGTGTCGTAATGTCAGAGCGAGAATGAATCCCGTGCTATCCCCGTTCCGTTCGGGAACTCTGGATTTCGCCTACAATATTTTCACATCAATGCCTATCATTCCCTCGACACCGATCAATATTAACGGCGCAAAAGAAGAAAAGAAGAAGAGCGATCCTCTCCTGCAATTTACAGAGCGTTCTAGGTTCGATTTTTCTTCTTCTCTGGAACAACGGCGGGCCTGTTAGCCCGCAATCGCCGCATACCGGTAGTTCAAGTGTGAGAGAGGGTTTCATGCAAGTAAGTATGCAGTGCCGAGTAACTCAATAGATGCGTTTCCGACACCCCGGCTAGCGTACAATTTCATCACAACACATCACCGAGACGGAGAATTCCATTCAGGTAGCGAGCACCTCCGTCGATCTCTGTGTGGAGATCACCTCATATTCAACGTGCTTTGGCTTCTGTTCGCGAGCATGAATGAACCGACAACGGAAGCAAAAAAAATTATATCGAGGTGAAATTCTCGAATGTCGATCTCTTGGTTGAATGCTCGATCGAAACGGTTCTTGTGTTTCGGATTCGTCGATTTCTTCCGGTTCAGAGAGTAGAAGAAATCCAAATCTACCTCAGTGAGCACCTCTGTTGATCCCTAGGTGGATATCATCTTATTTGCCGTGTCGTCCAACACTCGTTCCAATGAATCGACAACGGAAGCAAAACAAACATTGATATTGAGATGAAATTCTTGAATGCACTGCTATGTCGATCTCTTCGCTGAATGCTCGATCGAAACATTTCTCTTGTGTCCCATTCATTCATTCATCCGATTTTTCTAGTTTCTAAGAGACGAGTTCATTCGATGAATGTTCTTGGCCGCGCTCAGAACAGATCGAATTTTATGCGATGCAAATGCACCATCAAATCAAACACGGTTGCAGTTTGGTTGCGGTTCAACTTTTACCAGATATATTCCAAAGAAGAATTGCCTTCTGAAGGCTCGCACATATTCCTCTCGCAGAACCCCAGCGGTTTTTACTTCCCATCTCCCTCACAGTGTTTTACAAAAAACAAACCACCGCCAATCAACCCATCAAACCACCCAAACAAAGACATGACATCAACCTGACACAACGCCTCGTCTCTCCGTTCTCCACCATGTTCCGCCGACGCGCGATATCGAAACGGATCTTCTGCCCGCTGCCCTCAGCCCTGGATATACATACGCCTCGAGCCGTCACCGTCGCCGTTATATCCGTCAATGACTCCAAAATTCAATTTGTCTGAGCCTCGTGGAAGCCGTAAACGACGAAACATTGCAAGAAACGACGACACGCCGCCAATATGTCATTGACAAGCTTGAAGCTCGTGGATCTGGTTTGAATTTCTCGCGCTGCAAGCAAACAATTCTGGGCTCCTCTAGTGGTCTCGCTGTACTCTCGACTCTGATCGAATGAGTCTGGTTACTGGCTCTGAAAGCCTCAGTCTTTCTCGCTCGGTCTTCATACTCAATGCACGCCGACCTGCTGAATCTGAACCTGGGGAGTGTGTGTACCTGGAAGTCCGGAACTGCTCTAGGAACTGCGCTATTGCTATCATGCATCAATGGACGCTTGTTCAGCCCGCTTCGCCCGGATTCGCCCTGCACCGCACCTCCGTTCATTCATCGCAATGACTTTTCATGCCCGACCCTACTTGCCTTTCAATTCACTTTCACTGTTACTGAACCTTATTTTGTCTTGACCTGTCATGCCCGACATACCTTGCCACTCAATGCGCTGAACCTTACTTTCTTTTGTCTCGAGTCCTGTCCTGTGATCAACCTCGTTCAATTTCGCAGTCAGGAGTTTACTGGCTATCGATCAACAATTTAATGACTGCCAAACGAAAAGAGATCGACCGCGTCACTGTCGCGATATCACCGCAACTCGGTAATAACGCATCGATAAAGTGAGCTGCTCAACCATTTCAGGTAAGTAAGAGCCGTTTAACCAGTCAGTTATTGTAGCTTCGGTATACTTATGTTTTCACTCCGTATCAAGCTGTACCCCCGGTGGCGCTCAAAAACAGCACACGACCTCCGCCGCAAAACAGCGCTCGACGACGGACCTGTCTAACAAAATCACACCATTTTGTTTTCTGCGTCAGAGGTGTGTGTAACAATAACATAACATTTTTCCATAAAATCCTAACGCCGGACATATTTTCGTAAACCTCATTCCCGAAGGGGGAGCATTCAATATTAAAACTTTGGGGATTGGGTTTCGGACGCCGCTTTTACATACCCTATACGCGTAAGTAATCCGTATATTCGTAACCTCTCCTCGTAGGCGGGAGCCCGCCTATCAACGGGCTGTGGGCGCTGTCAAATGAATCTCGGGAGTCGGTGTCCAGCAATAATTAAACGCGGCGCGGCGCGGATATATCGGTGACTTCAGGCTTCTGTGGCCTGGGCATCATTTGATTCAACCCCGAGTCGTTTTTCACAGAGAGACAGACAAGCTGTAGTTTCTTGACATCGCCGAATCAGAGGATGTGTGTGGGTTGGCCATTGTAGGAGTTCGAGGGGTTCGATGATGCGAGGAGTCGCACTACGAGGTAGAAGGAGGTTCGAATTCCCCCGGAATCAGGAAGTAGACGCGCTGGCATGAGAGCGGCGAGGATCCCACTGGCACTGATCAAAGCTTACTCGCCGGTTCTCGAACCTGCCTTGCTCTCGACTCCATGCGATAGATAGCCCACTCAGCAGCATCTACCAACCGATCACCCTCCCAGCGCACAAAAACGCAGCATCCCCTCTGAATACCCCCCACCGATACGGCAGATCTTCGCGCGATGGACCCAATAAACGGATATATAACATCGCCGCCTGACCTCGCCGCTGAGAGGCGAACGAGGTCAGTCGCTGCGCAAGCTGTATGTTGCTATCGCACGACCTACGACTATCCAATCATTTCCATGTTCACGCGCTCAGTTAATCAATCGCCGGACCTTGCATGCAGATATCTATCCACCAATCCAATGCGTCTGATCCTGATTCTGTTGGCGGCGACCCTTTCGAGGTAACGGTCCCGAGGGATCCGCACCGCGTATACTCGTGACATCACTGTGCGACGAACGACGGGGTTTTCGCTTCTCTGCTTCCGTGGTCGCGAGGCTTGGAGCGCACGGAGGAGCGGTACCGGATTTGCCGTCGAAAATTATTATACCATCCGAGCAGGCTAATGTGCTAACATCCACCATCTCATGACACGAAATTATGCCCCAGTCTAATTTCAATACGAAGGCGGCGGCAGATTCTCGTATCTATCAAACCGCACAATGCCCTCGCACAGCAAACCATTGTGAACCATTCTCGTATCGCAGGTGGGTTCATTGGGTGCAAATTTTAAGATGTTTCGTCAGAATAACGCTTCCCTCAGGCTCCCCTTCTTACCCGTGCTTCCAATACTCCACCCCCCTCGTCTTCAAGCTGTCTCTCGTGTATCGTACCTAACTACTGGTTCAGATCCACGTGGTGCAAATATTTCACCGTTTTCGTCCGGAATTTTTCGTCGAGACAGTTATATTTGGATGACTTTTCGAACTTCCTCCTCACTCGAGCTCACTGATTGATCCACACTCCTCTAGCAAACGTGCACGCGGCTTTCGAAGTCTTGTTTTCAGCGACAATCCACCGCTATTGGCAGACCCAAAAATTAATAGTCGTTCGGCGGCGGCCAGAAGGACGAACGCGCCTCGAAGATCGAATGCAGGCAAACCAATGGTTGTTATTCTTAACTTTGGGAACCCCGTTACGCCGAACTTCCTCGCAGAACACTTCTGCATGGCAATCACCCCTTGGCCTCTCACGCGAGCGAATATTTCTTTGTTGCATGGGGAATGCATTCCCTAATTCGAGTTGAAAACGACGTGGTTTCGTGGGACGTGCGAGGATTTGCCGAAACCGATATCACCGTGCTACGGCGGATGCGTCATGATGTGGGCGTCAGTATGTATGTTGCACTTGGTTCATATGTTATTCTGCCAAGAAGGCTCCCTGAAATTCTAGATCAACCACCGAACTCTGAGTTGAAAAAAGTCACAGAAATTGACTCATTTTTTTGCTCGACGAGGTAGCATTCGTCTGAGGGGCTCTGTTCTTGTCTCACAACATTTAGTTGACCCTACCCAGAACGACATACCTGTGAACTGTTGTTCAAGATGCAACAACGAACTCCGGCCATCTCGGGGCGGCGAATCTTCGCATGATTCGTCGGCATTTGCCGTGTTGTCTTTTTGAGCGTTCAGCTCTAATTTTCAGTCCCCTTGAGAGTACCAGAATTATCAATACTCCTCGGACGATTCACAGCAGAGTCAGCATCACCGAACGCGTGGTACGACTTGCTTTGGAGGGTGCGATCAGGTCGGTCAACTAGCAAGCCCACTGAGGTAAGTTAGGTCTGCAGACATATCATGATTGGGGCTGACCCCTTCATCTCCCTCAGTATTAAGTGCTCCATTAACGATACTTAGTCAGCGCCTGAGCGTCGTCCACCGCCACTTGATCATGAAACCATATATTAAAGTCAGTATACTAATCAATCGACTGTGCGATGATTTTATATCCGAGGTTGTTTTGGTACACTGGCAGGTGCCAAATGAGTATTGGCCGGGCGATTCGATATCCGTCTGAATCGTCAGAGCTACTGTATATGCTACCACCGAACGATACTCCGCGATGCGAACAAACTTGCTATGTTCAGATTTTCTCCCTATCGAAGTGTAATACTAATCACCGGGAAACTCTCGCTGGTCTGGAGCAAACTCGCCAATGAAATCGGAATTCTTCTATATGGCTTTCATATCATTCGGCTTATCCTCGCATTTCGGAGACCATGATAATTGAACGCAGAAGTTCCTGAGTTCATTCGAATCTCGGGCATAGAACCAGTTCGCTGACGTCGAGCCTAGCCCCCACTCACGAATAAGTATTTCGAAATCTACCGTGATTTCCGGAAGAAGCTCTTCCAGAAGTCAAGTCGTCCATCGCAAGACGAGGCAACAGTGACTCACACTAACAGCTCATCTCTCCAACTGCCCAATCACTCAGGAGAATTACAAGTTGCCTGACCGACTGAGCTGTTCGATCGGACGAAATGATGAAGCATTGAGGGCGCCCTCAATCTATTCTCTGTCAGCTTTGAAGGGATGAATAAAGTGATTACCGAGATTCATTTCGAAGACGGGGATAACGGGACGAAATTACAAAAATGTTTCAACACCCGACGATCCGCCGCAATCTCCGCTTCAATTCAACTCATCTGGTGGCGGCGCTGTGCGACTGAGAGGCGTTTCCCCGGCCAATGTACGTGAGCAACTTGACAGGGGTTTTAACGGTAATTTTGTAACACTATTACCAGTAACGTCGGACGAACGAGTTCATTGAACTCAAATAGCAGACGAGGGCAGTGGTTATCCGCATGCAGTTGACGCCACTGAGCGTTGGTAAGTTCCACCTAATACTCCCACATAAGTACCAATACTAACGCGGGAGATACACCTGATCTCCAACGCTAATTGTAGTCGTTTCTGAATTAACTCGAGCAGCCGTTAATTAGCGTTAAATACCGAGCTATCTACCGCTAAGTAATTATCAAAGTGCTCGGTAAATAGCAAGGTCCCGCATCAGTGCCGCGCTGATTGTAAATGTCAATCATCAACGTCATTCCCGCGCCATCACGTCAAAATCCCGCCCGGCGCCAAAGCGCGCCAGCGCTGTTGAGTGCCTTGCACTCTTGTGCTTCCGACAGCGGAATTTGTGCTATCAGTGTTTTTAAGCATGCCTATAGTTGACTCCTGTACCAACTTCTTGATATTGAATACATTCGGAGTTGAACGCCGAATCGTCCGACATCAACAATACTGAACGCCAATTCCCGGATTTGGAAATTTTGACATCGAACACGAACCATCGACCGATTTTACATATCCTTGAGCTCCGGTGTGCTTAGCCATATACATATACTCAAGGTAGCTTCTCCCTGTAGGAATTTCTTCTTCATTCAATTCCATCAGTGAACATGAGACTTCTTGAGCAAGTCCATCAAAAGTCGCACTTTGCTGGGATACTGAAGTATTGGAGGTTTTGTAGCAGAGGAGTGTCTTCATTCACCTATACTAACCTATGCTTAGCTTAAGCTGAGCTCACCTTTCTCCAGTCAGTCACTGTGTACACAGGGCAACATTTATTTAAGTGGCACCAACTATACAAACTGTTGGTTGCCACTATCTTCAGACACGGTTGTTTGAACCGCAACAATATAGAGATAAATGAATCTACTACATATTCTCTGTCGATTGACCCAGGAACTGACATAGAAGACAAGTTGAACTCATATATAGTTCTGTCTCGATGTGTTACCACATTCTGCATTGTTTGACTTCTGGAGGAACATATTCACCCTACGGTTCGAATCAGGGGAGCGGATTACCCTCTACAATCCTCTTGGTACTTATATTTTTGAGGTTGACCATAGAGCAGCAATTGTTGAACTTATCTTCAAGGTCCAGGTACAAGTGCGAAATTCAACCTTTCAAGCATGTTCGCTGATATCAGTTCGCGACACTAATTCTTATCGGTGTTTTGAGCTAGGATAGAGACACAAATTTATTGTATTATGCATTATGTGTACTCTGTAATCCTCTCACCATTTCTTGGGGGTTCGTAGCAATGTATTTGACCGTGAACTGGATGAAATACAACATTTGACGCTTGAACTTCATGTTAAGCGCCTTATCGGGCCGTACTTCCAACCAATGGGCATGCTTTCCGATAGCTCCGATGTTTTCGGCCGGCATCCTCAAGTTCAACATTTCGACGGGATTTTCCCGTCTTTAGCTTAAATATGCCGGCTTTTTTCAGTCAGACCATGATAAAAGTGAGTCTATGCCATTCTAGCTTCGCTGCTTACTAGGATTCACAAGTTCGCACACAGGGAAAGGATGTGTTTAAAGGAGAAGGTGAGTTGTGACCTTAGTTGATTTCCTTGTTAGCACTTGTACATGGGAGCCAAAGTTCTGCACGGGAGGGAGCCGAAGTACTTTTACATCATTAATAACTGTACTAAGAAATATACAGGATACTTGTGACCTCAACCTCGTAAGCCAGACAGGTGTAAAGGTCACCATACGGAGAAACATTGATGTATCCCGGGAAAATAAATAGGAGTATACTAATTCTCTGTACATAGACAGATGTTGGGAGAGTAGAAAATTGTCAAGGAAAGAGAGAGTACAGGACTTATAAGTATCTTGGTTGCAGGCGGCGATGATCAGACAAACTAGAAGATACACATGAGATCCATAACAAAGAAGTGGGTGCCCTCGAAAATAGAGGTATTGACAGGAACAAAATCCCGTAGTTCAATGCGCGAGCATAACATCACTCAATAGCGCTGGCGCGCTTTGGCGCCGGGCGGGACTTTGACGTGATGGCGCGGGAATGACGTTGATTGACATCCCAATCAGCGCGGCACTGATGCGGGACTTGCTGTTTACCGAGCACTTTGATAATTACTTAGCGGTAGATAGCTCGGTATTTAACGCTAATTAACGGCTGCTCGAGTTAATTCAGAAACGACTACAATTAGCGTTGGAGATCAGGTGTATCTCCCGCGTTAGTATTGGTACTTATGTGGGAGTATTAGGTGGTAAGTTCATTTCTTGGTATTCGTGGTGTCGCATCCTAGTGTTCGCCTCGTTTCGAGCTTCTTCAAACAACCCATCATTTCGGTAGGCCACTAGTGAACAAAGATACACAAAACGAGGTTGCCTAGAGCCGTAGGATACACAGGCAAGCTCAAATGACGCCGACGGAGGTTACCGATTTTGAATGAATAACGCTCAGCCCGGAATGAGCATATTTTCAACCACGAGGCGCACTCAGCGTGTAGTCCCGTGGATTCAGATAATCATGTGCGAATACAATCCATCAGTCAGGTTTCAACCCGAACAAGATTCAGATGAACTCGCCCAGCCATCCGCGATCAATCAAGCCCTTATCCCGCATCCATCCATCTGCACCTTCAGCGCCAGCTGGTCGCAGCGATACTCATTTAGTTAGTCTTCCTGAGCGCGGGGATATTTTCAGGTACATCGATACCAGAATGAGAGACGTTGGATTACGAGAAAGTGCGGAACTGGACCGAGTAGGGCTGGAGTAGTAAGGGGAGCGTTTGCAGTGCGCTGCATACATGTATATGACCGCCGGAATTAGCAAGCGGGTCAATAGAGCTTGAGGGATCCATGTGATGGGTCGGCAGAGCGTCGAAATGAGGTCGCAAGGTAAGAGTACGTTGAGCAGCACTAGCTTCTGCCCATCGGGTTATCGACAAGATCCGGTGCCTCTGGCCTCAGCCTGTGCGGTCAACGGAGAAGAAGCAATTCGGACGCGATATAGACGTTTAGGGCTTCAGAGATTGAACATAGCAGGGAAGGCAGCGATGCAGTGGAGTCGAACGAAGAGCAGTATTTTTGAGGCTATATTCATTGAAATTCGAACACAACACAAGCAGGTAAACTAGGAAAATTTGTGACTTCCGTACGGGCCGCTACCGACCTAAGGAATATCGGTGCGATCTTGGGAGGAAGAATCGTTCTCCCTGCACAATGAGCTCAAGATCTCCCCGCCGTCGAAGGGAAATCCCAAATATCAGCTCGTGAGGTGAACTTTCGATAGGGTGCGCCGGATGATCCCGCGGCCTTATAATGCATCGGAGCTATGGCGCACGGACCAGTCACGTGAGCTCCCTGCGCGTATATAAGTCCGAGCTTGACAAATTGATCCCTTTACAGTCACCTCGATGCGTTTCCTTCGTTGAAGTTCAATCTCCTGCCGTTATTTGGGAGGGCGAAGAGTCGCTTCGAGAAGATGGACTTTCCGTCGCTGGGCATGCCGTTTACCGCTCATCCCACTGGTCAAACGGCTAATCAGCTTTGGGAACACCTTCGGATTTTTCTTTTGTACAAAAACTCTTGTAATGTGTACTGCTTGAAATTCAATCCATATGTGCTCCTGTCTTCGGTCTCTGTGGTTGCTTCGAGCGATTTTCGTTCGTTTACTCGTGAAATGCTACGTCAACGCCGAACAAAACCAGAACAAAACGAAACGTCGTTGTTGGCGAGGTACTTCGTTTCAAAATCATAACTCTTTACAGGTATCGCTGCTCTTCGCCACGGACGAATCTCTGAACGATGTGGATTGAACTCGCTCTAGTTTTAGCAACACTGCCAAGGTCGCGGGAATAGGTTTCACGCCCATTAGAAACGTCGAGGATCCTCGTTGTTCATCGGAATAGGACCGAAATTGCTACGCTTTGACTGACGGTTCTGACATATTTTGCCGCTCCCCTCTCCCCCTCAACGAAACGATCACCAATTCCAGGAGCCGAGCGCGTAATTCGAACTTCGAACCCAAATTCAATCCATCAACACTTCAAATAGCTATCAATTAGCGCCCACACAAACTTCACGTAAATACGGACGTCCGATCCTTTACCACCCAAGGAATATTAAGTAACTTCGAGAACATTCAGAATCGATTCACTGAAGGCGGAATTAATTTTTCATTTGATCTCGTCCTTCGTGAGAAGTAACAATAGCGAGAAAGTTCCACTCATTGAGCCTTCGGGGGATGATAAGAACCGCCTGCGGTAACAGTAGAGCGGTCGCTTGACACAGTGGTGGTCATGGAATCATGGCATGAAGCCACCGACGGCGACGGCGGAGTCGGGGAGACTGTCGACGCGGAAGTCGGTTATAGTAATGTTAGGCATCCCCGATCATGATTAATATTGACTCCGGGCGTCACGGAAAAAATCTGAGGAGGATTGAGATTGAGATTTATTGAACAGCTCAGTAGTCCAGAGTGATAGAGTTCTACGCCAGGGGTGTCTGTAGCGAGGGTCGGTTTCGTCCGAGATTAATGAAGTGGAACTTGATATTCTTCGCCCAAGTTGAAAAGGCTGTTTGACGTCAAGAGATCATGATTTCTCTGGTAGAGACCGGTGACGAGTCTAAGGCGGTCAAACTGAAGACGGAGCTACCCATCTGTTATGTTCCCTTCCTATACCTCAAAGACCACGACGCGCTAGCGCGACGGAGGCTCGACTTGCCTTTTGGGGGTGAGACGATTGAGCGGACCCACAACTGAATTCTACGCCGTTCATATGTTCGCTATAGGGCTCACCAAGTTCGCCGTTTGCATCGTGGGCTGGAGAGAGGTCACCAGGCGTCTGTAGAGGACCGATAATAGCCGACTCGGAATGGGGAAAACCTTGATTTTTTCGGAGCTACTAGTATTCTCTCCACCTGCGACATGCTCTGGAATTTTAGAATTGCATCCGATTTGTGGGTAAGGGCATCACGCTTATGGGCATTGGATAAATGGGACCAGGGCTGCGTTGAATCGAATGATCCGTGCCGCTTAATGAATGGTATCAGGACCCCGGTTTATCCCTTTGAAGGCTAGGTCCCGACGTCGACTGATTCGCCAATTTTTGTCCGGACGCGTTTGGGACCCAAAATTTGTTTTTTGTCCGGACACGCCCTAGCCTAGGATGACGTAACGCGCCAAACAGGGCAAATTTCTGTTCCCACGGCGGTAAAAAGCTGAACATTTTCTCCGCAACTACCGTTTCTGGCGATTTCCGTCCCAATTGGCGTCGTTGAACACAATTGAAGGGGACGCAGATTTTCTCCCGCCTATTTCGGCCGACCCAACCTCCGCAATTTGAGGAATTTTGTCCGGACGAGAACCTAGCCAACCCGGCCGCCAGGGTGCATTTTTGTCCGGTTGGGACCTAGGTTTCGAGGCAAAAATCATCGATTTTTGTCCGGACCGTGGGCTACCCTTCCAAGGGATAAACCGGGGTCCTATGGTATCTCTGTTCTCTGTGGATCATCAATGACGAACTGGGATAATGAATGAAGCCTCGTTGTCCAGCGGGTATGTCGCGCTTGCTGAAGGTTATTTGGATCTGAAATGCAGGCCATAAGCATAATACAAGGACCATAGAGTCGGCGCACTAATAGTAGCCCGTGTTAACAATTTATTGAAGCGCTAGAACCCCACATCATGCGATGTACGGATTCGTGACGGAATTGGACCAAGGGATCGGGACAATAATTAAACGAGCCCGGGTTTGGCTCACCTTGGTGGCGCACAAGGCGATAAAGGTGAGTGGCCTATTTCTTGCGGCTCGCAATTCCTACATAAGCTTCACAAGCATGAGCCGCCAGCGACGAGCAGAATTGGCCAATCCTGTAAAAAAAAAACCAGAACTCGAATGAGAACCTAGTAGATTCCTGTAGACTCTTCGGAAATTGAAGCTAATGGGACTACGTAGGAGGGTTAGCACAACGACATGCATGGGAGAGAAGAGAAGTGACCAAGTGAAACTTGTGAAATATGCCAGTGATGATGACACGCACACCGGAAAAAGAAAAATTTTGGTGTAGTCGAAAAGGCAGCCCAAATGCTCGACATTTGGGAGCCCATTTAGTTTTTTCTACAAAGGCAGCCATTTAGTGTCACCAAAAAGATGAGACAAAAGCTGGCCTTTTCAACCGCCTTTCAGAGGCTTCCAAAAGATCACCGAGAATTTTCCAATTTGTTACCCTTATCTCGGAAGCCAATAGGAAAATCCTCGGCGATCTTTTAGCAGCCTCTGAAAGGCTGTTGAAAAGCTCAGCTTTTGTTGTGTCTTTTGTAGGACGCTAAATGGTTGCCTTTGTAGGCAAGCTAAATGGGCTCCCAAATGCTGAGCATTTGGGCAGCCTTTTCGACTACATCAAAATTTTGATTTATCCGGTGTGACGGAAACGCCTAGAAACTTTATCATTCGCAAATCACAACGACAAATCGGCACCGCCGGGGAACGGAAGGAACTTAGCTGCTGTCCACGAACGAACCCTACTCGCAGGCGACCTCAGACCACTCCCTGCTGAGCCACAATGGTTAATCCACAGACGATGATGCCGACGAGAGAAACACACACCAGCCTACGCTGTCTATGCGCCAGCCTACGAGCAGCGAACCTCATCCACTCCCTTACAGCGAAGGATCGGGCCAAGATGGCTAGAAAGCGACAGGAATAAGACGGCAGCTCGGTCAAGGCGGGAACATATATCACTTACTGGGCCCAACTCCAGACCAGTTTCCTACGACTCCATCGCTTTTTCGACGAATGAGAATGGCCGAGTACTATCCAGTCATCACGGTCGAGGGCACAACCGGTTTCATGGAGGAGACGCTGTCTCGGTCAGCGTCTGCCAAGCGACACCATGCAGTGGCGCGCCCTGGTTGTTTCAAGCGAGATTCTGGATCATCCTCGAGCTTTGATGGAAGGAGAGCAGTATGCCTATCCTGCATTGACGATATGAGCACTGATTCATGCCTCGCTGTAGCCGCATCCTGATCAATACTCGCCTCAAGTGACACCGACCTGGGACCGACTCGCGCACACGGCGCCCAGATGTGCGTCGCATCATGCATGTCGAGGCAATCGCCAACCCCGACGCTGAATAGACGCAATGCACCGGCGCACAATGTCGGGTCAGAGCACTTCCTCGATCCTATCGGTTCCGCTGCCAGTGTGAGACGAGAGTCTACCCGCGCTATCCGCTATCGCTGATATCGAGTCTAGAGTCTGATAATGTAGCGTCTGTGGAAATGCGGCAGCGATATCAACGACCACGCTGCTGGAATCCCTCTTCAATACCAGCCATCGTGAAGAGAGAACGACGTCTGGCTTGCTTGTTTGATACCCTAGACACCGAATGCGACCCCTGCGACCAGCCTTGAGTCCTTTCAAAGCGATAGACTCCGGTAGCTTTTGTGACCGACGCAAAGCAGCACGAAGCAATGCACATTGCACATTCCTACATCGTCGCGCCCGCCAGCCCATCCTGTGGGCGACGCGCTATGGGTCACATTCCTGTGGAGCCCGAAAGATCGAATCTGTCCTCAGCGCGGCATGCAGAGGCGGGGGTGTAGAGCATAGCGTAGATTCCCAGTCGAACCCGAACCAGAAAGGGCTACGAACGGCAGGTAAGATTTGGTTGCATGTCTTGTCTGAAGATACTTGCTCATCATTTGAAGAAACAGATCCTGTGCGGAAGACGAATCCAATTTGTCGCTCAGATCTTTCGTACCGCAGGCAGTGATGTGATGTGAGGCGTCCTCGATCTACACAGTTCTCGACTTGATTCTAATTTCTTCCCAGTAACGTCCGTGGCAGGCAGGGCGCAGAACTGGTCGCAGTCAGAAGGATTCAGATTCGCGCGACGCCGTCAGGGTGCGCAAGGTGTCTTTGTCTCGTGGTGAGGGTTGCCTAGATCAATGGTGCTGAGGCTGACGCAGCCGCCAAGTTTCCAAACCGAAGATCTTCGTAACAAAGCAGCCGGCGGCGTTGATTGCGATGGTCGCGAAATCTGGCCACGCAGCTGAGGGTGGCGCGCGGCTTGACCTCGAAGTCTTGACAACCGCGACGACTGAAGCTGGGCGAGACGGACACGAAGCGAACGTAGGCCAAGTGAAGTTTCTTCTGAGATCCTCACACGAGACTGACGATGTGTTTCATAGACCTCGTCGGGTTAGGATATGCTGAGTATACCGTCCTCGTTACTGAGAGCGAGGAAATTTGGTATAATGGAAAGGTGCGGCGTAAGGAAAAAGCATCGAATCCTAGCCGGCCTGAGAAGGGATTCCGCAGCGCGATGACGACAACGCTAGCGGGGGAGCGACATGGAGCTCCACAAGTGTTTCGCTGCTTGAAGAAGACATCGTAGTATTCGACGCCGTGAGTACCTCGCCTGTCTCGGTTGCCTTCGAGCTCGAGCATTTTCAGATGTCGTTCAATCGGCCAGCCCAGCGCGAAGACGTCTAATCCTACAGCCACCGGAGGACATTCGCAGCAAGAATCCAGAAGTTAAGGAGACATAGCGAAGCCTTAGGCTGCCCGTCTGCGTGAGTCTTTCTTTGGAAAATATGCGATGACGCTCAAGGTCGTCCTGGCAGACAGATTTTCCACGGTGCACCTAGCATATCCCACCATCGCAAGCCGAGAGGTTCCAGCGGGCGAATAGGGCATGAGGAAGTCGTTGAAGTAGCATTCCAGTGTGCTTGAGGCGTTGGTGACTTCACTCGGAAGGAGCGCCTCTGGAAATTGACTAAATTTTTCCGTGTGCTAGCGGATAGAGCCGGTGGCGAACACTGGCAGGACATGGCGGGTAGGCAGACAAGAGCTTAGCCACTTCAAAGTGCGCGTGGTAGCAGAGGGGGTAGTGCGGTGGCAGTGGAGAAACGAAGGCGAGGGGAGGAGGAAGCTGGTTACCTCATTGCCATCAAACACGTACATAGATGCAAACAACGCGTAATTTGTTCGCCGTCTCTTTCCAAAATATCCTTCAGCCCTGAATAAATTAAAACGTCAAAGATTTGCTAGAAGAGTCATAGTATTAATCGTCAGTTTCTGTACCAGAGCCCGACGGAACCGGTTCTGACAGTGGCCTCCCCGGAACGTCGGTCCTCAACAACGCGAGTTCGTTGTTGGACTGGCAGACCAGTGGATCGCCATCATGCTACTTATCGGAGAGACAAAGAGTAGTGGAAGATGCGCCTCGACACAATAAAATGCGTTGAATTGGCGGCTAAGGGAAAGAGGAACATAAAGAAACGAAACGGCATACGGGGAGACAGTCTGCAGTACGCAGCCCTTTTGGTCGCGCTATTCTACTCGTGCACTGTGGGAATGATTTGGCATAGGGAGTTTTCCTGCCCACGGTGTTCATTTCCTATCAAATGTGATTTTTCCTGTGACGAAGTGATCCAACCCTTCCAGCAATAACCATCTCCCACTTTCGTTACGAACGAGGACACACTTCAACGTACGATTTAACTCATGTCAAGATTGAATTATCAGAACGAGTGAACAATTATCCACACAATGCATCGCGCTCTGCGCCGTAGCGCCAAGCAAGGACGATAGAAGAAGAAATCTGCAGGACATGACTTAATAGCTGGGCGAACAAAAAAAAAGTGATATTGTAAAGTGACTTACCGGACATGTATGCACTCAGTGCTTCTACTTTTTACTACAAAAGTCATCAATCACGGTATCAACCTCGAGATCCTCCAATGGGTGTTTCACTACTTCGACTGGCGGGTTTACGCTTTCAATCCCCATCCACGTACTAAATCGCTCGTGCGCCAAGCCAAGGAGCGAATGATCCAGCTTTTCGTAGAACTCAACCCAATCGAAAGGAAAGGGTTTTTCGGTCTTCTCTAGGGTCTTGCGAAATAAATCAAGTCCGATGGCTGCACCCAAGAGGCGTAAGACAGCACGATCCGCCTGTTCTTGCTGGTTTTTCAAGTCCGTTGTCCCAGGTAACAAATTCTGAAAAGATGTGCTGCAGTCAAATTTAAATACACAGCAAGGGGATAGAGACGTACGAAACAGCTAGGTGTTTCGTTTTCGCGAAGATAGATATTCATCGAAAGTTTCTTTATGTGGACCCAAGGGTGATCCACATAGAGTATCGGACTGAGAGGCTGGCGGGGAGCAAGGACATCTGGGGTGAAACACGCCGGCATCTCCCCCTCAGGTTTCGCCACAGTTGTCAGGGGAGCCTTGTACTGTTTTTCGTCGATGACGAGACAGACGACAGCTAGAAGGTGAGGAGTTTCGAAGCTTTTCTTTACCTTGGCTAGCAAATCGGCAGCCGACTGATTCCAAGCACACTCAAACGTCACAAACCACTGCGATGCTCTATGGCCGACCACCCGCTTCCCAAACCCAAGATCAGGGATGATCGATGTCTTGGATTGAAGTTTAATGGTCTCGTTGGTAGTCACGGCGAACTGCTGGTCGGAGTCGCCGTCATTGACGGCGCGGGTGAAATCGACGATGGGGCGGAGTAGTGTCGTGAAACTCGAGTGCGTCGGGCTCGCATGCGTGACAATGATGATTCTTTCGGGATGAAAGTACTGAGTCCTGAGAGGCGGACATTAGATGGGGAGGGAACTATAATAAATAAAACCGAGTACCTGAAGGAAAAGGACTCGGCATGCTGGGACTCGAATTCCTGCCATGTAGCAAAGTCAACGTCTTCGATTTCCTGATATATAGAGATGAGAGCCGAGATTTATAAAGATGAAAACTTTGACACACCGCCCTCGTAACAGAACCCAGACTCTCAAGTAATAGTGTGCCTTTGGCGTTGATCTGCTGCACTACTTAGCTCCTCGACCTTCATCTACAGCTCTCTGCAATAACAATATGTGACGACAGGCGACGAAGAGAGCGACTTACCACAACAGCTATCTGTCGAGTGCTCAGGTTGAAGGAACGACTTTGCAGAAGAATTTGAAGATTCTTGCTCTGCCAGCGACAAGCCAGCGATGGTGTTGCGCAGAGGGACGGGAGTGCGATCAAGAAGGAGTCGGGCCTGTTCTGCCGAAGTTCTGGGGGTTACACGAGCAGTAAAGTATGTGTAGGAGGCGCTTTCACCTCCTTGCATGTGGATGTGGTGGTTCAGTCACGCATGCCGGCTTTAAGGCGGCGCAATCTGATCATGATGCTACCGCCCAAATCGGGAAATGCCATCAAAAAAAAGTCCTGCTGCGTCCTTTTGACTCTTGAGCCATACAACCTTTCAACTCAGTTCGTAACGCTCTATAAAGTGACAAATGGTCGAATTCCAACCACATCGTTTTAATTGCAAATTGAGGGCAAATCTTGAGACAGTAATCTCAACCAAAGATGCACCTTAGATTTCCCATTACTTCTCAACTTCTTCCTCCTTCTCCTCGATCGCACGAAGACTAGGTGGCGCACTCACGCTCGTCGTCGTATTTCCTCCCCCGCCTCCAACGCCCTCCGATCGCCAGACTCGGCACCCCTCCCCCCTACCTCAATTAGTGTTGGGAAAGTTCGGTTCGGAAATCGGTCCGAACGCCGAACCGAACTGAACCGGACGCGCGTTCTGCGTTCAGGTTCAGCACAACCTCGAACCTGAACGGGAGGTTCGGTTCTGCGTTCAGAGAAAACACGTCGCGTTCGGACGCGTCCGAACGCCGAACGCGAAACCTATCAAAGTGAGCAATTTCGGCTTGATTTCGGCTCATGTTCATGTCAGATTGTCCGCCGGAACGTCGAAGGAGAAGTTCGGCTGGCCGTGGATCACTATTCAACCAGCGGCATGTCAATCTAATCAACATCATTGGGGCTTGCCGGCGTGGAAAATGATCAGGTAACTCAATCTGTTCATCTTTACTCTTCTTTTCAATTCAAATCCGGTTCAAATACGTGGACCCGTACCTTGATAACATCCCAACACCCGATAAAACAAAATGAACTATGAATTAGTTATGATTCCAAGCAAAATTTCAAGTATCCGAGATCACCGGCAGCGTAAACGTTCGAACGCGTTCGAACGCCGAACCGAACCTGAACGCCGAGTTCAGGTTCAGGTTCAGCGATTGGCCGAACGCGAAGGGGCGTTCAGGTTCAGCGTTCGGGGCAAAGTGCCCCGAACCTGAACCGAACCGAACTTTCCCATCACTAAGGTCCTCAATCAATAGTAATCAATCCCAAACCAACCTCCCACCCGCATCCACGCTCGCCGTCATCCCCCGCCGACCTTGTTGTTGTTATTAGACGCCTTGCTGGCGACTTGTGATTGGGCTGTCGTATGTGGGTCAGAGTAAGTTAGTGGCGGTAAGGGATCGGGTAAGAGAAGATGAAGAAGAGAGAATGTTTGAATACGGACGGGTACGGGCTGCTGCGGAGGACGAAGAGAGGCGAGGTGAGGCGAGGAGGTACTCGTCCATCCATGCCAGTCCACAGACATCTATGTCTTGATTCACGCTCAACATCAGGAAAAACCTCCTTTGGTAATTTGGCGAAGTTTTCCCACATTTTTATGTAAGGAAATAATGACGTGACATTCCGTGAAATTTCGGTAAATTTCACGAGATTTCTCAAGTGCCGCTCAAATCTGAAGACATTTCGAGAGATATAGTGAGATTCCTTCTCCTTCCTTGTACTCTACACAAGTCTCTGACTCACACTTTTCGTTAACAAAGACCAGTACACTATCAACAGAAAATACAGAGGCATAGCAACTACAAACAGGTACGCCCAGTAAGTATTAACTGTAACCTTCTTTTGTTTCCGGAATCCCTACAAACTCCAGGGCAAGGTATGGGGAGAGGCAGGGGAAAAGCTGGGACTGAGCTGGACTGAGTCGACGAAAATCTCACCAAGTCCGTAGCCGAGAAGTCATCCGCGGAGAAGTCCGGTCATCACCGAAATCAGCGGGCAACAATGCCCGTCACACGTGGCACATCAACATGTTCCAAAACATGTCGTAAGTTTGCCAGCACATCTCTCCTCCTACCACCACCTCCTTTGCCGCCCACAGTCCTGCATGCCTCCAGCATGAAGACCGACGTAGCCTAGCGCTCTCTTGGTGCCTTCTTACTGTGAGTCGTCCCGTCCTCTATTCTTCCCTTATTCATCTTTCCTTGCATCGAGGTCTGGAGCATTCAAGTCTTGCTCCTTCGAAGAGTGCTCTGTATAGTAAACTTCCCACTCGTCGCCCCTCCACCCATTCATTTCTCCGTCCAATGCTCGAAGAGGAACCTCTCGCAAGTCCAAACTCACCTGCTCTTGTCGTTGCTCGTTGCTCGTTCATGTGAGTTTTCGTTTCCTTGCATTCTTCCCACTTAACATTCTCTGCGTCCAGAATCTTCCAGCTCTCAAGTCTCAGTGCTGGACTCCGGGAAATCAATGCCGCCCCCGTATGTGAAGGAAGAAGGCACTGGGCAAAGGCGGGAGTTTGCAGCGGTGCGTTTGGGCTGTGCACCGTTCCCTTCGTGAGCTAATATGTCTTTCTTCTCTGACGACAACAGCCTCCCCGCCACCACCGTCCTCCAGAACTTTCTATCAATCCTGCACACCAAAGCGTATGTGGCGGTCTCCTTCGGAATCAATGACACCAGGTATGTCACTTGCAGATTTCGGATTGATTCTGGGCTGACGATGCGGTGTTGCTCAGGGATGGCCGCTTGCTCATGTTTCCCTCGTCATCTAACCCTCGTCCCCCACCATGCTTGAGCCTGGGCAATACTTGTGCGTTGTAAGTGCTGTTCCGATGCTATTAATTCTGTCGTTCTGAGCTATGCACGTGGACTGGAATTGTGTTTGGCTTGAGGGTGCGGGTGTCATGGAAGCTTTTTTCACTGAGGTGATTTGCTAGTGCTACCTACCGTTGTATTTAGATAGTGTCAATATATGTTCTTTGGACTTCTACTTGTGTTTGCGAAGTATGGGAAGCAGAATAAAGAGCAGAAACGGTACCTAAAGCTCCCTGAAATTTAGTGAAATTTGGCTAAAAGTCATTCGCTCGTTCCCGGCAACAATATAATTTGGCCAAATTTCCCGAAATGGGATAATGGCCGAAATTTAGCGAAATTTCGGGATTTTTTGGCAACATTTGGCCAAATTACCAGGGGAGGCTTTTCCTGATGAATCCACGCACACGACCTTCGTCCGACTAGGAGCTCAAAACAAGGAAACCCCACTCACCCTTCATCCTCTCCCCCTCCAACCCCCGCCGATGCGCCCTCAACACCGCCTCCCGCGCCTCCTCCTGCGCCGCCTTGGCAGCCTTCGCCGCCTCCCGCTTCTTGGTGTTTTTCTTCGCCTGCGCGCCGGTGCCGGAGCCTGGAGGGAGGGTGTTAGTGAGTGAGGGGAAAGAGAGACGAGGAGGAGGAAACCCACCTGACGGCATGCTACTGCTGAAGGAAGCCGAGGCGCTTGCGAGACGGGACTGGGCTGGAGAGGTGTAAGGGCAACCTTTAGGACCCGAGATGTCTTGAGGGTCTAGCGAGGGAGAATCCAAAGTTAATTAAGAAGCTACTAAGAATACATCGCAGCGCACCTAGCGAGGGAGAATCCAAAGAGAAGAAAGGCTGAGGATTCCCACGCTAGGTGCAGTAAACATATAGTAACTAGTTCCCACAAGCTCGGAGCAATCGGCAATGATCCCGGGCCAAGTCACATGCCTTACTCCACGATGACATAGGGCTTTGGGGATTTGACAGGAAAGTGGGAAATCTGCAAGAGGCCTGCGTCATAGGTGGCTGTGTAGTGCCAAAAGAGGGAGTTCCCCTGACATCATCCCCCCCTTGGAATGCGGCGCCTCGACGCATAGATCGCACCTGAGCTGGAGTTGACGAGCGGTCACGGAAGGGAAGGGAATCGAAGGCAGCAACAGCAATGGAGCGAGGTTTGGAAGGGTATTTGCGGTAGAAAGCAGCGACAGCGTCCGGGGCAAAGACATTAGAGTGCTTCACCCATTGATCATGGGACGGGTCATAACCCTTCCAGCGAACAAAGTACCATAGACTCCCATAGCGGATCTTGGCATCCAATATCTCCTCGACCTCCCATTGCTTGTCGCCAGGAACGTCAAGGACTGGTGGCGGCTCTTCGTGTCTGGGGCGAGTGGGGAATGGATCGGCTTCCACAAGCTGAAGTTTCACGACGGGGAAGACAGGGTGGAGGGCAGAGTATCGGGGCGGCAGCTCCAGTTTGAAGGCACCATTACCGACGACCTTCAGAACCTTGAAGGGGCCGATACGCCGGTGGGAGAATTTCACCGAAGGGCGGGTGGTGCGGATATCTGAAGCATCAACCCACACCCGGTCACCAACCTTGATGTCTGGAGCTGGTGTCCGCCGGCGGTCATAGTACTGCTTGTACTCTGCCTTGGCCTTGACGAGTGCCGCCTTCGCCTCGGAAACCCCTGACGCAATCCGATCGTGGAACTCGTTTACAGCCTCTAACCTAGAACGTGCAGCGTGGGGCTCAAAGCCCATCCGCGGAAGCCGACCAGTGTCCGTCATGAACGGTACCTGCTGCGTGGAGGAGTGCATGTGGTTGTTGTACGCAAACTCCGCTGCAGGCAGCAGCTCATCCCAGTCGTCCTGCTTGTAATTGGTGAAGAGCCGGACGTACTGCTCGAGTTCCTGGTTAACGCGCTCCGTTTGGCCATCGGTCTGCGGATGGTAGGCCGTAGAAGTGGCTGGGGTGACCCCAACGAGGCGCCAAAGCTCGCGCGTGAACTCTGCAATGAACTGGGTGCCACGATCCGAAATGTACTTCTCCGGCAGGCCATGGTGGCGCCAGACGTTCCGGTAGTACAGCCGAGCAGCGCCAACCGCGTCAATGGTGGTGTGACACTCCATGAAGTGCGCTCTCTTCCCAAGGGCACAGACAACGACCATGACTGCATCGTATCCATGGGCCTCGGGAAGCTCGACAATGAAGTCGACTGAGACGGTGTGCCAGCGCTCCTCGGGGACCTCCGTGGGGTGGAGCTCACCAATCGGCAGTCTACGAAGCGCCTTGGTGCGGCAGCACAAGTCACAAGTCGCAACGTACCGGCCGACATGGCGCGACAGTTGGGGCCACCAGTAGTTCCGAGACACGAGCTCCAGAGTCTTGAAACGACCGGCATGGCCTGCAACGCGCGTGTCATGGTGTTGCTCCAGGATGCGTCGGCGGAGGTCCTTGTCTCGGGGGACGACAACCTTCCCCCGGAAGTAAAGGAGTCCACCTTCAATACGCCATTCCGAAGACCGGGCAGACCGCACACCTCGGGCCTTGAGGAGTTCCTTGGCAGTCAGGGCAATGGGCTCTTCAAGGTCGGGTTCCCCGGCAAGCGCATCACGAATGTCGCGCAAGAGGGGAGCCTCAGGGCCAGCAATAACCAGGGCTTCGGTGGCCCGAACGTGGAACAGCTCGGGTCGAAGCAGAGTAACGTCCTGGTTATCGTCCTGCACTCCATGGTCCGGTCTCCGAGAAAGCGCGTCAGGGCGACCCATGAGGCGACCCGGTTGGTGGTGCAGCGAGAAGTCGAAACGGGAGAGGTAGAGAGACCACCGAGCTTGGCGACGGTTGAGCTTCTGGGCCTTCCGGAAATATTCCAGGTTTTTGTGGTCCGTCCAGATCTCAACCGGGTGCTCCGCGCCCTCAAGGAAGTGGCGCCACTCCTCAAGGGCTCGCACAATCGCAAGCATCTCCTTGTCGTGAATCTCGTAATTCCGCTGCACCTCGTTCAGGCTTTTGGAGTAGAACGCAACCGGATGCCACTTGCCATCGTCACCCTGCTGGGAGAGGACGGCACCGGTGGCATAGTCAGAGCTGTCAGCCTCGAGCCGGTACGGGCGTTCGGGGTTTGGGAGAACCAGAACAGGGTCCCGAGTCACCCGCCGCTTGAGCTCGTCAAAGGCAGCTTGCTCTTCAGGCCCCCAGGTCCAGGCAATGCCCTTCTTGGTGAGTCTGAAGAGGGCTTGAGCAACGTCTGAGAAGCCCGCAATGAACCGGCGGTAGAAGTTTGTGAAGCCAAGGAACTGCTGCACATCCTTCTTATTCTCAGGCGCTGGCCAAGCTGCCACTCCTGCAACCTTTACAGGGTCCATCTCGACGTGGTTGTGGGAGATAATCACGCCGAGGTACTCAATGGAGGTCCGCTCAAACTCACACTTCTCTGCTCGAAGGTAAAGCTTGTTTGCGCGAAGCCTCCGCAGGACCTCTCGGACGATCTCTCGATGCCGACGGATGTCTGAGTGGGCAATGAGGATATCGTCGAGGTAGACCATGACGTCGCCAGAGAGGATAAGATCCTGGAAGATGTCGTTCATCATGGTCTGGAAGGTTGCAGGGGAGTTGGTCAGACCGAAGTACATGACCAGCGGCTCAAACAGTCCCCGGTTGGTCCGGAACGCTGCCTTCCACTCGTCGCCTTCACGGATTCGAACGTTGTTAAAGCCCCATCGGACATCGAGCTTCGTGAAGTACCGGGTTCCCCTGAGTCGGTTGATGAGGTCGTTGATTAAGGGGAGCGGGTAACGATTCTTCACGGTCATAGCGTTTAAAGCTCGATAGTCCTGTACGAACCGAAGTCCGCCGTCCTTCTTCTTGACAAAGAAGACGGGTGAGGCCATAGGTGATTTTGACGGTCGAATCCGGCCAGTGCCAAGTCCCTCCTCGATGAAGGCATCAAGTTCCTTCTGTTCGAGAGGCGAGATTGGGTAGACCTTGCAGTTCGTGGGTTTAGAGTCCGGCACGAGCTCAATGGCATGGTCCCAGGATCGGCGTTCAGGCAGCGAGTCAAAGGACTCCTTGTTGAAAACATCGTCAAACTCTCGGGCCCATTCGGGAACGTCCGAGCGCGCCGGGGCTGAGTTTTTGGCGTATGCCTCAGCCAGGCGCTGGGAGACGGTGCTTCCAGCACGGATATCCTCAGAAGGCAGGAACTGGGTGTAGAACACCCGGTCTCCCGGCTCAAGGGGGTCATCCACTTCATCCACATCATCCTCGTCATCATCCTCGTAGTCCGGGAACAGCTCTGGCAGGTCATCGTATTCATCTTCGCCTAAGTCTATGGCGCAGATGGATGGAAGGGGACCAAGTCGGAGCTGCCGGAGGATCTCAGCGGCCAGGCGGGACTCTCGGCGTGCAGCGCGAGCCTCCAGGCGAACCTCGGTGCGGCACGTAGAGCACTCGCTGGGGCATCTGCTCATCCTGACCTCTCGGGTGTCCCAGTCGATCTCCGGGTTATGCTTCCGGAGCCAGGAGTAGCCGAGAATGAGCTTCTGCTTCCCAAGACGGGTAACAGCGAGCTGCATGCGCTCAGAGTGACCACGATACTGCAGCACAACGTCAGCCACCTCGCGGATTGCACCAGCCTCATTTGGCGAGCCATCCACATTGAAAACTGGAATGGGCTGTGCAAGGCGGCGGAGGGGGAGGCCAGACTTAGCTGCGAACTCAGAGTCAATGAAGTCTGAGGTGGCACCACAGTCAACGAGACCTTCGAGGGAAAGCTTGGTGGCGTCCTGGACTGCCTGAATCTCAAGGGGGAGATGCAGGGAGTTGGCACCGGGTGCAGCAGCAACAGTATAGCGCTGAGGAAGTCTACGTTCCCAAGGCTTTCGCCGGATGCGTGGGGAACGGAGGGGAGCAGGGGGTACGTCTTTCATTTCGGCAGGTTCAACAGATGTAACATTGGCAGACTCATCATACAAACATGCGAAACGATTAGGAGACGCGATCGAGGGCGTACCGCTCACTCGTCGCGTGAGAGAAAACCCTGCTCTTCCTCGGCGACTACAGACTCCGGCTCAGGGAGCGAGTCGGTGGTGGCAACCCGAGCCACCAGTTCGGAGAGGAGCTCGGACCCAAGCTGACGTATGACCTCGTCAAGGACATCAGCGGCTCGGACGTCAGCCGGGGTGGGGCAATCCCGGGCCAGGTGTGGACCGCCGCATCGGTAGCAGCCACGGGGAGGTCCTCTCCCGGAGCGTGTGCGATCAACGTCCATGGGGACTACCTGCGGAGGAGCAGGAGCTGGCATGGCCCGAGGAGGAGGCGCAGGGACAACAGGGAAGACACCTGCTGGACGTGAGCGAGCAGCTGGTGGAGCTGAGGGGGCTTTCGGGAGAAGCCCAGCAGCACGAGCCCGCACGTGCGATTCGTACTGGCGGTACGCTCGGGTCCGCCAAGCCATGTAGTCGCGGAGGTCTGGGGGGTCGCTGGACGAGGTGATGGCCGCATTGATGGCAGGGTCAAGGCCAGAGCGGAACTTGGTGACCTTGACCAACGCGTCAGCAAACCCAGCAAGGTCGAAGAGGTCTTCAAAGTCATCAGTGTACTTGAAGACATCCCGGGAGCCCATATAGTATGCCCTAGACTCGAGTTTGTGTAGGGCGTGGTCCTGCTCATTCTCCTCGACAAAGCGTGAACAGAACTCCTTGGTGAAGGCGTCCCAGGTGAGGAAGGGGAAAGGGGTTTTGATGGACATGCGCTCAGCCCATTTTTGCGCAGAGTCTTTGGACATAAAGGACATGGTGAAACGCACTGCCTTTTCCTCGGACATCTCGCCACCTTCGACAAACGCCTCCGGAACCAGTCGGATGTAAGTCCGAGCTGAGTGAAGGAAGGCCCGGCCAGCCGAGCGGTCGCCGTCAAAGACGAAAGGGGGGTTCGGTCGAAGGACCGTTTTTGCTGCCGGGGTGAGGTTGGCAAAGAGTCCTGGACTCTCGGCCGGAGGCTCTGGAGGAGCGGCAGGGGTCGGAGCAGTAGTAGTAGAAGGATTGGCAGCAGTTTGAAAAAGCTCGACCAGACGGTCAACAGTCCTCTCGAGCCTATCCATCCGCTCGGCGGCGGCTGCAGCAGCGGCGGCAGAGTCGGTCATGGTGGGTTCTAGAGAGGGGGAGGAGGGGGCAAGATTCGCGGTTTGCGCGTCCGAGACAGCAGAGGAGGAGTCCGACGAAGCGTCTGAAAAATCGCCAAAGCGCGCAATCTTGACCAGTTAATCCCTTGGAGCCTTTCTTCTGCTGTAAGGGCAACCTTTAGGACCCGAGATGTCTTGAGGGTCTAGCGAGGGAGAATCCAAAGTTAATTAAGAAGCTACTAAGAATACATCGCAGCGCACCTAGCGAGGGAGAATCCAAAGAGAAGAAAGGCTGAGGATTCCCACGCTAGGTGCAGTAAACATATAGTAACTAGTTCCCACAAGCTCGGAGCAATCGGCAATGATCCCGGGCCAAGTCACATGCCTTACTCCACGATGACATAGGGCTTTGGGGATTTGACAGGAAAGTGGGAAATCTGCAAGAGGCCTGCGTCATAGGTGGCTGTGTAGTGCCAAAAGAGGGAGTTCCCCTGACAAGAGGAAGGAAGGGTAAGTGGGCTCACGATGAAGAAGGACAAAGAGGAAGACAGAGAGGTAGGATGAAGGAGCGGGGAGGAAGATAAGCCCTCGCGGGCGATCCCAACAAGGAAGACCATGGCTACGCCCATGGCATCAGTATCAGCGCCAGCGTGTATATATCCTCCTCGACCCTCGACAACGAGGGAACACACTCGTCCCTAGCCTGTGAATGGATGTGCCTCCGAGAACGAGATGAAGACCACCCCAGTACCGAGACCATCCTCCAGCGCTCGATCGTCAAGATCGTCCCGGCCACACTCACTCGCTCCTCTGCACCTCGACTCGAGACCACAATCACGAATCGCCACGGTGCCCCACACGCACGCGGGGGTCTCGTCTCCTGCGACCAAGACAGCACTGTCCCTCCTCAGCACCCCACATACCCAAACCCGGTGCGAAGAGATCGAGAGGTCGCCGCTCTTCCCTCCCCCGTTACGAAGGATGTCTCTTCGACGTCTCGACCCACGCCCCCTAAAGCATATCATCCTATTGACCTCATCCTCCCCCCCTCCCAGGGTCACCCATCGTATCGCAGCTCACACCTCAAGTCAATGCATAACGCCACCCGATTCACGCACGATGCAGACGAGAACGCAAACATCCACTTCAGCCGCGCCACAACGTCAGAAACGACGGGTCCCGTCATCCTCGAGATACGCAGGGGAGGAAAAAAAGGAAGGGAAGGCAGCCGTCAGAACGACGACCAACCCCACGGCCGCGCACACCCTCGACACCCCAAGGCCAAGAACACAAAGAAAGGAAAAGCAAGGAACACCAACTAAATCACTCACCCGCCCCCGCCCCCTTCCGGCTAACAGGCACGAACCCCCACTCTTCCCCCTCCTCCTCCCGCTCACCATCCCCACCTTCGCCCTCACCCCCACTCGCCCTCGCCCTCACCCGGTCCCGCTCCATGTCATCCGCTTCCTCCACCGCCCCCACCGCCGCTTGTACCTCTGCGTTGCTGAGAGGGTCGTGTCCCGAGGCCTCAGCGCCGTCGGATTCTTCGTCTTGTTGCTGACGAGCGGAGGTAGAAGATGAAGACCCCCGGACGACGCGCGTGGCGGGCACGAGGGCGGGGTGGTCTAGGGAGGAGGCGGGGAGCATGCTGAAGGGAGAAAGTACATGTCAGTATTCGTACCAATCAAGAGAGACAATGCAAAGAAAGAGATGTAGGGCGATCAGTCGCTATATCCGGATGTCGTATTCTGCCGCCCACGCAAGAAAGATTCAACGCGACGGAGGGGGAAAACGAAGGAGAAATAGAGCAGAGGACAAAGACGATGGATTTGATACTACTAGAACGGGAACAAGAGAAGCAGTGATAGAAGGCAAGGCGAACGATCGATTGCGCAAGAAAGCAGAGAAAGAATCGGAAGAAATGTCAAAAGAAAAGCAAGATGTGACGGAAAATAAAGATACGAAAGAGAAACAACACTCACTCATCCGCCGCTTCCCATCCTTCTTCGAATGCGCCTCCACCTTCACCAGCTTCGGCAAGCGGGGTCGACTCGGAGGTGGAGGTCCAGTCGGCGAGTTTGTCGTTGTCCTTGGGCTTGGATATTTGTTTTAGCTGGGCAGGTGTCGCGGCGCTAGCAGTCACAGAGGATGGAGCGAGAGATGAAGGAGAAGAGGAGAAGGCACGGGCAAGAACCCCACCGTGCCGTCCTTCCAGCTTTCTTCCTCTGGCTCTTCAATTTACCCTTCTCACCCACCGCCAACGAAGAAGAAGTGGAGGCGGAGACGGTGTAACCCACAGCGACAGCCCCGCCAGCGACGAGCGCTGCGGCGGTGAAGAGCGTTTCCGGTGCTTTGTGCAATCAGCGGTGCCCATTGGGTGCCCATCTCGTTTTGCTTCTTGTGTTAAGGTGGTTGTTTTGGGGACAAGTTTATCGATGATTCTTGAAATTATTGGGCTTGTAGAGGTTAGAAGACAGTAAGTAAACAGTGCCGACGTCGACGACGAGTGGGACGGAGAAGGAGTGGACGGCGACTTGGAAGCGGAATCAGCGTGCGGATGATGCACTGAGGCTGATGTGGCGCCACGTTTCGTCCGCATCAATCGCGTACACACACCATAACAACACGTCGTTCCGGCCTCGACGCGTTTCGATTTTCCGCGTCGTACAGCTCAGCCAGAAACGCGTTAGCACTTAACATGATTCGATTCTTTTCAACCTTCACTCTCACAGCTTTCTCTTGAACTGTGTTGATTCATCATTCCGGTTCAATAATTCTTGGATGCTTGCAATGCTTGAAGCAGTTTGATCGAGGTCACAATACACGATACCAGGGCACTATCAACTACCACTTAAATCTACACTTTCAGGTCAGGCTTATACCGCGTCAAAAAGTTAACAAAAAATGCAAAAGAAAACCGAAGCGCCGAAAACCCGGAGTACTCCATCCCGAATCGACCAGGATTAGGGCCGTTGGTAAGTAAGAGTCTGGGACGCTGAGCGCTTACCACTCAGTCGGAATCCCTACTCGAACTAGGTTGAATCGTTTTGCCTTGCTAAATGTCGGAAACAACCATCTAAATCAACCTCGTCCGAGTTCCCAATATACCAGAACCACGTCTTGTTTTCTGATTACCCTTGCGCCTCGTCTTCTCTCGTTCGGCGACTCGCCGACAGTGATGCGGTCTTTGCACGGTCTCACGAAACTTGAGTCACTGATACGCGCTTGTTCCACCTCCTGGATTGTCGGAGAAAGGGAAGAAAAAACATCTGAAGGCACAAGCCTGGGAGCCCGGAACGAACAGGCGCACTTCACTGACGATAGTTTTGTTTGCGCTATTGACCAGAGAAAGTTGCGGACCACCGCTAACAAGGCTTCTCTCTCGTGTCAGTTTTACAGTAATTAGTATTTGCTTTGTTTGCACTCTATCTTGGCTCTATCCTACAGGCATCACTGAGTTTGAGTTCAAATCTTTGAACTTTAATCAACTTTTTGAACTGTTCCAACCACCGGCGATATTGTGTTCCTGTTCCACTCGGGATTGAGGCAAGAGGCATCATGCACACTCCCAAAATTCGCTCTCATGAATAATTCAAAGTCCCGTAGACCTTCACTACCAAGCGTCCAAGTACTTGAATGATTCACCTGAAATTGAGTTCAATCAAAGACCCGCTTGTTCACCTGTCACTGTGCACGCCCAGCGTAGACGATCCATTAAAAGGGGGAATAAGATTTATTGCTCTTCTTACAAGGCCCCCCGAGTGGATACTAACATACTCTTGCAGCCCATCCATCCACATGATGATCTGAGGGTTTCAGATTTGCGGAGTGTAGACTCGCGCACTGGAATGTGCTTCGTTCCATGAATTGTACCCTATTGACAATACAATTTGATTTGCATGGAGCCTCCAGATTTAGTGCTAGTAGCAGGGCCAGCCAACAAGCCAAAAAAATGCTGTTGATATGTACTCCACCGAGCTCAAGCCTGCAAATTTCAGACCTCCTGTAGCAGTTTGCAGACTCGGCCTCCAGATTGACTGGAGAGGTGCCATCACTTCGCCTAATCTTTGGCACGGAAAATGATGAGTGGTAGGAGGGAACAGTGACTTGAAACGAGAAAACATTTGATATGCAGCCTCCTTCTACCCGGATTCTATTTGAGATTCTCAGATAGAATTGCTCCCAACGTATTCAGACTTCTGCTCTTTAGGCTTGGCATCTCGAACCAAATAGGACATCCTTAGTTCTAAGTGGATCTCCGAGGTTACGATTAATTCCCAAAGCAAAAATTCAATACTCTTGCGGAGATAGGCACAGCCAAAACCAACAATGGTTAATCACTCGGGGATCTCTGAGTCTGATTTCGGCGGCGGAAAAGCTATAAAGAGCTGTGGTGCGATAAGGATCACCCTTCACCCTTGTCCTTTACCACCATGGCAGAAGTGCTTGGTATTGTCACTGGCGTCCTTCAGCTCCTTCAAACAGCTCTCAAGGCCACAGCACTTGTTAATGATGTATACAAGGCCATACAGGAGCAACAGAAGATTCTAGTTGAGCTGGAAAATATACAGCCACTCTTGGCTGAGCTGAGGCTTCGCATCTTGGCTGATCCATCTCAGCAAATGCTTAGGAACATGGCCATACCCCTTACCAATTTTCAAACAACCCTGGAAGGGCTGACTAGAAGGTTGCAAGCTGCCAATGGAAGATTCAGATGGGTGTTCTCAGAAAAAAAGAAGATGAAAGAGGATCTACTTGTAGTGAGGCAGTTCCATGACATGGTTAACTCTTGGATGATTCTTGATTTCTGGTATGTCTTTGTGAATCATTGTGTTGATCTGCCTTCATTTTTTGTGTCTGTTAGGGATCAGATAGACGGTAACAACCCTATGCTTGATGCAAAGCCCTAACTGAGCTACTCATAGCTATACAACGACTAGCAATGATTGATTGGTTGTCTCCTCTCAATTTTTTCATTCGGCAACAGGATATTTCTAGAACACGACAGCCTGAAACAGGAGACTGGCTGCTCAAAGACCCAAAATTCAAAAAATGGGAATCAGGGACAGGAGGAGTTCTATGGTGTTCTGGAATACGTGATTATCCAATCATTGGAGCAGAATTGTAACTTACCTACAACTTGCAGCTGGTGCAGGGAAAACTGTTCTTGTGTGGGTCAAGATCTGTAAATCCTTCCAACTGATCTTTGATACAATATTAGATCTTTGGTTGTTGATCATTTGACAAGTGCACAGGCAAAAAATCCAGACATTGGGGTAGCATGCATTTACTTCGACCATAAAGAAACACAAGTTCAAACACAGGAAAATTTGCTTGCAGCACTTTGGCGACAGTTGGTATTCAAGCAACCTCTTGGCCCAGCTTCTGACTTGTATGCTCAACTTGTGGAGAAGAAGACAAAACCCACGTCAAAAGAGATGCAGAAAGTACTTCTCCATGCACTACAGAGATTCAAACAGATTTACATTATTGTTGATGCCATAGATGAGCACCCTGAGAAAGAGTGGCATGATCTGGCTGTAATCTTGACAAAATTGTCAAAGAATATCAATTTTTTGCTTACAGCAAGGCCCCATGTTGTTCCAAACATGGTGTTCTCTCAGATATCCAGCATGGAGGTGCAAGCAAGTACAAAGGATCTTGAAGTCTATATCAAGGCACAGATTGAGGCTTCGCCACATCTATCTCAATATGTTGCACATAACAGAGGAATCGAGACCAAGATCTTTTCAGTTCTATGTAACTCTGTTGATGGAATGTAAGTGGAAGACAGAATTCATGGCTTTGGACCTTGATAGTTTATCAGGTTTCTACTTGCTAAACTGCATTTAGAAGCTCTGGATGCAGCTCCAAACACAAAGGCCTTTCAACATGCACTGGAAACTCTACCCACAGATCTCTATCACACGTATGAGAATATCTTGAACCGAATTGAATGCCTACATAATACGCAAAAAGAAATTGTGCAGTCAGCACTTGTTTGGGTTGCAAATACAAAAAGACCATTAACAGCAATGGAGCTCTGTGAGGCTATAGCCATTGAACTTGGAACAACAACCTTGAACAAAGACAACATAACTGGGATTCGAAAGATTATTTGTCTGTGCGCTGGTCTGATAATCCTTGATGAACAAAGCTCCTTAGTGCGGCTGGTCCACTTTACAGCACAGGATTATCTTGATAAGGTTCAGCACCAGAAATTCCCATTTGCACATGTTCAGATTACCAGATCCCTATTTGCATATCTCAATTTCAAAGAGGTTGCAAACATTGGGCTCAAGTCTCATACTTTGGATCCTTTCATGACCAAAAAGGAAGAAGAATACAAACAGCTACAGGAGTTCAAATGCCAATATCCCCTAATGAATTACTGTCAATATGTTTTGATTCATGCTCAGCTGTGTGAAGAGCAACTTCAAGATGAAGTCATTGAGTTTCTGAAACTAACACATACATATAAGAAGAAATTTGGGACAATGGGCTGGGATTGCTGTCCTTGGAACTGTTACAGCTGGCCTGACCCTCATTCTTCTTTATGGTTGGCAGTGGCTGCAAATCTAGTACAAATTGTGAAGGTCATGACCAGTCAGGGATCCAAATTGGATGTAACAACATATCCTTTGCACACTGCTGCACACCATGGCCACAAAGAAATGATTGCATTATTATTTGACCAAGGAATAGATGTTAACGCATGTGGAGGATTTTATGGAAATGCCCTCCATGCTGCAGCATATTCAGGGGATGAAAGCATTGTGCAAATGCTCCTTGACAAAGGTGCAGACATGAATGCTCAGGGAGGTCTATTTGAAACAACACTGAAAGCTGCAGCATGTGGGCGGCATGAAACCATTGTGCAAATGCTTCTTGATAGAGGTGCCGACGTGAATGCTCAGGGAGGTGAGTATGGCACTGCACTTCAAGCTGCTGTAGGTGAAGGGCATGAAAACATTGTGCAGATGCTTCTTGACAGAGGTGCAAATGTGAATGCTCAGGGAGGCCAGTATGGAACTTCGCTCCAGGCTGCAGCATACCTGGGGCATGAAATCATTGTAAAGATGCTGCTTGACAAAAATGCAGAAATAAATGCTGAGGGAGGCGAGTATGGAACTGCCCTTCAAACTGCAGCATATAAAAAACATGAAACTATTGTGCAGATGCTTCTTGACGGAGGTGCAGATGTGAATGCTCAGGCAGGCTACTATGGCACAGCACTTCAGGCTGCAGCATATTGGGGGCATGAAACCATTGTACAGGTGCTCCTTGACAGTGGTGCAGAGGTGAATGCCCGAGGAGGCTACTATGGCACTGTGCTTCAGGCTGCAGCATATGGGGGGCATGAAATCATTGTGCAGATGCTTCTTGACAGAGGTGCTGATGTGAATGCTCAGGGAGGCTACTATCACACTGCACTTCAAGGTGCAGCTTGTGAAGGCTATAGCATCATTGTCCAACAGCTTTTGGATGAAGGGGCTGACATAAATGCAGTGGGAGGGCTCTATCAAACTGCCCTTCAGGCAGCTTGGGAGTGTGAACACCCAATTGTCAAACAAATCCTGCTTGCCAGAGGTGCTCAAGAATATATTGAAGGTAGCGGAGAAGAAATTGAGGATTCTGAAGAGACGTCAGAGGAAAATATGGATTAATCATGTCAGAGAAATCCAGGATAGACATGTACATACAACTCACTTGTATGTAGTATAGATATGTCAATATGAGACTTGTTTTCCGGTTCAATGATTCTTGAATGCTTCCTTTAAAGCAGTCCCTATGAACAATTGTCTTCATACAAGAGATCGGTTACCGGTCTACAGCAGGACATGGCACACCGCAGGACCGCGAATAATAAGTGGCTTACAGTATCGTTTTTATGGGACAAAACAGGGGCCAAATCAGGCCTCTTTTTATCTGAACAAAAAAGCGGCCTGAAAGTTGCCTGATTTAGGCAGGTATCAGGGCACATTTTTTGTGCCTGATTATCTGCGATAAAAACGATACTGTAAGGAGCTTTTTATTTGCGGTCCTGCGCAGTAGCTGCCAGCAGCCAGTTTACCCTGCACCATCCTTGCTAATCTGGCAGATGGCCCGCCACTGCGCAGGACCGCAAATAAAAAGCCCCTTACAGTATCGTTTTTATCGCAGATAATCAGGCACAAAACAATGCGCCCTGATATCTGCCTAAATAAGGCAACTTTCAGGCCGCTTTTTTGTTCAGATAGCAAGAGGCCTGATTTGGCCCCTGTTTTGTCCCATAAAAACGATACTGTAAGCCGCTTATTATTCGCGGTCCTGCGCTGTGTGGCACAGGATTACCGTACACCACTAACTATCGACACTTTACTTGGTCCGAACCATCACCTCTGTTAGTCGCTGGAGCTGGGCGGGCATTGAGACGGCTGAGGCTCGAGAGCGGCTCCCTGGGCAACAGTGTGATGCATTCAGACATACATACTGTAATTACTTGTTGACTAGTTCGGCTGTTTGATAGGTAGCTTCATCCGAGTCAGTGTCTCCCTTGTGAGCATCAACTCTGTTACCTAGCATGGTCTCAAGCACACTTTTATATCTACTCAATATTTGGAAAGCGTCTTCATCCCTCTTCATCCACAGATCCCATCCCTCCAAAATCACCTGTACAGCCCTTGTATCATTCAGCCAACAAAATTGTGTGGCGGGCCCCGGTGACGCGATCTGTGTTCGATAGGCAAAGAATAACTTTGAGGATAACATTGGCCACCCCAGCTTCTTCAATATGGTTGGGTCCATGATTTTCCTGTTCATTGCATTCCAAGTTTCAGCAAAGCGGAACTGTACCGAAGCACTGACACCGGGGGCTTCAGGATAGAAGTGTGTGAGCATTACCAAGGTTGTCTCATAAAGAGGAATTATTCGACCGCCCAGGACTCCACTCGTGATGTTTGGAAGAATGGCCAGGACATTTGAGAGGATGGACATACGGAGATCCAAGATAGACATTGAGGGTGGATCAGCATTCTCAGAGTGGAGATTGGCAAACACTGGATGAAGGGGGACAAGTGTATCTGCTTCAATTTTCCAGTTACGCAAGTTCAAGGACTCGGGAAGCATGAAGTTCAATGCATAACTTTGAATGAGGGCGACTACTAAGTGTATTTGGGGGAGAGATGGGTGCAATTTCAAAGAACAGAATGCCAACGCCAACATCTGTTCGAGTAATTGCGGATAACGCGAGAGTTCTGAGTCGATCTTCCACAGTCCCCCGAGCTCCGGGTTAGGATCAGGATACCCCGAGTGGACCAGCATTTCACATGCAAGAATCCACATTCCGTCTGCAATCTGCAACGTATTGTGGACTGTTCGGTCGATTTGCACCATTAAACAGTGGCACAACCGCCAATTGTTGCACTTCTGCAAAACAGCAGACTGCGCAAAATGTGGTTGCTGTGTAAGATACCATCCGAGCTTCTGTGGAACATGCATGACAGCACCATCCATCCCGCGCCCCCACATGACAATGAGCAAGAGCAAAGTCCCCAAAACTTCATCAGCATGTTTTGATATTGCCAATGGCCATGTGCGCTTCGGATCTGGCACCAGCTTGTTGGTGGCAATCTGGTCAAAGGTTTGGGAAAATAAGCTTCCTTCGAATTTATCGTAAGAGGATGTCCGGGATGTGAAGAGGGACTCGGTCGCATCGAACTGATAGGACCGTGCTTCCTGAGTGGCAGCATTGCTCAAAAAGTCAACATGAACAATGTGCTCAATCTGGATGAGTATGTCTCGGAGGGACTGCAATGCAGAACGAGTTTGGTGACAGTTGGATGCAAGCTCAGCAACTGAGGGGCAATGGCCAATTTCATTCATGTTGACATTTGCAACGAGCCCTTCGACATTGGGTGCCATTTGAAGGAGTGACTCTTCAATGGCGATCTGCCATTTTCGTGATTGGGAGATGAAAATCGTCAATCTGTTTGCAGTGAAGTGCAGCCCTTCTGAGAGCGAGCGGTAATCGAGAAGCACTTGTTGTGGGTAAACACCACTTGGAAGCAGTCCTCGCTCAATCTGGGTGAGGACCTGGAGGTGAACATCTATCTCGCTCAAGAACGAAATGACAACATTGAGGTACAGTGCCGCACGAGTGGACACCTGAAAGCAGCCAATTTCTGGTGATACAGATTGCCGGACTAGAGGCCAGTCGAATTGTGCTGTCGATCCCATCATCAGGTGGCCGGCAGTGGGGAGAGTAGCAGCAATGGCCCATAGGGCCTTCAACGCAGTGGTGTGCCGTCGAGTTCGCATCTCTGGTATCAGCAAACTGCTATCACAGTCTCGAAGAAAGCTCTCCGCTCGCTTGAGTAGCTGAATATTTGAGTCCTGGACAAGAATCTCGATTTGCTTGTCATAGGCCCTTCGGCGTCCATGCGGGCCGGAACTGTGAAGAGCATCTGGTATCCCTTCGAGAAAGGGCTCGAGTTCAACGTCATTTGACAGTGATTTGACGGTCCAGCTGAGTGCGCTGCGGTCCCGCTCGTCGCGATGAGGCGATGAGCAAATGGCGGTCTCGTTCATAGCATCTACCATGGAAGAAGATGGCCTGCTGACTTTCGCCGCAGGGTCAAAGGTTCGGAAGTGTTGCACGATACGCCACAAGCCAGCTGAGAGGGGAGTTTTGTATGGAGAGTCGTGATAAAGATAGGGAAATACTGTAAGGGCGGCATACACAAAGAGCAAGATACCCAGCAGAATGAACGACAAGATCATCGTATCCCGATTCACCGGAGCCAGGAATGCAACGAGGCCTACAAAAAACAGAACCAGAGAGGCGTGTAGTAAGAATGGAATGAGATCCACCACAGCATGCATATTGAATCGCTTGAGACCGTAATAAAGGTACGCGAAAATGCGAGCCCGGATGACAGGCGAGGAACGCATGTCGGTTTTGTACCTGAAATCCCTTGCCCACTGCTCAACTAAGGTTGCAATCAGGGCGCTGGACAAGCTGAGCCCCAAGCTGATGAACCAGAGCAAGTTGCAGACAAGAGATGAGGTAGAAACCACGAATGGTTCAGGGAAAGGGATATCGATGCGGGTGCCATTGGCTATCCCTGATAATTGGATGGATATTTGACCTAAAAGAGTGGCCATACGGTCTTCCGAGTCTGGTGTGAGACTTTTATAGCTCTTGATGAGGAAGGCCGATAAAATTGCAGAAAAAAGACCGGCCTAGTTGTGGCTTGAGATACGACATAGAAAAGAACTCCTGAACACGCACAAAGATCAACATTCCATTCATGTCGCTTTTCCAGCTTTCGACTAACGCCTTGTCGTATTTGTCTGCTTCAGAGATGTAGACGGACCAGATTTTGGCACCAGCTTCATCGTCATGATTCCTCTCGGAGATTGCTGTACGACGCTTGGTTGTCGAGAAGCAGTACAGAGCAGAACACTCACCCTCTGCCTCCAGTCCTTGTGCTTCTTTGTCTATGGCCGGAGAGATATACGCGGGTGATGGTATGGTACCGACTCCGTCGTTATGATCTCCGTTAGAGGTTGCTGTATGGCGCATTGTCATCGATAATGCAGTAGGACTGAAAAAAAGAAGACACTCACTGTCTCTCCGATTGATTTTGTGCGATTCTTCGTCCATCGTGGTTGTGGGGGGAATTTGGAAAGGGTTGCAGTCTGAATGTGAGTGACAATGTGGAAGGTGGGAGGAGACCGCATGTTCTGTCTGGTATTAAAGGAAACTCTATGTCAGTCACAGTACACGCGGCCACCCCATTTGCGGAGAGCACTAACGCCGATTTGACATTGAATTTTGATCGCTGAAACTTCCCCTGAGAACGTGTTGGCAGTGAGCCCAGTTGAACTGCCAGAAATAGTGCAAGAGCGATCAAAGGGCGTAGAGGATGGACTCAAATGGAGCGGCGAATCACAGAAAAGACAAGTGAAACACGACTCGTGAGAAATTCACTATTTTCAAGTTCAGACAAAGCCACTGTCAGTGCGGAACTACCTGCTTGTATACCATGCGTTGAGTACGATTCGGATACCTCTTCGCATTTTCCCTCTCAGCGCTCGGAGTCATGATTCGAATCGTTGACGCAGTACAAAGGCCGCGATCCGAGGACGGTCTCAGTGGTGAAGTGGTTTAGATGTTGAACTGCCAGAGATCAGTGTTGGCGAGATATATCCTCTCGGTGCCGCAGTGAGGAAGAGAGTCGAAGGAACAGGCTGCTTCGGCAGCAGGCTGGTGCTGCCAAGAGATTCGTTGCTGGTTCGCTATCGATCAGACTGCGACAGTTGCAGAGTACAAATGAGGATTTTGCTTACATTGCGAGCATATCGACCAAAGGCTGGTGTTCGCGAGAAAGAGTCTGCTTCGAGTCATCGAGACTATCGAGAAACCATCGAGTCGGCGACTTGGACAAGACACAGATTTGAAGCAGCGAACTTGAAGAGAGCAGTGTTGAAGGCAGGCTGATGAACGAGCGATTTGAGACCGAGCCAACCTCGGCTGCTTGGGACTCTGTATGGTGGTTTGAAGGAAAGAGTAATTGATCGGAGATCCAGATTCTGATTGCATCAGATGGACAAGCAAGAACAAATTAGATAGTTCGAGCTTTGATGCACGCGGATAAGTATTAGCGAGGAGCGACATTCTGAGAGAAACTGAGATGAAATCTCGAAGCTCGCACAGTCACGCGCGTCTCGCGTCTTTCTCGAAGGAAGGGAACAAGACGACGTGTTGCTTGTGCTTGTGTACGTGATTGATGCCGCGTGTCACCTCATCATCAGAGTTCATCAGCCTGAACAACGTTCGTCTTCGATGACTCCAGCTCGTTCTCAGTCCTGAGTCAACGCTCCCAGCAGACAGCTGGTTACCCTCAGTTACCCTCTCTGTGTGCCATTGGATCTCTAGAAGCCTCCTCTGTGGGTGGGACTCGAAGGTCCCTGAGTCTTTGCAAGACGAAGCTCCGTTTGATATCGATTGAGAATGCCTAACGCTGGACTCCGATTCCTCGATTCACAAGACTTCGCTGGGCTCTGAATTGCTCTCCCGACCCTCTACGGTTGTTCCTCGCTCCTCTTTTAATGCCGACATACTACTTGACTCTGGAACCGCATACGACCACCCCACCCAGGGGCAAAATTATTTCGCCGCGTCGAGTTGGCGCGGCGGTCGTGCGGCGCCTCTGCGGCGGGTGACTCGGTACCTCAAGACATAACAACCATGTATCTCATCTTCTTGTATCTCTGAGCTGTAATGTGTTAGGGGAGAACACACCTATTTGTAGGCTTGTATGGATAGTGAAGGCACCAGATTGTAGTCATCGTTGGAAATCGTTTCGGAGACTGTTGAGAGTATGTCAGATGCGGTGGTGATGCGGCGGGGAGCGGCAATCGAGCGGCGGCCGCGGCGAATTTTGTGACAAGTTCGCCGCGTCACCCCTCGTGGACGCGGCTGTATCGCCGCATCGTGCGGTAGTGCGCGGCGCTGTGAGACAGAGTATGCGGCGCGTCTCAGCAATGATGCGGCGCACCTGAAACCGACTGCGGCACTGGTTGTCTCGCATACAGTGCACATGCGGCTTGCATGCGGCGCTACTCCGATTCAAGTTGTACTATAACCGTGACCACTGACGATTGACTGACGAAGCTTCAATGTATCCCAACCTACGGCGAGTTACGGTCACCTTCCGCAACAAACTCAAGCTCATCGTAAACTGTCAACTTTCTTGGGCTAAGTGCATCCACAGTTTATAATATCCATATACGACTCAGAAGTGAAACCCCGCGCCCGACCCCTCTTCTTTCGAAGTTCTTCAGTATTCTTCATGAGACTCTCACTGATTGTCAACTGCGCACTCGTTCTTCTGTTGGCAGTAACCAATCCAGGTCGCCTCGCAGCTCTTTCCGAATGGATCTACTCTTCACTGCGCTCATCCTTCACAATCCCCGCCATTCTTGCTCTCTACGGGCTCATCCTCATCTATTTGCTTGTATCGGTGTACCACCTCGAGAATACGGAGAATACATCCACTCCGCGCCGTAGGAAGCGACTAGTCCCATATTATAACAGCGAAGGTATTCATCAATGATCTAAATTTCTCCCGGACAGTCCATTCACGGCAATTATTTGTCAGGCCAGCTCCAAGGCTGGGTACGAGAGGAGAAGAGTCAGAGTAGGCCAACAACCTCCCCCTCGCAGAGCATACAAGCTTCTCAACTACCGATCTCCACCCGACCAACTGCTCCATCTGCTTCGGCTCCCGCAAAGCAAACAACTCCGCTACCACTTCCTCAGCCCACCGCATCTGCGACGCCTCGTCTGAGCGAGGCAACTCCATTCTCGGTGTTAGCGTCTTGGGACGGCTTCCCGGACGGCCGCATCAAGTGCCACTTTACGCCACAACAAGTAGCAGATACTTCACAACTCGTAATTTATTGGGCTGCCGATAAACTTTCAGGGAAACGAGGCTCGCCGACCGCTCCCACGCCAGAAAGGGGGAACATTTCGCGCTTCAATTGCGCGGGTGTTATTGAATGCGATTCAAAAGTATGCCTTTCACAAATCGCACCTGGCGCAGATATTCAGCGGCAGCTGCAATCCGAATGCACCTGTGGTTCAAAGCTTTTTCATCGTTCATGCAGATTTGAATGGTCCATTGCTCGCTATATCAACGGTGCCCTGTTCGAGAGCAACCACATTCACACTCACGCGCGATATACTCACCTGCTTGTGACGCCGAAATCCAAGCCATCACAAATCCAGACTTTTATTTCAATGCAACCGGTGTCTCTCATTTCATCTCAACCAACCGAATCGTTGAATGTGGAACGTGCCGATTCGCCTGAGAGCTCTGTTTTGCAACGTGATGAAGGTGAGTTGTTCGTTCTCTCTCACGCTATGTGCCTCATACGAGTTCGAGGTGAACAAGTTCTTGAAGATAGTCCAGTGGTGAAGCCCCAACCCCAGGCTCCGCAACATGAGCCTGGTAAGTTGTTATCCAGTTACAAGTCGGGTCCTGTCAATTTGTACCGAAGTTGTACCACCGCAGAATGCAGCAACGGCCTCTGATGAGGAGAGAATGATGGATCCAGATGCGAATTAGTACCACAAGGCTTATAATCGAATGGCTTCTTTATTCTTGTATTTTGTTGAAAGAATGGTTCCAAAGGAATTGCATGGTTGATTCAACCAAATATGTGCCTCAACTCGAGTACTATGAACGACCCGAGCACAAATTCTTACCATCTATTCAATATTTTGCTAGCGGTACTATACTACTACGAGTATTTGAGAACTTCTCGAAGCTTGCCCCTCGTTTCAACATCAAGAAAGAGCGAGTTGAAGACTGTAGTCACTCTGACTGGCAGTGAGCAGTGCCAATTCCTCTGGAGTTACAGCAACAGTGAGAATAAAGGGCACTCAAATACCTTTGCAAGAGCGTAACCTCGGTGTTTTAGGCAAGAATAAACACCCGGACGACGGAAGCGTCGGTCGCGAACACATCACATTCAAGGTCACGTGATCGCGAACCCGCCTGTACATCGCGATAAACACGCCGCTGCCAGGTAAACTCGGAGACGCTCTCACCGGCAATAATTTTAGATGATACTTAGACATCCTTAGTACCTAATCCTACCTCGTTTGGGGCTTTATTGATAGATTATTGGAACAGCATAACTCTTTGAATGTCTCGACTCTTTTCTAAAGTTATTTGAATGTCCGTTGACTGCTCATATTTATCAGCACCATCAACCTGTAAGACATCCAATTTGCACGAACCAGGTTGGAATCTGTTATTTATACCTTCCCTGACTCACCATTTTCTGTCTAGTTGAGTGAAATATATTGTCGCGTACCGGGATCAAACTTTTGAATTTCCTCAGGATTCTGATGATAAAATATGTCGATAATTTGTGAGTACCTGCCTTGCACCCTCATATAACATATTCGAGCTTCACGGCTTCCCTGAATGCATGGCTGCGATAATAATCGGAAAGAAAATATGGTATGTGCAGTCATGTGACCGTGTTTCGCTCTGGGAATTTCACTCGGCCTTACGACGGCGGATCAATCATCTCTCTCTCCTCTTTCATGTCTCGCTCGCCAGCCTGGTCATTGCGGACTCGGCCCTCTCTGAATGCATTATCTGGGGTCCAACATCGTCTCTGGTTATCCTGACTTGCTTTCATCAATGAATATTGCCTTTCAACGCCTGATTCGGCTGGTTCTATGGTCTCGCTCAATGTAAATCATTGAAGCTGTTCCGCTCCTGCTCCACGAGTCTCAGTTTCATTCGCTTGGAGACTCCTGTTTGCTTTGTGATATAAATTGGACGACTGGTGCATGGTCTACGCTCGTCGAAATCACCCGCAATCGACGGCATTCAACACTCTCTTCCTCTGCTTCGTCGACTTTGCGTCGATATCTTCTCTGACTTCGAGTCAGAGCTCCTGTTGACTTCGCGTCAGCTGATTTCATCCGCCCGAAACTATCTCAGCCTATTCTCCGCCCCCTTCCGTGCCTCAGCAACATTGTCTCTGTAGCCTCTTTCGCGCCGACATTGGTACGCTGTCAATCTCATTCTTCTTTGTTTCGCTTTCGTTTGACGTCTTACCACAGGTCTCTTTACCCCTTTATCAAGAACCCTCGCGCTTCCTGTTTTCCCTCAAGGCGCCGTTGTTAGACGTTGTACGTCGTCAGGCACGCAGCTCCGCACCTCTCGAACTCGATAATCTTCTGTGACATTGTACGTCAACACCGCTGCTCCCCTTCACCTTCAGCCCCCTGTTGTTGACTTTGTACGCAGGTCGCTCCCTAACATTTCAAACTATTCACTCTATCTTCTCCTGACTTCACGTCGGAGCTGCCGCTTGACTTCACGTCAGCTGCTTTCACGGAGAACATATTTTCGGCTTTGAATTTGTTCGTCAATTGGTGCGTCAACTGTTAATCCAATCCTGTTTTCATTTGACGCTCTCCATCAGCGTTTTCTTTCCATCTCTCGAAAATCCCGGTTCCCGTAGCTCTTAGAGTTGCCCGTTGTGTGTCCGAATCGGTGCGTTGAATGTTCACCGAAATCTTTTCTATTTGACATGGTAAATCTGCAGTTCTCCCAGTGCTCCCTTCCCGTCTCTCCTGGAGTTGCATTGCTCAACGTTGTACGTTGGCAAGCCTTCTCTGTGGATATCAGCGGTCTTGTTTGACGTTCTACGTTGACAACACCGCCGCTTCACCCTCAATTCGCCGTTGTTCGACGTTGTACGTTGACACGGAGGCGGCTTGCTCTCCAGACCTCGACTCTCTGTTTGATTCACTTCTATGTTGGTGAGTTCGGTCATTTGCGGTTCGGGTACTTGTCAAACTGAACGACGCTCAAGGGCGCGTTGAAAGGCGCGCTGAGCCGACTGATCCCGCGTCGGCGTCGGCGCAGTATTTCGTCGACGGGAAGTTCCGAGGCCGAAGTACCGCCTCAGTATGCAGATTTGCCTATATGTGAGTTGTCTTCTGGATTAGGTTTCGGTGTTATTAAATCATTCATGCACAGTCGATGCCTCTGAATTGCGCGCAACAGCTGTTCGGTCAGAAGTTAACGGGACAATGGCATACCGAGATACGGAGAGGATCTTGGGGCGTTCGGAACACGGTGTGTTTGCCCATATTTTCACTCCACAAGTCTCCTCAATACCCAGCAGGAAACACATCAAAACAGGGCCGCTCTTTTACGTTCAATCCATTCGCCAAAAAACTCGATACTCCCCAGAACGGCAATCATACTCGTACCCAAGTCCAATTCAACTCCACCTCTCAACCTTCCGACGGTGTTACATCACCGCAGAAGCGTATGCGCCGGCGTCGATCGTCGGTCAGTTCGTCTGAATCGCTCGAGCACGCAGTCCCATCTTCAAGGCCATTAAATCCTAAACCAAAATCATCGAAACTATCCTCCCATCACCCTCGAACGAAATCATCCAAACCCCCACGAGCCAATGAAACTTACCAACAACCAAGCGCGGATGAATCCTCGGATTCGGAGGACGTTGACGAACCTCTGCGTCCAAATCCTCCCTCTACCGATCCGCGCAAGTGGAATCCATGGCCTGATGGCAAATGGGAAGCTACTTATGCCCGCGAGTTTTACGAGGAGTGTCAATTTGCGGTGCATTGGGCGTGCGAGGTTCGAGGAGGTAAAAAGAATGCTTCTGGAAGTACGCGGGCTACGAACCGAACGGATGGTGCACATACCGTTCGGCTTTGTCTAGGTGTTATGAAGTGTAAAAATCGTATCTGTGCTGTTGTTACTCGCCCACAGACTAAGAACAATGGACGTGTGAAACAGATCGAGGGCGGCTGCTCATGCGGCTCAGAGCTGCAGTATCATCCCTGTAGTGTGCGCATGGAATACTGGGTTTATCGTGACGGCGCGCACTTCAGTCATTCCGGTTATCACCACCACGAGCCGGTTCCCGTGCGGCATTTGACTCTACGCGAACAGGGTCAGCTCAGAGGCGTTGTAAATGAACATCCCCACATGAAGCCTGCTCAGCTCATTGCTGGCAGGCCCGCGATCGATGGCCCGGGCCCATCCATCGCAGATATTAGCACAATCCTGCTCAATCCCAGCCGCGTCCAATATGAACGTCGCAAAATCCTGAATCCCGAAAATAGAGTGTGTTATCTTCAGTGTTGCTTGTTGGAATAAATACTTACGGTACTTCAGATTAGAGACCAACGATTTCTGCCGGCGTTGGAGCGGTTCAAGGGTCGACATCCCGAGTGGACTATAGGCCTGCACTGGGTCGACAATATTCACGTCATCGTGTTGCAATCGCCGTGGCAGCGGCGTATAGGGTTGAAGGATCGTGTTAAGAGTGAGGCCGTCAATGGCATTGTTTCGGACGCATGTCACGATTACTTTAAAGGAAAGAACGAGTTACTCTTTCTCAGTTCGACTTTCGAACCCACTCACTTGAAATCCTGGGTTCCCATTCTCATGACATATTCGAATGGAGCAACCGCAACTCATTATCGTATCCATTTCCTATACCTCTTTCGAGGGTTGGCGGAACAGTGTCGTGAAACGCAGCGAAGAATAACGGATGATTTGTTTGCAAATGTTCGTTCATTAAACATCCGAGTCACTATTTTCAAGCTAATACAACTTAATTCAGGTTGTTGATTTCAGCGATGCGCAGAGGAACGGTTTCATTCAAGCGTTCATAGACTTTTGGACGGAGATTTCTCCCGAGGGTCGAGACGAGCGTACATTGAAGACTGCTGCAGCGGCTCTGCTCAAAGGGTGCAGACAGCACTTTGATAATCAGATAACCCGTGTTGCTCGGATAAGCCGCATTGTCGCGCCGGAGCGGCAGGCAGAATTTCGCAAACTTGCTAAAGAGCTGCTTAAGCAGAAAACGGAGAAGGATTTGAAAGAATGTGCTGCACATTTATGTCGTGAATTTCCGGGGACTAAGCCATGGGTTGGATGGTGGATGCGGCCATCACATGCGAGCATGCTGTTTGCGATGGCGAGTGAGATGCTTCAAAAATTGTGGAATTCACTCCCAGCTACAACGAATGCTGCGGAGTCTATGCATCACAAAAGCTATCAGATGATCGGTCGCGAAAATACACTCTTTTACGGGCTCAAAGGCTTGATGCGTATTGCAGAGACTTTTGAGAAAACCTATGACGCCGGTCGAGGTACGTTTTGACGTGTTTCTATATCTTGCGTGACTAAATTTGCATTATGCAGTGGGAGAGACAATATACTATGGCCGCGACCCTCAATTTTGGAAGCGGACGGCGTTTAAATACAATTGGACCAAACATAGTCGACACGAGGCTCGCCCAAAGCTGTCGTATGATGGACGTGCGCCGGATACCATCGCACGTCTCACCAAAAAATCAGCGAAGAAGGCCAAAAAATCGAAATCAAACCCCCGTTCTTCCCCAGAGGCGACTTCTGTCGCAGCCGAATTTCAACGTTCATTCCGCTGGTTCAACAATTCGTGCTGGCTCGACTCCTCCCTCACTGCACTCTTCGCCGCATCCAGCCGTGGTCTCCCAGACATACAGACATCATTTTCCGGTTTGAACTCCGGCCATCTTTTGAGCGGAATGCTAGAAATAATAGTGAAACATGTGGAGCAGGCGGCAGTTCCCGGATTTGACCGCGGCGGTTGTCAAGTTCTCACTACTTTGCGCGAGAAATATCGACGAAAATTAGTTAAAGGCGGATTTACGCCAGCGCCCGGTGCTGAGGATTCAGTGTTTGTAAGTATCTTATTCTTTGAGGACGGGATCTCAACTCACATATGAATTATTAGGGCTGGTTGGATCAAATCTTGGCGCGAGAGATTGCGCGCAACCCGGATGAATCTACCAAACATTGTATCTCAGTTTTCCGAGGGTTCTCAGTGCAGGTCAAAAAATGCTTGGGATGCGAGGCTAGCCCAGGGGAGCACTGGGAGGTGGCTCATCCGCTGTGGCAGAGTGCGTTTCAACTCTCTTCCGACTTGTGCGCCATCTTCAAGGGCGACATCAGCAAATGGTTCCGCTTCATCTTTGATCCTGCAGAATGGGAGAAGGCTTCGTGTTGGCGGCAGTGGGAGGCGGAGCCATTGTGTAACGGGCCAGCGCAAGCCAAAGAGTATATTCTTGGCATTCCACTCATTTTGCGCATCCAAGTTGGTGATTCCTTGGATGCGGGGGACACCTGGAAAATACCGGCCACTCTTCTCCCGCTCGGGTCGAAATTCAGTGGTCCAGCGCGCCGTGTGAGATACAACATTGTTGCCCACGTATACACCGACTACACTCCCAATTTCGGACCCGGCTCACACTTCATCGTTCGGTATTTGACGCCAGATGGCAAGATTTTCGATTACGATGGGTTGAAGCATGATGGCCACGCTAAACGAATCCCCGGTGCAAAGCCCTCTGGTTGGCTCTCAGGACCGTCAGACAAGCTTCATGGCGTCCCACGGGGCTACCGACTTCAGTCGCTGGTGTATCACCTTGAAGGTGGCATTCATGCGCAAGACTTATTCCGAGATGAACGGCAAAAGCATGCGCCGTGGGGGTTGAAGGTAGACTTAGTGCAGGCTCGCGCGGCGTTGGATGGGCCGTACCTCAAGCAACTGAGCTCACTCGAGCGGCGAGACTGGTCGAGTAAGGCTCGACAAGCTCAAACCGTTGAGTATGCGATGAATCGGCCAACATCCGAGTCTGCACCACAGGACATAGTTACCGATCTTCACCGATACCGGCGGTCGTTCTTCACCGTTTCTGACTCGGATGATGACGATGACGATTTGGACTCCGTTGATAATGCGATTTCGGAGGCTGTCAAGGCAAGCACCGCACCAGATGCCCAGCCGACACGGTCGGAGAGTGATGCTTCTGAGCTCAACCCCGTCAACTGTACTTTCTGTGGCGAGATTTCAAACGGCGACGACACGCGCAAAAAACATCAGTGTTCGAGGTGCGAGTTTTGGTCGCATGCCTCCTGTATTTCGGAGCAGAGTGGTGAGGACGGCGAGCAACAGGGCATCTTCACTTGCCTGATATGTCAACCAAGAGATGCGGCTCAACCGTATGCAAATAATTTCGTCTACACTCTATTTTTTTTGACCTGCTGTTTAGATTTCGGTCCAAGGAGGTTGTCCTTCTTCCAGACCCACGCGCTGAAGGAAATTGGAGAGATGAAAGCGTGTTATGGTACCCAGCTCAATTTACGAAGCACCGACCTTCCGCGCAGAGACCGGCTCGAGAATTTGAATTCCGATACCTCCATTGCATTGGGTGGCCACTCGGTGAAGGAGAACTCGGACCTCCTGCTCGGCTAATACACCGGGATCGCGGTTTTGTGGACGCAGTTTTGAAAGTCAAGCTTGCACCTGAACAGGTAAGATTCAACTTCACGATGAATGCAGTCCGCTGAGGTATCACTTCACAGCTCGGGAAAATCCGTATCCCTGCTTTCAACTCGGACAGTTTTCCCGATGACCACGCTCTCATTAAAATCTTCGACACAGCTCTTCCTACTTTAGTCCATATCTTGGTCACCTTCCCTTCCGATCATCCTATCATTGATTCGTACAATCAATACTTCATGGATAGGCCAGAAAATCATCGAGATGACCAGGAAATAATCAATCTATGGCTTCCCGGCGGGGCAAAATCTAATCGGAAACCCGGCTTCTCGGAGAAACCCCTTCATTTTTGGGAACCCGCCGATAGAGCTAATGGGAAGCCTTGTCAACAAACTTCGGCAGTGCTTTCGAGTGCTCGTGGCCGCGACCCCGGATCAACGTGAAATCAGTTGATCAATATTGATACCGGTTTGTACATGCCAGCATCTTCTTGCTTTGCTCTCAACGACATCCTGCGCGGTCAGCACCGCGCCCGCCACACTATCATGACCACAGAAACTACTTGAAGCACCACCTCGTCTATCCACTGCTATACTGACTCACAGTAAACGGCTGTTTCTTCGGACTTCTTGGTGTTTCAGGGATCGCCCGTAGATTCGCTGGCAGTTTCGGGTCCCACATATCTGGAACGCGTCGGCTATGGCGCGCCCGCCACTGTCAGCTCAATTACCTTACAGCGGCGCTTTCTTCCCGAGTGCCGCCTCATGTCGTGTCATGCGCTCTTTGTCGGTCCAGCGCTCAAATTCAGTTTGCGAGTACACGTATAACTTTCATATGTTATTACTACTGTGCAAATATTACTTTTTTGGTGTGTTTTAGGCAATTTGAATTACTCTTGTCGTGTTTTCTCTTGCCACGCAAGCCTTCAGTACCTCAAATCTTCGTCATTCCCACTTGTCAGAGCAAGAAAATGGCTTTCCGAACCTTTACATTGCGGATGTGGACTAAGTCTCAATGTCTCAGTCGTCCCGGTCACGTATGCATGTTTATTCTTTGGATTTTCTTCTGCGCAGTATAAAAGCTGGAGGTTTTGAGAGAAAACCCATCCACCATGGCTACTCCCTATCTTGCATACAGCACACCCGACCCTTCCTCGCAATTCTCCTTCGCCTATTTCACCGGGCTCTCGTTCGGTGAAGCGGCAAAACTCCACTACCCAAATATTTACCCTCCAAAAACAATCTCTGCATGGACCTTCACGCACGAAGCGGCGGTTTCTGACCTGGCATCAAATGAAGCTGTCCCGCATCTCGACGACCTCAATTCTATCTTGAATGGTATGGAGGCTGCGTTCAATCGCGGTGCACGGTCTGTTGGGGTGACTTTAACAGTTTCCGGGCGGAACTATTATCATTCCTATTCATTCATAAAAGTAGGTGGTATCAAAACAGACTGCCTTCACTTACCAGTTACCCATAGATCCGAATTTTTGCTCATATCAACAATTTCAGTATCGCAGTGGATTCCGCCCATGCTTTGGTGGATTATATGACAACTACTTCACTGCTCACGCCCACGCTTCTCGATCGGTTTCTTTCGACACCTATGACTTCAAAAATGTTCGGAATCTACGTCTCCGACTTTCCTCTTTGGAAGCTGTCTTGCCTTCTCGGCGAGGATTGGCTTCATGAAGATGTGGTCAATGCTCTTTCCGAACTGCTTTACTTTACTGCAGTTGCAGAATCGGATGCCGTCGACCCTCCTGTCGTCATTCTTCCCACAAGTTTTCTCGCCGACGCCAAGTACCTGTACGAACAGTCACCTCGATTGTTTAGCCCAAATCTTGTTGCCTTGCGTCACCGCCTTCGATCCGCCCCCGTTAATGTAATCTATGCTTTGAATTGCTTCTCTGATCATTATTCCACCTATCGTCACATCCCGAACACCCCCTCACTTGATTTTGGTGATTCGTTGAACCGATCACCAGAAACCAACGTGCTGGACGTCTTCTGCTGGGTTCTATCTGACATCGGAAACACAACACCTTCATCGATCGGCAAAATCAATACATCACAGCAGCGTGCGGCCTCAGGAAGCTGTGGGGTTGCGGCTCTGAATATCGTCGAATCCGATATCAACGCAGAAATTGCAAAATGGAACAATCGCAATAGCCAGCAATTCCGGCGTCGTGCGTTACGCGACCTGATACTTTATCATGCAACCGCCACCGATTGTGATTCCTCTGTTGTGAGTGGCCTTGACCATTTTTCCCTTCGTGCTTGAACTTAACTTTGATTGACCGTGTTATTTAGACTTTTGAGAGCTGCGTGCTCCCGATAGCCGGGCCTGAGGACGACTCGAACATGTCGCTTGCACGGGACGGGCCGTTTGGTTATAACGACTTCAATCTCTATGCGCCAACGGTATTTTATTTTTATTTTTGTTACAAACGGAACGGGAATTAATCTTGCTACCAGCCAACACATCCCATCTATGCATTTCTGAATGCCGTCCAAATGCAACCCGCTGTGAATGTTGCAGCCAACCTCTCCACATGGCCGCATGGGAATACGGTAATTTTACGCAGTAAACTTTGTGCCACAGCACTGATTTTTTCAACAGCCTATGAATCTTCCTCTCGGCGAACCTTTTGAGGTTAAACCTAAGCTTCGAGCGAACTCTCCCTATCTTTCATCGACGCTCCCGCCGCTCCTTTCAGTCTCCCCGCCTCCCCCACTCCCGCTACTTCAAGACTTGATCTCATTTAAATCCTCGCACATTATCCTCGATCCTAAAACTCCGCCTGCGTCTCCGTCAGCTTCCGATGTCATTGATCTATGCACTCCGAGCCCTCAAATACCGCCACCGCGTCAGATCTCCAGTGTCAAAACCGAGGTGATTGACCTCACCGTGCTCTCTCCTTGCGCTCCAAAGCCTCGCGCTGCCGCTCCCGCCATCAAACCCGATCCTTCGTTGGAGACTGTGAATCCCATCCGGATCGGGTCGTATTTTGCGGAATTTGAACAGGGACGAGATGCCGTGTTCGATCGAGAATCAAGTCTCGGCCACATTTGGCGCACTGGTCAAACGAAGCGCTCTAGCAACGGGTCGGTGCGACGGATTACCCTCCGGTGTAACCATTATGGGGAGGGTAAGAGTTCTCATCGTGCAGATATTGACCCGTCTGATTTTCGTACTGGGAAAACGAATCGCACCGAATGTTCTGCCCATGTCAACCTCGCTGTTGTTCCCGGCGGTGGATGGCATGTCACCGTGGCCGAATGGGAACATAATCACCCGCCAGAGGTGCCAATAGGTGGTACCGTTCCTCGGCCACCTACTCGGGAGCAGCGCGAGCTCGTAAAAGAATATGTGGCCACCGGTGTTGATTTTAGTCGCGCTCAAATTTCGCAGATCCTTCTCAATCGCTATCCCGATCACCCGTTGGAGCGGCGTCAAGTCTCAAACCTCATTAATGACGCTCACAGGGCTGGGAGGAAGGACGTTGATTGCCTTGGTGGCGATTTTGGCGCGGTACTTTCCAGCATTCGTGATCTCAAGGTCTTGGATCCGAGATGGGATTTCGACATCAAACTTGACGAGAACCAAGTGGTCATTGCACTGTGGTGGCAGTCACCCACCCAAGCAGGCTTAACTCGTCACTATTCCGATATTCTCATCAACGATAACACTTACGGTCGCAACCAGTATGGTTATGCCCTCAACATCGGTGAGTAGTTGATTTACTCTTGAATTTTGTTCGGTCGGGTGTTCTGACGCTTGAATCAGGAATTGGTATCGACAGCTCGGGCAAATCTAGAAATCTTTGGTACGCTCTGCAGCTTTTCGAGAACACAGAAACGCACGATTGGGCCTTCGGGAACCATTTACGAAGTGCCGGACGACCACCCGAGGTTCTTGCATCCGATCGTGATGCTGCACTTATTGCCAGTGCGTCGCGGACAATGCCCCTTACCTTTCATGTCTACTGCCTTCACCATTTGGATGGCAATGTTGCCACGAATATTCGTGCGTCTCTTGGGAACGAATGGGACAACTTCAAACGCGATTTTTGGGTCGCGTACCGCGCAGTTTCCCCTTCCGAGTTTGATCGAGCATGGCAGGCTCTGTGTTCTCGCTATCCCGTCGCCGCTACTTACTTGACCGACGAATTATATCCTTGTCGGTCTCACTGGGCATGGGCATGGGTCAGCAATGTCTTTACTGCCGGCATCCGAACTACGGGACGGGTCGAAGGTGAAAATAAAATTAACAAGGTTATTGGTGGGCCGAAGAAGACTGCACTTCAGCTTTTCAATGGTCTCAATGGTCGTTCGGATGACCAGACCACCAATGATCTGATACAAGTTCGCCAGGTGCGTCGACTGTCAGCGTCCCTTCAAATACTCCAGTGATTGACATTAATTAAGTCTTCTCGACGCCAACATGACAGCAATTTGGAAAGCTTGTTTTGCAGGCCACTGGCAATGATTCGCGAGCTCGCTGGCCCATATGCACTTCAAACTTGCTTCAAACAGATGCAGGACAGCCTGTTCTATCAGACCGAGGTGATTCAAAGGCCAAATGAAGTACGAAACTGGGTAAGTGTCTAGTCTCTTCGATTGACATTGCTAGTATTGATAATTTCAACTCAGAATGAATACGCTCTCCGCGTTAATCAGGAAACTAGTTGGCAATTTTCCAACGGAGAAGAACATGTATGTGATCTTCTCCTGGCTTCGAATCAGTCTAATGAATGTGACCAGGATATGATAAATACCTTCAACAACGATGGCGCGCATATCTCAATCAAGTGGTTGATACAACAGGTCACCCAGCGCGGTCTCGATGTACGTCATCTTCTACGGGTTCGACATGCAGCCACCGGTACTGTACATTATCTTGTCGTTCTCCCGGATGGAAGATACATATGTAACTGTGGTATGCCCTCCAATCTGGGCATTCCGTGCCGGCACTATTTTCGCATTTGGCTGGACGTCGAAGGCTTGCCATTCCATATCTCGTTGATCCGTCCCAGGTTTTTATTCACCGTCCTCATCCATGCCGTTTCACTGCTCATTTTGTTTTTTTATATATAGATGGCATCAAAATCCTTCGAACTCTACTGGCGCCATCGCCGCCGTTTGTCGAACTCATCAACTTCAACCCGATGAGTTCAGATTCCAAGCAACAGTGATCTCTTCCGCGTTTGCATCAAATCCTCTTGACACCACATCTCATTCCGCAACACCTGCACCACGCACTCAGACAATACCCGCTCGCGAGGTTTTTCATAATGTTCAAACTGCAATCCGTCCCCTGCTAGCTGGCGTCCAAACTGCAGAGCAGGTTGAAGATCTGGTTCAGAGTTTGGCGGACTTACAGTATGTCTTCATTCACTATTTCTCGTTGTTGAAATTGAAAAAAGACGTGTTTCAGTCAGCAAAATTTAGCTGATGCTCGCCAGGAGCAAATCGTCGATCCACCTGCCATACTTGGGAAAGGTCGACCGCGAACGGCACGCTTCACTAATGCGCGTGAAGGTCGCGGGCAGCGCCGTCGACTTCAATCTTCGGCGCAGGAAACCTCCAGCCATGTGGTTTTAGCTCCGGCTTCAAGGTCTCGAGCCGGACGCTCGTATAAATGTGCACTTTGTCGTAAGGAGGGGCACAATCGCCTGAATTGTCCAGCAAGCAATAATTAACTACGTATTAAGTACTTTACCTTATCGCTCGTACACTCACTGCACAATCAAAGTCGGCCGATCTGGGTCGAGGATAAATTCATTGAACCTTGAGCAACATATTTTTTGTTTAATGCCATCAACCCACCTCAATCGAGCGTTATTTATTTGGAACACGGTAGTGGTTGAAGCGAAAAACAAGGACCATTGAAACTCAACGGCATCAAACGGTGATCAGTTGGCAATCAGGATCACAGTGCCGATTGCGCGCCGACTGAATATGCCGAACACGGGTTTCTCTAGAAACCCGGATGCCGAACACTAGTTGAAAGAACGGCATGGGTTTCTCGAGAAGCCGGGTTTCTCATTAGATTTTGCCTCCCGGCGGGCCGCATGACCCTTGCAATGAACTGTTGGCCTTGATGATACGGCCAACGGAACAGTTGCAGACACGTCGCCCTGCCACTGTCTCGAGTGATGAGTGGAACCGTCGGGTTTTAGGTGTCGGAAGAACATTGCTGCAGCTGTTAGCAATCCAGTACGAGCTGGGAGAGCCTCTGGATCTGAACGGTGACCTGTTCCTTGATCTGGTCGAGGAAAATGTTAACCAAGTGCCCTCTGAATTTTTCCGCGGGCAACGCGCCATGATTCTGGCTATGCATCTTCAAGTCTTGCGTCACAGAAAATTCTGGGACTCCGAGCAGTTTTACGGCCATGTTGAGGAATTCAACGAACTCCACACAACATTTGATCCCACGTATCGACCCGCTAACTATCTTCGTCTCAACTCTCGAAAACGGAGGCATCCTGTAATTTCCATCGAGGGGCATTCACAACCGCGGATTCGCCGAAGGGAGGAAGAAGATGAAGACTACGTTGAGGAATTACCTCCAACGAAACGACAGGCCACCACCCGCATACTGCGACCTCGAGGGAAAGACTTACAGACCCAGAAGAAAGTTATTCCTGGCAAGGTCGTGAAGTCGGGTCGTAACTGGGATATTGTGGAGATGGATGAGGAGGAATGAGTATTTTAGTTTAAAGTTTGTATTATATCGAAACGGAACTTGTTTATTCATTGACTGTACAATACTACTCGGGGATAAACAGTCAAGAATAGTAGGCAAAGTATTTATGAGTTGTGTTATCAGATATTGTCGTAGAAAGTTAACCTGATTTGAATTCATTCAATCAAGCCCGAGTTGTTAACCTTGGGTTGAGTTGCGCCAATAGAACTTTGGCAGCGGCGGTGTGCGGTAGCCGTGTGCTGGTATGCGGCATGTTGAAAAAACGACGCGGCAGTCGCGGTCTTGGGTGCGGCAGTCACACTGTGTGACGCGGCACTGACGCGGCGCGTTCGCGGTGGATGCGGCGATTTCACCTAGCCCCCCACCCAGCCGCCACTGCCGCTTGGTCCGCGTTGACGCTACAGCAACGAGCTGCGTCACCTACGCTCGTCTCAGCCAGTGCCTACGGCGGCCCCGCATTTTCTCAATCTCTGTCACGAACGCTCGCAACAGGCCTGTTGGCGAATCTTGTCTTGCCATGGTTCGCTCATCCCGCCGGTACCTGGGGGCTAGGATGTGGGTTGTCTTGTCCCTCTTTCTTTTTCCTCTCTGCCTCACCAAGACACGTATTTTGTCGCTTCAGTACCGTACAATCTTCCCCCCTTCCTCTTTACGTTTCTGTTACCTCTCCCCTTACCCATCCAGCGCGCAGCAAGGCAGATTCCTTTGTCGTTTGCTACCGTACTGTGGTGGGCATGCAATGAATCATATTCTTATGGCGCCCATAAGATCGAATCCGTCTCCCACGCGGCGCGTACAGACGCGGAGCTGTCCAGTGTAGCCTAGATTCGCAGTCGAAGAAGAACAAAAGCGGGCGACGGACGGCGGGTAACGTTCGCTTGCATACTGTTTGAGGATACTTGCTGAAGATTTGACCAGATATATAGATCCTTTACAGGAGGCGATTCCTGTTCGTTGTCCGAGGCGGGTCCTGAGGTGAAACGCCCTCGACTCGATATACGCCTACGCCGTTCTTGACCTTGATTCAAAACGGCATGCGTGTTCCATGGTGAGGGTTGCCTGGATCAATGGTGATGAGGATGACCAAGTCGACAGGATTCGATGCCAAAGAGATTCGAGCAAAGTAGCCAGATACGTCGTCGAGGCACGCGGAATCTTGGCGCTGGAAGAGTGAAGTAAGGTCTTGTTCTACGACATCAGTTGCTGACGACTCGAGAGATAGATAACCCGAATGCTTGACGAATAGCCTGGCTTGATTCGTAGGTTCGAAAGGGATACTGGTATGCAGCGTCAAAACTGGGTTGATGGGTCGTGGTCTCGAGTGGTTGACGACGACGACGACGAAGGCTTGGCTAAGTTGGCTTGCTGTAGGTGAAAGAGCAGTAGAGCGAGCGGAAGAAGACCAAGCGAACTAGTAGGGTCTTGCGATTCCAAAGAAGGTTCTGACGCGGATACTTTTCATAGACTCCGAGATACGCTGGGAAACGTCTTCGTTCCCGAGGGGAGGGTATTGGTTTTGCTGGGGAGGGGAGACGCAGTAGCGGCGGAGAGGCAGTACGCCCCGAAGGAAACGTCGGATCGCGAAGACAAGAACACTGGCGGACGAGCGCACGTATAGCCCACAAGCGTGCCCCTCGAGCATGCAAGCCCGAATCCTTGATAAGGGAGTTACTTGTGCGCGCCAATTTTTCTTGGGGAGACCACTGTCAGTCAGCCCTTTGATCCCACGACAACCATGATAGCACGAAGGTATCCTCGGAATGAATGCGGTATGTACCTATTCAACGCAGTGAGTTCTTCACCTGCCCTACTTGTGTAAGCCTCACAAATTTTCAGATCGTCGTGAATCGGCCAGTCTAGTGCAGGGATGTCGCATCCTACAGCCGCCGGACTACATTTGAGGTAAATATTCAGAGGTCCAGCAAGCCCAGCGCAGCTCCTTGCTCGTCCCAGTAAGTCCCTCTGCGGAAAATTTGCGATGTCGCTCAAGATTGCCGTAGCCAGGTCTTCCACCCGCCACACCCCATCCATCAGCGGGATTCGAGGGAGTACATCATGTAGAGAAGGACTGGAGAAGTCCTTGAAGTGGCGTGGTAGTCTCCTTGAGAATGTTGCGGACTCGAAGGAGGGGAAATCGACCATTTTTCTCTTCCTCTGCGAGGCTCTGCCACCGTCCGCGAAGTGGGACCTCTAGCCAATAGAGCGGTAGGTGAACGCTGTCAAGCCAGATAGCCAACGAAGAGCTTGAGTACTTCATAGCGCGCTCAGTAGCAGAAGGGCTGGTGCGGAGGCAGAGGACATTGGAAAAACGAAGGCCAGGAGAGTGCGGAAGCTGGTTACGTCATTACCATCAGGCACGTACACATATGCAAACAGCGCGTAATTTATGCTTCTAATGCTGGGCGTAAAAGGAGCTGAGTTCTAAAAAATGAGGAATATTTACAGCTGTAGGAAAGTCTCGGCCTTCCAAAGATGCCCTACTCGGAAGTAAAGAGTGAAATTCCAACCCCCCATCGTTGGCGAATCGAGGGCAAATCTTCCCTGGCAGAGACTTCGAAACGCATGCAAGATCAACATTAAATTTCCGGAAAACAATAATTACAGGCATATTAGATCGGATTCAAATGGGCAGAAGGCTCCTCGAAAAGTCCCAGTTGCAAACCATGCTACGCTCTTTTCGAACCCGGCTCAGCTCTCAGCTCTACCTGCGTCGCTTCCTTTAAGTACTTGCGTGCTTATATTTCTTAGTATATTCCGGACATTCTATTCTATTTGTTTTTAAAATTAGAACACGACAAAGCAAGTAAGTAGGTAAGGAAGGAGCGAGGTCGAGAGACACAAATCAAAGTGAAGGAGGAGAAGAAGGTGAGCTAGATGGGGATGGGATGCGAGCAGAAAGGAGAGTGGGACGAAACGAAAACTCGGCGACGGAAGAATAGTAGTTAGAAAGAAGAAGTATAGAAATAGTGAAAGAAACGGAATGCAGGATGCAGGAGAAGCGAAGAGAGACGACGGCGCGTGGAGAGCAGTACACAGGTAGCGAATATCAATATAGCAATCGACAATCGAGAGCGTAGGCCCACGACGAAGAGAGGAGTCATAAATCAGACGAACGAACGACGACGATCCTTGAACAAGACGTCCATCGACGGACACGAAAGAGAGAAAGAAACGATCAGTACATATCGCAGAAGGACTACGACCTCGTCTACACCTCTGCCTAACTTGATCTCAGCACACCGAGGCGCAGTACGTCGTATCAGCCGCGCATGCGCATCCAGACGTCGTCTGTCGAATGAAGGTGGAAACGGCCTCCAAAATTCAAGGAATGTGGGAGGGCGTCTACACTGCGACCCACACATCCACAGCCCGACACGCAGACAGACACGAATCGACACCAACCGCGCGCAGACGCGAATACGAACGAACGAGAGAAACAAAAAGCACTACCTCGCGTCCCCGTCCCAAGGAACGATCATAAAGAAAAACAGATCGACGGGAACAGAAGGTGAAGAGAAAGGAGAAACCAGACAAAGATAGCGACTCGAGGTTAAGTCTCCTCAGACCAGCGACAGAGAAAACCCCAAAAAACCCCGAGAGAAACGACGAAAATGAAAGAACGCAAAAAAAGCAAGGAAAAAAGCCCGTCTTCCTCGCCTTAGGCAATAATCTCTCCGCCAGCGGGCACTTCGGCGGCCGATCGCTGACACCTGGTCCATTCCTGACGCGCATCCCCGGCATGGGGATCTCCTCCGCCTCCTCCTCTTCCCCAGTTCCTCCAGCCCCAGCAGCTTCTTCCTCTTCCTCCTCTCCGGGGTCCCCCGCTCCCGCGCGTCCGAAAACACCAACGCCCCTCCCCACAAATCAATCCCAAACCAATCTCCCACCCGCATCCACGCTCGCCGTCATCCCCCCGCCGACTTTGTTGTTATTAGACGCCTTGCTGGCGGCTTGCGATTGGGCTGTCGTATGTGGGTTAGTGGCAGTAAGACACCGAATAGAATGAAAACGATGGGAATAGCGATGGGCGGGGAAGCTCCGGCCGTACGAGCTACGGATGATAGTGGATGACTGCGAAGACCGAGGCGAGGAGATACTCGTCTGTCCCGCTGCCTTCGGTCAATCCACGCGCACAACCCCCGTCCGACTAGGAGCTCAAAGTATAGAAGAGCACTCACCCTTCATCCTCTCCGCCTCCAACGCCCTCCGATGCGCCTTCAGAGCAGCCTTCTGCGCCTCCTCCTGCGCCGCCTTGGCAGCCTTCGCCGCCTCCCGCTTCTTGGCGTTTTTCTTCGACTGCGCGCCGGTGCCGGAGCCTAGAGCAGCAGTGGTAGTGAGTTAGGAAGAAGAGCAATTGAGGAGAAGAGAAAGAGAGGAGGAGAGAGGAGGAGAAGAGAAAGAGAGGAGGAGGAGGAGAACCCACCTGAAGGTGTGCTACTGGTGAAGGAAGACGAGGCGCCTGCGGGGCGGGATTGAGCTGCAGAGGAAAGAAAGGTAAGTGATTGACATCCCGATGAAGAGCACAGAGAGGAAGAAAGAGAGGTAGCCCGAGGGCGAGGGCGATGCGATACAGGTAAAAATGCCCCAACGAAGAGCGTGGCCCGCGCCCGTGGTGTCACAAGCAGCGCCGATCCAGAAGCCGTCATCGCCTGGCCAGACACTCGCCCCCGACGCACGATGAAGAAGAAACACCCTCGTCGCCTATTCATAGCCACAGGAAACAGCGAGCACGAAAGCACGACATACCCAGCCCCGCGCCACGACGAGACCAGCTTCCAGCGCTCGATCGTCAAGATCATCCCGCCCATCCACGCGCCCCTTTACACCGTGCCTCGGGACCACAATCCCGACAATATCACCAGTCGAGACGATACGCACGCACGCACCCGCGCCGCGGTCTTGCGTCTCGTCTCCTCCGACGAAGATACGGTGATGACGCCCATCCCTCAACCAGCCATCCACCCCTACGAAGACCTGATCCACGGACGACGCAGGCGGGAGTGTAAATAGCCAGACATCCCCTTCAGCCTCCAGCAAGGACGGGACCCGCCATCGTCGGGTGCGTAGCGGTGGAAGAACAAGGAAGGGAGGACAGCGCTAACAACGACCAGCCCCGCCGCGACGCTCACACTTGACACCCCCAGGCCGAGACGCAGATCAAAGAAAGAAATCCTCAAGTCCCCTCCTCGTGCACCTCAAGCACGAAACCGCCGCCCCAAATCCACCAACACGAAACCCAAGAAAAAGAGAAACCAAACAACTCACCAGCCCCCTTCCGCCTAACAGGCACGAACCCCCACTCTCCCTCCTCCTCCCGCTCCTCACCGCCTTCCCCACCACTCACCCCTCCCCGGCGCTCCATCTCGTCCGCCTCGTCCGCCGCCCTCAACGCCGCCTGCACCTCCGCGTCTGTGAGGGGGTCGTCGTGTCCCGATGTTTCAGCGTCGTCTGTATCTTCGTCTTGTTGCTGACGACCGGGGGTAGAAGATGAAGACCCCGGGACGACGCGCATGACGCGCGCGAGGGCGGGGTAGTCGGGGGAGGAGGCGGGGAGCATGCTGTAGAAAAGAAAGACGAGTTAGTAGATTATTCGAGCGGCGGGGGAGGGAAAGAAGGAGATGAGGAAGAAGGAAGCGAAGGAAGGTAGGGGAGGAAGGAGAAGAGAAAAAGCGAAAAAGAGAAAAAGCGAAAAAGAGAAAAAGAGGAAGGAAGGAAGGGTAGAATGGGAGGAGGAAGGGGAGTACACGACGAAAGGAGAGCGAGGGAAGAGCAGGGCAGGAGAGGATGAATAGAAAACAAGCATGTATGTGTGAGCGACGAGCCAGAGATCGAGGGATCGTCATCAAATGAAGGGAGAAGAAGAAAATAAAAATGCAGGGAGCGACAGAGGAGACGCCGAAGCCGACCATCGACATCCACACCGTGCTCGGCCACGAATGACGAGGCGAAGCAGGTCCAGACAGCACCTCCCGCGCTGGCCTCCTCTGAAGAAAAAGCGCATCCATCCCGTGCGAACCTCGCGACGAACCACCAAGACACGACCCGACAAGACTCACGGATAACCTGCTTGTCACGTCCATTACAGACGCGCAGCTTGCGGCCTCGTTTCGTTTCGAAGCCGATGGCGGGCAAGGAAAGGCACGCGGGCACGGGAGGAGGATACGAAGAGGAAGGACGGGACAAGATAGAAGCGAATGCAGAAGAGAAGACTTGACGGATAGCGGAGAGGAGAAACCGAAGCCCAGTCATTAACCAGACCATCGACATTGCAATCGCTATCGTTCTCGTCCGTGCATGACGAGGGGAGGTAGGAGGTCGGTGCGACTCTGAAGAAGACGAATCCCTTCCGAATCTGAACCTCCCGATGCACACCACCCTTGTTTCTACAAAACAGCGGGCGCAGGGCGGTACACCCGAAGACGATTGTCAAGGCGGGCAAGCCACGCCAAGTAACCATAGGTAGACCAGTCGACCCAGTGTGAATGCGCATACCAGGAAAGGGACTAAAGAAATAGGAAACGCAGAGCAAGAAAGATTGAAAGAAAGAAACCCCAGCTGAGTGAGTGACGTGGCACGGCGACGAACACATAGAGAGCAAGAAAAGAAAGACGATATGGATATCTGCGGTGTGTCGACAACGCACGAGGACGCAGCGCCCTCACGAGTCCAAACCCCCAGCCTCGCCGCTCGCGTCCGTCATGGAGACAAGGGGAGACGCGAAAAGAACAAGGAAAACTCGTCGTCGAAAGAACGAAGGAGAAGAAGAAGAGAAAATGGAGACAAGGAAAACGCAAGAATGCAAAAGCCATCGACCGCGATACGCCAGCCAGCGAGGAAAACGATACGATGAAAAGGGAGGTCGGAATTTAAGTCAAGAGAAGAACGAAGAGCCCCTGTGAGTCACACGTTGGCAAGAGACCAATGTGAATTGGCCGTAGTCCAGTGCGACGAAGGGAAGGTTGCAAGGCGGGAAGGGAGGGGAAGTACGTGCGAAGAGAATAGAGAAAGAAAAAGAAGACGAAAACGAAAACAGAATAAGGGGAGAAACGATGAAGAAGAAACGAGGATCGAAGCAAAGATAAACGACGAAGAAACAGAAAACACACTCACTCATCAACCCCCGTCTTCCTCGCCTTCGGCAACAACCTCTCCGCCAGAGGCCTCTTCGGCGGTCGGTCCCTTATCCCTCCTGCATTCCCTCCTCCTCCTTTGACGCGCATACCAGGCAAAGGAATCTCCTCCGCTTCTTCCTCGTCTTCGTCACCCCCAACAGCTTCTTCTTCCTCTTCAGTGACGCTCAAACTCGGCGGCTGACTCGCACTCGCACTAGCGCTGGTCGTATCCCCTTCCCCACCTCGCCCGGTAGAGCCAAGAGAGGCAGAGCCAACGCGCGTCCAGCCGTCGTCCGTGCTCTCCCCACCCGCGGGAGCAGCCGCCGTGGAGGAGGAAGACGAGGATTTCTTCTTCCCCTTGGACTTCTTCTTCCCCGGCGCAGAGACGGCGGCGGGTACGATAGCAGGCGGCGTAGGCGTCTCCGTCCCCGCCGCAGTGGTAGAAGCTGTGGGAGTGGACGCAGCAGCACCCCCGTTCCTCCGTTTCTTCGAATGCGCCTTCACCTTCGTTTTCTGCTGACTTTCTATGGCGTCGGCATCTGCGTCGTCGTCTGCGAACGTGCCAGGGAGTGAAGAGGATGGTGCCGGTGCCGTGACGACCGAAGTGGAGGTCGAGTCGGCTGGCGAGGATTTGTTCGTGTCCTTGCGTTTTGATTTCTTCGGCTGGGCGGGTGTCGCAGCGCTAGCAGTCGCAGAGGATGGGGCGTCGGGGGACGTAGAGTTAGGCACGGGCACAGGTAAGAACCCCACCGCGCCGTTGTCCTTCCCAGCTTTCGCGCCGCCTTTCTTCTTCTTGCTCTTACCCGCCGCTGACGAAGGAGCTGAGGAAGACGCGGAGGCGGAGACGGTGTAGCCCACAGCGACAGCCCCGCCGACGACGAGCGCCGCGGCTGTGAGGAGCGTTTCCGGGGAACTCAGTGTGCTTTGTGTCGTGCCCATGATGTTTTTGGTTTTGTGTGAGTTTTGTGAGGGTTATGAGTCGGCTAGCGAGAATTTATGGGGATTATGGGTGGGAGGGTAGGATAAGGGTGGCAAGGAGTGTCGATGACAAGTGGGAAGGTTTCTTTTGAGGAGAAGGAGTGGGACGACGACTTGGAAGCGGAGCGCAGTCGGCGTACGGAAAGAGTGTGCCGCGGAAACGTGGCACCGCATCAGTGAATCATCAATATCAATCGCGTACATACACCACAACAACGCGTCGGTCCAGCCTCGACGCGTTTCCAGTTTTCCCATCAAGCAGATGGCACCGAAGGGCATCGGCTATCCACCACACAAGGGCGTCAGTAGCACAAAGCAATTCAAGTCTCTTTTTCAAAATTCGTTCATTCTCATACACTCGGTGGACGCAAGAAGTGTTGATTCTTGAATAGGTACTTACCCACTCATCAACTTTACAGTATCGCAGCAATACCAACCACTGCTTGAATCTGCACTATTTAATCGAGAATTCTGTGCTTACCGCGTCAGACCCTGAACAGAAAAGAATGCAAAAACGAAGCGCCGAAAACCCGGAGTACTCCATCCCGAATCGAATAGGATGAGAGCCGTTGGTAAGAAGAGTCTGGAACGCTGAGGGCTCAATGCGAATTCCCAACTCAGACACGGTTGAATCGCTTTGCTTGCTCAATCTCGTAAACTTTCGCTACATACCAAGCATCTCAACTGAACTTCGTCTGAGTCCCCAGTACTATACAAAGGGAAAGGCACCCGGAAAAAAAAACGGCGCTTGGCGATGATCAGCTTGGCAGCCCGAATCGAACGGGTGCACCTTACTATCCTACTGGACTTTCCTACGATACTTAGGGTAAGTTGCGGACCACCCGCTACCAAGCTTCTGTTAATATTATATCTCTTCATATCTCTTCATATCCACTGTACAGGCATGACTGAGTCTTGGACTGAGTCCAATTTTGAAACTTTCTGATGTATTCGCGATTTAGAGTCTTCCAACCGCCGTTGACATTCTGTTCGTTCCACTCGGGATTCACCATACACAGTCCCAATTCAATATCGAACCTGCCAGCTTCATTCACTTTTAGTACCGACTAAATCATCAAGATGAATCAAAACCGGGGTTCGCCTAGTAAGTTCCCGCTGCGATTATCAGTAATACCAAAAACGACGACGAAACAGCGCAAAAATGAAAGGTAACTTGCCCAAGCTGGCAGCCCGAATCGAACAGGCGCACCTTACTACCCTACTGGACTTTCTTACGATAATAAGGGCAAGTTGCGGACCACCGCTACCAAGCGTCTCTTAGATCTCTCCTTTTAGTATTCCCTCCGTTCACCACTGGCCTCAGTCATACTTCAAAGCTTTCAAATCTATTATAATGATTAATTTTCAACCGCCATCAATATCATCATTGGTCTTCCAACGCATCCATCGAAAGCATGAGATGCGGCTCCTCCGAAGAAGCCTCGCCCTCAGGCTGAACAAGAACTTGAAGATGTGTTCAAGTAATCAAAAGAGGATTTAGAAGAGGAAAAAAGATGCGACAGTTTATACCTGGGAACCCGAATCGAACAGGTTCACCTTCCAGCTTAGATCAAGATGACTATCCTCAAGCAACTGAACGATACGGACCACCGCTCCCAAGCACTTCCCATGGATTCGTCGGTCTCAGTACTATATCTACTAATCAGAATGTTCGAATCCTCAGTGAATTAAGAAATTAAATTGCATTCTTCGCAGACTTGCAGACTGCACCGCTTCTACGAAGTTGAAATGGATCGCTGCAAGCCGTTTGCGTTGATGCAGTTGCAGAAAAAGAGACCCGCTAACTTGATGCTCGACAACCCTCAGAGGAGATGGAAGTTGGATGAAAGGGCCAAGAGCACAGCCGCCCGAGGCCCCGAATTTCCCCGACATCGTGATGCGCCGCGCCGTGGGAAGACTGGGATCTTCTCCTAACATCCTTCATGCTCTGGCCGCACCGTTTGTCCCCCATGCGCGCCATAACGAGGACACTGTACGGCTGCCAACCTCTTGCAAGTCATGGCACGCTCATCTAACTGTGCTCGCAGCATCCGTCGCCCTATGTCTAGTGCCCTATCCAGTACCAACGGTCGCATAGTTAGCGCAGTAAGCCGCTGGCCGTCTTTGACCTATACTCTTGTCAAGCAACTATACATCCCTAGAGCCTTCCACACCTTGATCCAGCGCGGAACTTTTATCGCACTACGGTTCCACTTTCCAGCATATCATGCGACTGGTCCCAGCATACTCGCTACAACCAATTCGTCTTCTGCGTCCCTCCCAAATGGCACAACCTCACCAAGATCGAATTCTGGATCCACCATCTCTTCAAAATCGAGGGCGACATCTACCCACTCGCGTATCTCCACGCCGGACCCGACGGATCGATCTTCTTTCGCGCAGGTGGTAAATACTACTCCGTGTGCGCCGGGGAATTTTTGGATTGCTACGGCTCGGAGTTCCAGAACGACGATGATTTCCTTGCATCGTTTTCTGAAAGGCAGGGGTATTTGCAGTTGTTGCGAACTCCGTTTCCTGATGACACGGAGGAGATCTGGGAAGCTGTGGATCGGGAGCAGCGCAGCCTTGCGGATGCCGCCAAGCGGTTGTGATTAAGTACACTGTTGTTTAGCATCTCTGTACATCCTTCTGAGAAATCAACGATGAGACTCACCTTAAATCGTAGGCAGTGTGGATGCGGACCACGCAGTCGTGAGGCATGCTTTCAATCCGCGGCGCTCCCGAACGGGAAAATTACTTGAATCCATGAGCAGGGAACAATTTTTAAACGCCAAGCGGATTCAAAATATTCACGACTGAATGAGCGAAGAAAGGAAAGAAAGACAATGCCCATGCACCTAAATCGAGCGTGCGACGCGCCTTCAGCATGTGCTTCAGAGACGCAATAGACTACTCACTCGAAGGGACATCGTTACCGCGCTGTTCTTCAATTTGCATTTGAAGGGAGACTCCGAGTTCTGGGTTACAGAGGTAAGTAGGTCCGCCGAGAAAAGATTTTGGGTACATAATTTCTCGAGTTTCATTGCTCATAAGGAAGGACTCGGAGCGACGAAGAACAGGACGAGAGGTGAGAGCAGAGGAAACAAGGAAGAAGAGAAAGTGGAAGGCACAAAGAGGCAGGTGAAAGTGAGAGGAGAAGGGAAGAAGGGAGAAGAGACATAGCGATAGCGAGGAACTAGGCGCGACCAGGTGAGGGCCTCGCATACCCACACCGCAACCGAGAAGCTCATGCGCCAACAAGTATCAACATCGAAAGCAGGAGATCGAAATCGTGGGCAACCAGCGACTCGGAGGTGAAGGACGAGTGCATGATTCCGCTCCCCAATAAGTCGTTCCGGTCATACCCGCACCACCGCCTACCAACGACGTGCCCGCTGCCGCTAACCTCCCGGCCCTCTCCTCACCGGCAGCGAAGGTGAAGACGGAAAGCAAAAACAATATACGCACAGAGGAGGAAGGTAGCCAATAGAGGTAGATGGAAGAGGGATAGAGGACGTACGCCGCGTTGCGCTGAGTGACGAACGAAAAGTATGACCTAGTCAGAAACCTAATTCGCTGTACGCAGGATTTTTGTTTCGCTTGGGCGGGTGTCGACGAGTCGAGAGATGTAGCGGCGGGAGACGAAGGTACAGGCCAGAAACCCACTGCGCCATCCTGAGTCCCAGCTTTCGCATTGCCTTGCTTCTTGCTCTCACTATTCACCCGAGGAAGAAGGAGACGCGGAGGCAGAGACGGCGTACCCAGCAGCAAAAGCCCGGCCAACAACGAGCACCGCAGCCGTGAGCAGGGTTTCCGGGGAGCTCAGCGGGCTTTCTGTCGTGCCCATTCTTGGATTTGAATTCGTTTCATTTTGTTTCGGGTCGGTGAGCTGGAATTTCTGGGAGGTTTCTTGGAGTTGTTGGGCGTGTAGAAGGTAGGATAAAATTGGCAAAGCGTGTCGACGATGAGTGGGACGACCAAGGGACAACGACTTGAAAGTACTGCAGGATGACTGCGCCGAAGAAACGTGGCACCACATCAGTGGATCAAATATCTGTCGCGTACACACACCACAACAACGCGTCGTGGAGGCCAACGCGTGTTTATTGTTCCCGTCGTACAAGTCGCCCCAAACGCGTCTTGCATCCACCGCACCGACGGCTCAGATAGACGAGATAATCTGATTCCTTTCTCAATCAGCTAAAGCTTCAGTCAATCTCAGCCTCACAGAACCGTGTTGAAACTTGAAATCGTGTTAGACGTTCTCGAATACTTATTTGATCAGCTTCTCAATATCATGATAGTTCCAACCGCTGCTTAACCTATACCTTTGTTAACGCTACGCTCACGAAAATCAAAGGAAGAAAGTCAAAACCAATATTAATGAAGCAGGGCTCAGTTCCGATCCGAACGGGACAGGAATATTACCACTTCAATTCTGAACCAACATCTGGGTTTCTCAGTCCCAAGTGAGATGTGGTGTATCTCGTAGACCTTCCCTCAGACTACCAAGCATCCTTGATCCAATTTCGTCTGAGTCTGAGTCATATTACAACCATATATGATACTGTACTTACCGTGCCAAAAAGCCGACAAGAGTCATCATATCAAACTTGGCAACCCGAATCGAACGGGCGCACCTCACAGATGTAGTTCTGTTTGAGTGGGTGACCAGGGAAAGTTGCGGACCACCGCTACCAAGGCTTCTTCTATTAGATCTCTCCTCGTTCGGTCGACCGGCATAACTGCCAAGTCCAACTTTGGACCTTTCCGATCTAATCAACGGGAGCTCTACCAACCGCCGTTGACATTCTGCTCCTGTTCTACTCAGCATTGAGCCCTGAGGGCCCCAGGTGCATTATGAGAAGTCAGTCCCAGATCCAATCTGCTTCATTCACTCATATTGATAAGTTCCGTGGAATCTCAATACCGAGCGTCTACCTGAATTCCAAAAATTGATTTCAAAAAGACTCGCTTGTTCACAGTCTCTCTGGCAAACGAGTCAAAAGTTCATTCCGATACAAAATTCAGTCGCACCTCTAGTCTTCGAAGCTTCACTCTCAACACTGTAACCTCAAAAGTTCAAAAAAGGTTGGATTATCTAGTGGTCAGGCTTGGCATCCCAAATCGAACGGGGCATCTCCAGTTCTAAGTCTACCTCGGATACGATTAATTTGGCGAAGGCGCGGTCCACCGCTACCAAGCTTCTCTCAAGCATTTCCAGTGGAGCTCATACGAACAACCAATGCCGCACCGCGTTCACATAAAACTCCCAAGGTAAGGCCGCAAACAAGATACTTAAATCTCACCAGCTGCGAACTCAGTAAGTCGGTAAACAAGCCAGCATTACCTTCGATCCATAATGAAACAACAGGAATATATTGCAAGTAAATCTGAATCCCGGTGCAAGGAAACGAAAAAGCGTCACTCTACCCAACCATACAATCAAGCCCGGCTCCCGAATCGAACGGGGGATTCTTTTTTCAAGCGGATCATCTCTGGTTTGTAATTCTGTGAAGATGTGGGCCATCCACCGCCGAGCTTCGCTGGATCTTTTTTGCAAGCAAATCATGCTTCATCAGGAAAATCTGGTTCTGAGCCATAGACATCCATAGAGAACGGCCCACTATGGGGGGCTCTGAGTCACTCTGACGCACTATGCCGCGCTTTAAATTGCACCCCTCCACTATGAGTGTCTATGCAGCACTATGATGCTCTATGAGACCCAGTGCGGTCACTCTGGCGAGGTTTTCTCAGAGAGCGAGGGTTAGAATGGCTTCTTTAGATAATTGAGTTTGAATGCGGGCTGCATTGTGCTGGACTCAGAGCTGAAGCGAAGTTGGGCGGAAATTCGTCAAGTCGGAGTTTGAGAAAAGACCAAGTCCAAAGGGTCACGTGGGCGTGTGCGTGGGATCTGGTTCGTTTTGATCAAAAAACATCGTACGACTTTTCCTCGTCTGTCGATAGTCTCCAATCTGTCCCAGTGTCTCTTCTCCTTTTCATGCATCTGCGTCTGCACTGTAACCCTCGCCGCCATCGCACATCACAGTGGGCTTGTTTGCCATCACGATCACCCAAGCTCTCCGAAGCTCCTCAAGTGACAAGTCGTCCTTCTTCGAGGCATCCTCGTCTTCAAGCAGTCAACGGCGTCGGGGCAGTGGCAATGGGGCCGTCCTTGCATCTTGGGCTCCATATACTCCCGGTGTGTGTCTACCGTCTACTACTGTTAAACCTTTCTGACTCGACGATTGTTCAGTCTCTCTCTTCACCCTTATCTCGTCCACGATTGTCCGCTCTTGGCATCGACTCTTCCACGTCCTCAAACCGTTCCCCCGGCCACTCTCGCTCCGCGCCCACTCCATTACCCTTCCCTCGACTGCCTTCAAGATTTCCTGCCCGGACCCTCCCCATCATGACACAAATACTCTTGCATCGTCTGTAGCAACACGCCAACGCATCTCCGGCGCTCACATCTCATTCCGCGGGCCTCCGCACTCCACCGCGCAGTATTGCTCGCTCGCGTAGTCACTTGGCGGATGCTACACGGGCGGTAACTTGTTCGTGCCGCCGCCGCCCCCTGTTCGTCACTTTGACGACAGCCGCATTGTAGCGCATCCAGAAAAACCATCCACGGGCTGCGCAGTGCTCGTGTTCTTTGTTCCAACATGCGCTTCAGCTGGGTCTGCCCTCAACAGGCGTCTGCACGGACTCTCAGGTCTCCTTCGGTGACGGCAAGAACTATCGGCCAGTCTCTTCCGAACGCCCCACTGCTACTCAAAGTGTTTCAAAATTGCAAGTATTCCCTCAAACCCAGCATTGACTGCGAGTTGGCGCACCCCTCGCGGATTGCTATTCGGTCTAGTCCACTCAAATCAATATACCCTTGACCTTGGCAGTCTGATTCAGCGCCCCTTCCCACTCTCCCCGTTTTCTTCTTGTGACTCGTGATTCAGGGGTATGAGACTCCCCACTTCATCAACCCTTTGTCTTCAATCGACTGCTCGAGTTCTCCGTCGGCTATTCAGAGTCTCATATTTGCTTTCCTTCCAACCAGAGGCACCGTCATACACTCGTCCCCAAACTTCTCGATCTGTCTGCCGCCAGCAATCACCTCGACTCGACCTCTGCAAGGTACTGTATTCGTACCAAGCACCGCGGAGCGCCTTCACCGATCCATTCCCGGCCGCTCTGCCTGCTTCCCCGCTCTACGCTCTTCCTGTCTGCCGCAGTCTACACTATCTTGGTTTGCTCTGGTGTTGGACGGCCGGTTTATATACATGTAGTACATACTCTCTTCACAATATATGAGTTGTTTTGCATTCTTACTGTGTGTGCTTCGACCTACTTGGACGACTTTGAGCACTATAAGCGCTATGACTTTGTTCACTTTGACCTACTATGGGTGTCTATATGGCTGACAACACCCCACCCAGGTTTCTATGTGGCTCAGTCCTCTACTTTGACGACTTTGACGTCTGTGGGGGGCTCTGGCGGTCTATGGGGGTCTTTGGCGCAATTTCAGTTTTTCCTGATGTTTCCGACTTGGACCCACTCACTCCCACTCCCACTCCCACTCCCACTCACCGCTATCCCGTTGACTGACCCTAAATTTTAACGCATCAAACAGTCATCCGATTATTCACACAAAATCTGGCAGGACCTCAACAATCCATCCTTCACCGGCCAAGAAAAACGAAAAATAATCGCATAGTTTCACTGCGCCTCATACCCGGCTCCCGAATCGAACGGGTGATTTCCTCTTCGAGAATGTACGCAGAACCACAATTCTGTGAAGACGTGGGCCATCCACCATCGCCGAGTAGTATCGTTGGAATCGAGACTTCTGTAGACACGTTCTGGTTCAAATTGAATTGTAAAATCATCTAGTGCTTAACTCTAGGTAAGTATCTCCCTTCACTTCCACTCTCTCACCAGGCCTGCAGTATTCAACGCACTCAATCCTAGATTGAACTCAACACCTTGAACACATCAGCCTGAGCCGACGAGCAAAAAGCATGTTCATATTGGAAAGCGAAACTCGGCAACCCGAATCGAACGGGCGCACCTCACTGACCCTGCGCCTTGCTTTGAGTGACTTGGGAAAGGGGCGGACCACCGCTACCGAGGCTTCTCGAATAATCTCTTTACCGCTCATTATTCGCTCTGAGCTTTACTTACTTTCATTCAGTGACAATTCACTGGTCCGAAGTTGATTCTTGAGTCGGGGGTTGTCTACCAATCGCCATCCTGTTTAGTTGATTCAACTTGATTGAGACTCGTTATCATGAAGACCCCAGGTGGACGTCGATCCGGCCTGAACATTTTGAAGGGAGGAATTCAAAAGAAGGAGAAGAAAAGGAAAATTTACCTCGACACCAACCTTCAAGTATGCCTGGGATCCCGAATCGAACAGGTTCACCTTCTGGCTTCATTCATAAAACAATGTGTACTGAAGGAAGGTATGGACCACCGCTCCCAAGCGATTATCGTATCTCCCTTTGCGTTGACTGAGCAAGAAACAGGGCCTCGGTCAATTTCTGTCGAAGTAATTATAGATCAGAATACTGAAACTCATCATCGACCTCACCTCTGCTGGATTTCACAGAAGTGCGTAGAACAAACAAATCTTTGGCGTCGTCCCGAAGCAAACTTCAAATCAAACAGATTCCAAATTGATAGGCAGTTCACAATACCCGTGCATTACGATGGAAAACTCTTCAACTGCCATTATTCCAGACAAAAGAAAAGAAAGAAACCTGACTCATTAATATTTCAATCCTCTCAGCCTTGCTTCTACTCCCAAATCGATCGTTGGGACTATGTTCTCTGAGCGGCAGATTTGAGAATGTGCAAACTTTTGAGCGAAACGGGGATCAATCCCACATTGGAAGGGAAAAGAAACAAACAAGCCCGCTCTGAGCTTCACTCGCAAGTGAAGAACAGGTTTCGGACTCGCTACAATGCAACGTGCCAACACATCCAAAAAATAAATCACAACCCATCCACCAACTCCTACCAAGAATGTGAGCTAAATCTCACCAGACAGCAGAAAAATGCATCCACTCACCCGCCATCGCTTATCCACATGCGACTCCCCGGAATTTTTAACCCAACCCAGACAGTGCGAAACTACCCACAGAAAAAGAGAGAGACAATCATTCTCAGAATACGCAAGACGACGCGCTATCGGTCACCTTCTCCCACCCCAACCCAACCAACCTCGGAAAGCGGTACCCTTATCACATAGGCAAACTCAAACTCAACCACCGAAAGCGTCCTCGAGCACGCCATCAAGCTGGCAGTGGCACTTGGCGATAATAATGATCGTGTTGAAGGCTGCATGCTGCCGGATAAGTATGAAGTTTGAAGCCGCTTGCATTGTGTGAGAGTTAACGCGAGAGTGGGATTTAAGTAACATCGGTGGGATGCTATTGGCATATCTGTCGGTGATGCGCAGGATACGGAGGGCGGGAACGATCTTGGGAAGGTCGAGTGTGGGTGTTTGCTTCTGTAATTATAGCAGCGAGTGTTCAGAAGGAAAGACGAGCATAAACGCACCGTCACATCAGAGGAGTCGAGTACAAAGCCTCCACCTCGGATAGCTCGAAGGGAATACAGTATGGGGCGTCGGAGGCCAGTAGCATCTACACCCACATACCCACGCGCAGCGTATATGCGTAACAGCCTCTGAAATGCTTGAGACCGGGCTGCGGGATCATTAGATGTTCGAATTTCTGGGGTTCGGTTGTGGCGACTCGCGAAGAGCTAGAGTTTGCAAGGTGGGGAAGTTGATAAATGCTGAACAATTTCTCGAGCATTTGGGGTTCCCGAGGGGAGACGTAGCTGGCGAATGTGGTGAACTAGGTGCGGGAGGCGCGAGTGCATTGTGGAATTGCTCGACGCGTTTGGTTGGATCACAACTGAAGGAATTTGTCGCGATCGCCTGTGGGTGAATTCTGGCGACCGGAGTAAGTAGTAGATGATGAGGTTGGGCGGAATTCATCCATAAACGAGCAACTAGAGAGCAGGCAAGGAGGGTCGGTGGACGGTGGTAGAGTGCAGCGATTGGGCCGATGCAGATGTCCAAGAGTTCCTGAATTTCGGGTTCTGTCGTCGCATGGCTCGAGATGATTGTGGTGGGTTGGGAAGGGAAGGAAGAGGAGGGTTTGATGGTTGATATGAGTACTAGTACGTCACGGTGAACATCAATCACGTACACAGACCACAACAACGCGGTCGAATTAACGCGTTCAGCGTGTCCCCGGTTGAACAAATCACTTAATAGGCAAGATACTAGTAGCCCAAGCAGGGAAAATAGCACTTCAGATTGCCATGGCCATAGCCAAGCTGCTAAGTAATAATACCACTGATATTGCTTTGTTTCGCCAACTTGAACTCAGGCAGTAAGTAAATTGTCCCCGAAAGGTGCATACTGCAGAGAGTATCGATTGAGTCACACTTGTTACCGCAATATTAATCCTGTGTCGAATATTTGGGATCTTAGCCGATCGATGTTGGCTGAGGTCGACAAAGAGCACACTGGACGAATCTAGCGCTCGTCCGATGTTGAGGCAGCGACGGCTCCTAGGATCTTTCGGGAAAGAAGGGAACAGACAGTCGGAATCTGTTGCATCGAGGTATGATCAAAATCAAAGAATAATAAGTCCGAATTCGAAACCGACTGTATGTAGCAAGCTGCGCACTCGATGGCCATGGGGCAGTATAATTGTTTCAGTCACTGGGTGCGACAAGTCCGCCTCGTTCAACCTTGCGCAATCAGTGCGACGTGCCCTATAGTAATATGTACATACTTTGCAGTTCGAGTTGTGAGGCGAATCGAAGTTTAGAAGAAGAATGAATGAACTGTTTTGATTCGGGGATCCATCAATACTGAATCAATCATCGCGCGTTTTCCGAAAAACATTTTCAATTATGTAAACAAAGCTACTTAGATTGTAAGGTAAGTACCATTTCAGCCCTTTTGTTCACCATACCACCTCCATCTCGGTCTCGTCTTCACCCCGAATATACCATGCTCTCTCGCGCCGTGCACTGCTGAGTTGAGGTTCAGTAGTGTAGTTTGGTTTCTCACGTCTGTCTCACATGTACATTGAAGAGACGAATCAGCACACAGGAGGCCCCCCCCGGGCTGAACCACGTTCGTTTGTTTTGCTTCTTTCTCCTCTGGGTGAAGGGAATACGCCGGAGGTATGGCTTTTGGTATGTAGTGCTCTCGCGCATATGCATATGTGAATCACCCATCCCCCTACGTCGCGAGGGGAATCCGAACGACGTCGCGAGTCGACGAATTAATCCAGTTTGTTGTTGCAGTAACGATAGCGAGAATGGGGGGTACCGGTGCATTAATCCTAAGTATCTTAAGTCCCTGTTTGCTTGCGTGGGCCGTGGGAGCTCAAGTGATCAATATTTTAAATTCGCGTTTGTCTGCCGCTAGAATTCTTTAGAATTCTAGGGAATTAGAATTCTAGGGAAGAGAATGCATGAGGTTAGCTGTTTTTGGCAGCGCGTATGTGGATTGAAAGGGGCGGCGATTCGTTGCCCCCCTACGTCCGATGATGTTGAGACTGCGCGAAATTGTCGGAGTCAGAGAGATAGAGCACGAAAGGTTGTTGTGGTACCGATAGTGTCATGAGAATGGGCAGTACGGCGCGCTGCATTCGTATATAAGCCCCTGCTTGGAGTATGCTCGCTTGCGCGAGTGCTTTGGTTGAGCAACATCTTGCGTTATTCAGCCGTTAGAAAGAGGCTTCGTTGCCACCTAAAAACGAAATGTGCTTCCCTATCAGTCGATATCTCAAAAAGGCGTTTGCGTCAGTTCTCCTGTTTGAAGAATCAAGATAGGTTACGCGTCTAATTGCCTCGTTCCAGACGCGTGCGTTCACCTGCTGGGGTGAAGCGCAATCAGATCGATTGTTCGGCATTCCACCAGCAGGAAACTAGGAGAGCTTACCTCTCGAGGGCAACTTGAGGGTGTCGGAATTCAGAGTACGTTGATGCTATCCCTGCAGGGGGGATAACAATGCAGAGCGTCGACGAGTTCCGTTCCGAAGTGAGATGATTAATATCAGTACAGAAGGCGAACTCGAAGTCTTCTATGTACTGTAAACAGGTAAGATGTAAGTAAGCGGGTATAGCGAAAACGAAAATAACCCAACGTCCCATACTCCATACGCCACACGCCTATTCCAACTTCTCAAGCTGCTCCAACCGCAACAAAACGACATCTTTACTCGTTTCCTGTATTTCCCCGCCAAGAATATTTCGTCTAGAATTGCGTAGACCTTCAATCAAAGGCGGCATGAGAACGAGATGTCCGTTAATGATAAATGATGAATGAGATAGAATAGAATGGAATAGAGACGAACCTTGTAGAAGTTGAACACGAGATCGAGCTCGTTGACGTTCTCGAAGTAGTTATCTGTGGGGGTATTATAAGTATCGCTCGAGAACCAGTAGATGAGAATAAAATGAATGTACCCAGTACTTCCGAAGAAGTGAATCGCTTCGAGGTATGCGAGCTCGTTATCGTTTGCGTCGACGCAGATGCAGAAGAAGAGGCCGGCGTATCGGCGGTAGACTATCTTGTAGTTGCGGAACTATCCCACAGAGTTCAAGGATGAACCGAGATTCAAATACGCGGAAGAGAGTATGAAAGCGAACTCTACCTCGACGAAATTCGATTGATACCGCTGGTCCCTCGCGCTGACGAGCCGGTGGACTTCCCACGGAGACGGACCTGGACAAGAGTCTCATAAGCGTTGCAGTCCGAATTTACGATGAACAGATGCAAGGAACGAAAAGTAAGAAGATTAGAAGAAAATAAAGACATCTTGCTTGCCTTTTCGTCGTCCTCGTACGGAACGTACCACTTCGATAAGCGGGTCTTGCCTTGTCGATTCTACAGCTCGTCACATAAATATCAGCCTCGACGGGTCGGGGTGAAGCGAATGGTAGAGTCAAGGCGGACCTGGACGAGGATGAAGCGAATCATCTTCCAGACTTGACGGTCGTACGACCGGAAGAGAGACCCTCAGAGATGGAAGATGGAAACGGATGACAAGGCGAAGAGCACAGCCATTCAGCATTTCGCCGAGCATCTGATGCGGGGTCACGATCGTTGGAGCATCAAACGCGTATATAGATACAAATAACGCGTTGGTACGACCGACCCGTGCGAATGTTGAGTACGATGAAAGGTGGGCTTAGATACGGTGGATTTTTCCAGCAAAGGAGTGAGAGGAACTCGAGAGATCTTAGAGGGAAGAGCAGAGATCTATCCCACGGTTGGAATCAAATTTATGATTATATAGTAATTGAATTCGTTCGGTTCTTTCACGACTGGTCGAATACCACCCACAATGGGTGCTGAGCGAATAGTAGATCCTAGGTTCAGCAACACTGGAGGCAACTTCGAGGAAAACAAGACGCACATTCATCTGATGGGAGCCCTGGGCTGAGCCCTGTCACAGCAAAGACCGGAGGTTGTCGAAAAAGGCAGGGTATTGTCAGCCTAACGAGACCGGGTAGGACCACTACAAAGTCAGAGGGAGAGGAAAGAGTCATATGCTTTAAGAGACTGACAAAATGAGGTCAGCTACTGCTCGTTATCGATGGAAATCTTGAAACACTAAAATTTGACTTCCTAGATGAAACGCAACGACGGAACAAAACGATGGCTAGCCCACCGCGAGGGTCGAACTCGCAGCCTTCAGATACCCGCCTCAATACAGTAAGAGTCTGACGCTCTATCCGATTGAGCTAGGCGGGCATTGGAATGATGGCAAAAAATTGTTACCGCGAGGCGGCATGACTCTCACGGAATTATCGCTGGTTCCGCCTCCCTCCAAGTCTCTGTTCCCAGTGAAAACGCTCAATACTAGCCCTAGAACAGTTCCCTAATGTCCCGAACGGGACCATAGTCAATTCAAAACGCTGCTCGGACGAAGCCGCTCCTCATCATTCCCACCTTCCTCCCGCGACTCAAAATCTCTACCGGCCCCCATGAGTAAGTACTCCCAATTGACACCTTGATTTACCTCACACCGAGCGCCTACGATACTCGCAATTCAAACGGATCGATTGTAACGACGCGTTGTTGAGGTTTGTGTACGCGTTTGATGTTATGATGGAAGAGTTTTATGTTCAATATTAATGGCAGGCTGTGTTCTTCGCCTGAAGCATGAGACCTTTCGCATTTGGCTGGTGACACGCCGATAGAGACGTATACTTCGACGGTGAGTCTTGACGGGTTCAAGAACGCGGGATTCACTTTTTTATTATGATTTCACTGAACTGAACTCAACTTGTCCTCAGGTTAATGTTGATTCGGAGCGAATACAAGAGAGAATTTAACAATCGATCGCGAAAGAAAATTCACCTTGACTGACTTGTGAGCACAGTGCAAAGGCCGGAGACGAGAGCTCAACCCTGCTCGCTGATGCCGCCAGATTCAAACGGGATACTTATCTCACCTTTTGCGATGAATCAATTTCGAATATTCGAATGTATTCCGAAGCGATTGCTCCTTCAGCGCGCAGAGGTCATGAAATTGACATGGGTCGGGAGGAATTGTTACCGGTAGAATACATAGAGAGATGTTTTTCGCCTTGGTATGGCGTTGAAAGAAGGAACTAGAAGAATTTTGCATATAAGAGGTACAGTTCTCATTGACTCAAACTCTACAAATGCTTCGTGACATTCTGCGATGATCGAATCGAAAGTCAGCCCAAAACGATCTGTCAAGAAAGGAAGGCTCGCAACACACCCTCCACCAGAGATGATGCTTCTCGCGATGACTCAGATCATAGCTGGGCGAATGAATACGCAACTAACACAATCCTTTTAGATCGATAGTTCTCAGAAATCGGAAACAAAGCTCGCCTTATCTTTCGACCTTAACAGGGGAAATGCGAGGTAAATTTCCTTCGTGGAAGCGTTTACTTCTAATTCCACTGTTGGCAGGGAAACCAGAGGAAGAGAGGCAAGAACCGCGTCGAGTTCCGTCGATAGCCTCCACGTGGGATCGTTTCCAAATATCAAGGAAATAGTTTGAATGTGTTGTGAGGAGATGGTTGATAACATGCGAGTGATGCCGGGCGGAATTGCATTGGAAAAATGCAAGCGAAGGGTGGTGAGATTTGGAAATGAGGAGAGGTCGAGCTCCGCCAGATTATCGACTGCAATCTGATGCCTCAGAATCAGCAGAAGTAAATTGCTGAGAGAATTTGCCACGCACAGGATCATAAAGAGCTAACACTGTCACGTTCGTTGTAGAGAACAACGTCCACGGGATATGATCGCCTTGAACGATCGCAAGAGCTTTGATTTGAGAGAGATCGAAAGGCGCCAACGAAGTCTTCGACAATTCGGGATCGTCATCGCGCCAGTATGCCAATGCAAGCGATTTCAAAGGAATCGGCTCGCATACCGAAGGAGGTGAGTCATCATCGAATCCAGGCTCCTCGATTCCCATCTCGCAACGCATATCCAGGTGCTGTACCCCCGGCGAGCACTCACTCCACAGATCGAACGAGCGGAACAACCCATAGGGTGCGCCGCGCGTGGCGAGCGTCAAGTAGCAAAGCGTAGGAAGCGCGATGAGCTTCCGGATCTCATACGGAAGCTCGGATCGCACGTCGAGCGATAGAGCGTGGAGATGGGTGAATTTGATGTCGGTTAGGTTGTTGTTGAATCCAATGGTGAGCGGATCGTTGAGTTCTGGAAGTCGTGGACCGACAACGAGCTCCCGAACGAGAGGAATCAAGGTTGGGTTGGCAGACAGAGCGTTGCAGAATTGTTGTGCCTTCTGACCGTTGGTGATCTGTGGTGCGCGAAAGAGACTGGATTGCGAGGCGTTGAGCCAAGTGCGGGCCACAAGGGAACATGAGATGAGATCCTGCGTCGATCCAGCAAGATAGTCGATACAGTGATCCAATAATTCTTGAATATCGACGGGATTTGGCTTTGCCATGATGGGGAAAGAAAGAAGCGGACCTACGGCCGGAGTTCGAAAATTTCATCGTGATGTCAAAGATCGCATCAGATGCCATCTTCCTCGAAGTTGCCTCGAATGTAGCAGTCGTGAAAGAACCGAAAAGAATTACGGTAAAATCAGACTCTTTTCCAGTACTGGGAAAGATGTCCGCTCTCCCTCGAGTCCTCAATTTCTTCTGAAGAAATCCACCGCATCTTCAAAGATCGAGTGACAGAGTTATGGTTACGGGAAGCGAGTGTCGCCGGTCTCGATATTGGACGTCAAATAGCGTGGTTTTAGATTTTTTCAATCGGTGCGGCAGACGTAGGACAGAGAGAGAGCGCTCGCGTATTGACCACGAGACGCTGGCATTGAATTGAAACCAGGGCTGATAAAATCGGCTTCATGTTTGAGTGAGTTATCGAAGGGGGATTAACTGAAGAAGGAACGGAGATCAGGCAGAAATAAAGTCACTGCGTTTCTTGGAGTGGACTGAAATCTTCAGCAATTCCACCAGTGATATACCACTTTGCGTCGGTGTTGAGCGGTCGCGGTGGATGTTGCCTGAGATGATGCCAAAGCGAGTGCGATACGGATGGCAGCCCGCCGTCCCAGTGTAAGTACTTGGTCACGGTGATTCAAAGAGAAATCGCAGAGAGCCCTCGCAACATACAGCGTCAAGACATCGTGGTTAAGGTGAAAGAGCACAGTGAGCGGTTGATGGCCGATGTGCCGGAATCGATCATCATAATGCAAAGATGTGCAAAGTGCAGCGACTTCCACCTCCCCCATCGCGGCGTCACGGTCGCCTGCCTCGTCCCCGCCTCCCTCGCACTCGGGAAAAGCCGTAGTTTAAGACCGTCTTAAATCAAAAGAAAAACTTAAAATTTTGGCAATCAATTAGTAGGTCCAAAACTGTTACAAAAAATGTTAAGTAAATGCCTAACAAAAACTGTTTCCAAAACATTGAGTTTCAGCAACAGTTTCTGAAGGTCCGAAACAAAAAGATTCAGACTCACCTAAAGGGCTGCCAAAACGAATCGTTTTGGAAGGGTTTTGGTCGCACCGAAACAATAAGTTTCGGCAACAGTTTCGGCGGTGTTGCCGAAACTTATTGTTCTAGACGGCCCCAAAAGTCCTTTTGGAAGCACTGAAATCAAAAGTTTCGGCAACACCGCCGAAACTGGTTGCCGAAACTTATTGTTTCGGTGCGACCAAAACCCTTCCCAAAACGATTCGTTTTGGCAGCCCTTTAGGTGAGTCTGAATCTTTTTGTTTCGGACCTTCAGAAACTGTTGCTGAAACTCAATGTTTTGGAACAGTTTTTGTTAGGCATTTACTTAACATTTTTGTAACAGTTTTGGACCTACTTAATTGATTGCCAAAATTTTAAGTTTTTCATTCAATTTAGGATGGTCCTAAACTACGGTTTTTGCCGAGTGTCGGTAGAGAGGCTATTGCTCTGGCTACGAAGCTGCAGCGCCCTTGTGCCCTGATCTGCCTCATCCACGCGTCGCTGTCCTCAGCAATACTTACTTATCTCCGGGTCGGGGAGTGGGGACCCGGCTCTGTCGAGAATCGGACTTTGAGTCGGAAAACTTCAAAAGCAAATGGTCTACCGTCCCCGCGTTCCATTACGGTGAACTAGTCGCTCGAACCAACACACTGAACACTCAGCCAGCGTGGGGGATACCTAGCTGCTTGCTCTGAGCTCAAAACCGAGTCGACCGACCCTTGTTCCTCCCGCTTACGACTCCGACCCACGACTCGAGGGCGGTGGTCCACGCCGGCTTCGATACCTCTGGTCTAAGACTATCTATTTCCATTCTCTCTCGACCTCTAACATCGAGTGTGGGTCATGATCAAGCTTTCAAACTACCTACCTTGCCTTGCCTTGCCTTGCCATCTCATCTCGGTGCCTAAATAGCCGGCGCGCGATGGTCCGCGCATTGACTCTTCGCGGCGTTACTCTGAACAAAGTCTTGAATGTGCCCCTTCGTTTCGGTATACCGAGATTCAAGACGACTGCTCTGATGATTTCCTTTTGTCTACTTTTGTGTTGTGCTCGAATGGCGAGCCGCGCATTGCGGTGATATCAGCCGACGTCAGCTCAGGGAATATATATATTCAGATACAAGGAATCTGATTGCGAGACATCGCTGGGAGGTTCATTCAAATCGGGAGCGGCCTGGTTTAGGTGCATGCTTTCGTTTCCCTTCCGTTTCCTCATTTCCGTTGGTGCGCTGTTCGGATTTTTACAAGTAAAAAATCACTGATCTAACCTGTGTCATCTCATCGCATCTTATTACAACACGAACAGCTCGCTCGCGGTGGTCCGCGCATTCAGCTCATGTACTCGTGCCAGAAATTCTTGAATGTGCCCGTTCGATTCGGACACCGAGCATGATGCAAGTTGGGTATGTTTTTTGCTTTTGACTTGTTCCGTGTTACAACTTGCGCCTCGTAGGTGATACTCTACGATGAATGCAGGGGCACGGGCTTTAGTACTGGTTGACATCGAGGAAGAAATCGAGGCCTAATTGCGATTCATCGCGCGTGTGATAACTCGTGCTAACTCGAAAATCAGAAATTTTAGAGGATACCGTCAGGCTTTGAGGACTGGGTTGTGTAGTATTGTGTCTGAGATTCTCCTTTTTCCAGAGTTGTAGCGGAATAAATCAGTGACGACCGCATATGAAGTGGGAAGAGCGAATGAATTGTGAAATCAGTTACGTTCGCGGATTAAATCTAAACTTGGGCCAATGAATTCGTATGTTCAACAACGCCCCCCAGAAAGATGATGCTCAATAGGATGGTATGGGCGATATAGTATGGGCGATATACTGGTGCAAAAAATAATTTCGGCTTCTGCCATCTTGGTGACAACTTGCCGAACCTGCTGACAACTTCAAAACACATCAACAACAACTTGCATGACAACTTGAATCTTATGCAACTGAAGCTGAGTACAACTTCCCTTGCTCTGCTCCCACCCTAACAACAACCTCTGACCGCACCTCACACAACTTTGGTTCGTTTGACGTTTGAAACCAACATCACCGAAATAGCTGATCGCCGATTCGGCGCAGGTTACCGATTGATGTCGTCACGGTTGAATCGATGTTTGAAAAACTGAACAGGACTTTCCATTGCGATACATCGGGACAGCATGACAATATATACACATACATTTTAACCCCCTTGCCGAGAGTTTCAAGAAGGTTTGATGGAAGGATTTGGTCCCCTTTAAGTTTCAATTCAACATGGGTTCGATTTTACAGTCTGCGGTAAAAATTCAGCTCCCATGCCGTGTAAAAGTCACAGAGATACTCTGTCGGCCGGTAGAATTTTGGCTAGATTGATTGTTCAAAGGTGTTCCTGCTACCGGAACTCTGCATGGAATGTAAAAAGAGCGCCGGTATGCCGAGTCAGTCCCTGAATGGACCCCATCAAGCCGAAGACGTGCCGAGTGCATGGTTGTCTATTGCTGTTTAGACGCAATCTGGAATGCGTTCAACGTGTGTGCCATGAGTGGCAGTTGCTAAGGCCTCATCTTGCGGTTGTGCGCAACTTCAGTTGTATCTGGATAAAGTTGCCGAACAGGATGTTGTCGAAATCAGACTCGGAGTTGTCGCTAGCCGAAGTTGCCCACAAATGTTCGTTATTTGAGTGAGTTGTCGCTTTTCTTGGCTAAATTCAGTGAAGTTGTCGATTTTGAATTTTTGCACAGTATATGTGCCATAATATAGCGTGCAAAAAGTATTTTCAACTTACTCGCGGGTTTTTGCTGAATTTTGGACAACTTCGCAGTACTGCAACTTTGGGAGGTGCGCAACTCGAATTGTTGATGGGACAACTTTGAGCTTTTGCAACTTTGGAAGGATACAACTTCGGAAGGAAGAGACGCAACTTCAGATTGATCTTCTGCACTCTGACCTGCCGATACTGATATTGTAATTCCAGAAACCTCCAAACAACCGGCATTGATTGAATTTGTTTGTGATCCGCCAGATGCGCTGAGCAGCCGGTCTCGCGTGGCATCGCACTGGCATTTCCCTATCAGGTGTTGATGATGCTGTGGACTCGGCATGCTCGATCCATCTGTAATTCTGTCAGTGTTTCAGCGGCATCGTAGGATTCTGCTTGCTCAAGCATCTCTAATGTGGAACACTTCTCAATGATGCCATTCTAATACTTACAGTTCAATTATAATTGATAGGATAGGTACATTTTATGATGCATTTCACCATTCATTCACCTGCCTCGTTTCCTCTCCTAGTCAGTCTTAGACTCTTAGACTCTTCGGTACTGGAAGAGGTATTTATCTCAGTCTGTAGTGTGTTGCGAGGCACAGAAATATTCCATAGATAGTGGATTTTCAGTGATTAGAAAGTATTCAAGTTAGTTCGCCAAAACCGGCCTGATGTCATCATTCAATATCTACAATACGGAGGATCGATGGAAACTCGCAGATTTCTACGAGGCAGCACATGCGACCAAGATTTCTCAAGTTGTAGCCAAGAGCCGTACAAGTTGCAGCCATTGAGACACGGTTGGGAGAAAGTTGCAGCAGCTCAAAGTTGTAATTTCTCAAGTTGCATCTTCCCGAAGTTGCTGCCGGACCGAAGTTGCCCAAAATTCAGCACAAATATCGAAGTTGTCCCAGAAAACTTTTTGCACACTATGTCTGCCATAGGATGGATAGAGGGCGAGGCGCATGTACATGTGTCGGTCACTTGTGTGTGAGAGATCCATGCGATTTTACAAATTATCGAATGCTCACCGATCTGACCCGGGATAACATTCGCCGAAGCAAAGGCTCACCGGTCGCCAGCGGTGGTCCGCATCCACCCGTTCTTGAAGACGCGCGTCGGCAGCTGTATTCAGTGGAAGCCCAGTTCGATTCTGGCATGAGCTATAAGGGAAATGTGACCTTTTCCTTTTTCCCCGGATCCAGCAGAGAAGACCATATGACTGAACTTCGCCAACGAAGGAGGGATCTGCCGGTGGTGTGTCGCATCTTATATTGAGCGGAGTTCACAGAAAACGTTATTACGATGACGGGGCATGAAATTAATTTACAGTGAACCGAAAGCTTACCGATGCACAGACCCGGGAAAGCATTTGCTCAATGCAGAAGCATAAGCTCACTCGCGGTGGTCCGCATTCACCCTACTTATTGAAGGCATCGGCAGCTGTATTCGTGGAAGGCCAGTTCGATTCTGGCGTGAATCATGAATTCGGTAGTTGAAACTTTTGCTGAGTTCAGCGGCGAGAACGATTCAATGAAATGTAAATCTGCCAACGAGAGAAGCTGTGTCAAGCGCCGAGGTCGTTGTGTTCTCTTTTGATGGAGACGGGGAGACATTGACAACATTGAAGAAGTAGGTAGCAAGCGACGTTCTTGAGCTGATTGTTCTGACATTCAAGATATTGCTCGACTCACCTTCACAATCGAGGATCATCTAATACGACTGTGACGGAACGAGAATACAAGCGAGGCACCGTTGCGATGGTTTGCGCCCGCGCTCCATATACGAGTTTCATATTGCGTTGTACAGTATATATTCGGCGAGATTCCCGTTCGATTCGGGAAGGTGTCGTAGTGGCGAAGAAGCGTCGGTTTTTTGTTTTTGCCCCGGGTATTTGGTGCAGTGGACAAGGAGGGTGTTGTATAGGAGCAGAGGTAAGTAGATTTGAATGAATGAATTGGATTCGTCGACGCACATTGGGCGAAAGACAATGGAGTACTAGTACTAGTTGGCACGATGCTCACCGGAATGAAGATGGTTAGAAGAAATCGGACGAAAGGAGGGGGTTGCATCCGCTGCGTGAATTGCTATGGGAGTCCAATGGCTGTGGGAGGCAGTTGGTATCCGTGCAAGTATAGAAGCTTTGGGCCTCTCAGTGGAAAGCCCGTGCGATTCGGAATCTCTAAGTGTCGTCGGAGTAATATTCATTGCGGATTATTCGTTTGGTGCAAAGATTGGTTACAGTACCCTGACGCCGACGGGAACAAGAGGACAGCGTGTATTGAAAACGGCCGCGGCGTCTCAAGGTCATTCGAAAGAGGGAAGACGACGCGAAGGTGGAATGACCGAGATCGAGGGCAGATTACAAGACTGGCAACGGACACCTAGATAGCCAGATTTGTTGGTAGCAATGCCAGGAGCCCCGGAGAAAGTAAAGATATCGATGGCAAGTCCTCAAGCTCAGAATGTCGGTGTTGCCAACAAGTTGCCAACATTCGACAGCTCGCGTCGCGCCGTCGCCAACTTAAAGCCGACCTTGCCAAAAGAAGCGCTCAGATGATAGGTTGTTGAGAATCAATAGTCCACGCGAGATGGAGGAGACATCGCTGAGTTGGCCGCAACGTCCAGGAAGCAGTCCATGGTGGAAAAGGATGAAAGACGGAGGGTGGGAATTGATGCGAAAGTTGATCATCAAGAACCAAAGATGTACATACAAACACGCCAACTCTGTCTCCTCCCACACCGTCACCGATACGGCTCTGGATACGACGTTCAACGCCCTGAAATGTGTCGACTCACATCCTGATGCATGTCTCCAATTGGTGCTCCAGTGTTTGGCAATTCTACAACACACACACCGGAAAAAGAAAAATTTTGGTTGTAGTCGAAAAGGCAGCCCAAATGCTCGACATTTGGGAGCCCATTTAGTTTTTCCTACAAAGGCAGCCATTTAGTGTCACCAAAAAGATAAGACAAAAGCTGGCCTTTTCAACCGCCTTTCAGAGGCTTCCAAAAGATCACCGAGAATTTTCCAATTTGTTACCCTTATCTCGGAAGCCAATAGGAAAATCCTCGGCGATCTTTTAGCAGCCTCTGAAAGGCGGTTGAAAAGCTCAGCTTTTGTTGTGTCTTTTGTAGGACGCTAAATGGTTGCCTTTGTAGGCAAGCTAAATGGGCTCCCAAATGCTGAGCATTTGGGCAGCCTTTTCGACTACATCAAAATTTTGATTTATCCGGTGTGACAAGTTCCTGCCGTCAATGGAGTCAAAATCAAGTCAAAATTCCTCTTAAAATTTCGCAATGATAAGAGAAGATACATACAGGAGACGCGGACAAGCTGTGCGTCTAAGGCTGAATCCAAGCATACTTACAATCCATACGCTCGCCCTACTATTCTTCGTCCTCCCTTCCACTTGGTTCCGGGCTGTCGCTGCCAGCTGGGTCATTCTTTTCTGACCACATCCTGTCCACTCCAGGCTCCTCCTAAATTGCGTCTTTCGATTCTGACTATGAGGTCAACGCTCTCAAGCCCGCCCTGCTACCTCAACCTCCCCACATCGACAGTGATCCGAGTCGTTCTCTTCAAGTTTTCCAGCATTCACTCTCCCAAATACCCAGCATAGTGGCCTCTGTAAAGCGTAAGCGTAAGTCAATCAATCTCACACGCCAACATCACACCCACTAACACCATCCGACTCACACTAGATCATCCCTGTTTGGCGTGGGTGGGTGGAAGTTTCGCAGAATCTATCACGTCTGCGAAAGCTTGGTCGCAGTGGCCTGCGCATTCCGTCACTAACTTGGCCATGGACTTTGCTTGAATGTCCCCGTTGGATTCGGACACCGAGCGTCGCAAAGGATCGGAGGTGTTTTTTCTTGTCTTTTTGCTTCCCGCACAGCGCACGGCACGAGAGAGTGCTTTTGACTTCATGCGCAAGTCCACCCGTCATTTCAAACTTCAAAACACATGAATTACTATTGGTATCAAGATCGATGTTGCATATCGGCCGGTGGACTCATTCGTCCGTTCGAATTCGGAACCAGGCAGGCGGAGGGGTTGTCTTTCGAGTTTTACAGTAAGCGTGAGTGGAACTTACTGTAATGCAATCTCATCTCGTCTTGCCATCTACTTATTCTAGTGTTCATACTAGTAGCTCGGTCGCGGTGGTCCGCGCATTCGCATACATTTGTGCACCGGCTGCAGTCTGAACTATTCCTGAATGTACCCGTTCAATTCGGGTACCGAGCTTCGTCCTCCTCTGGGATTCAATTTTTCCTACGATTTATGGCTGGTCTGTTTTTGCTTCCATATCAAATGGAGTCTTTCCTCTCCCTCTCAGCCAAACACTGGTCCTACCCGGTCTCGTAAGTTGACAATACCCTGCATTTTTCGATTCAACCTCTGGTCTTTCCTGTGACTAATGATGTGGCTTGATATCGAGATTCGATGCGACATTTGACCTTCGTTGCCTCCATGCTACCTATGGCCGTCATGGACGACCCCTCATTCTTCGAATCGCACTCGCATCTCACTAATACGTTCTCCATAGGGTTCAGCAGCGGCAGAGTTACTGAGTCACTGGCAATCACACTGTGTTGGCGGTAATCATTCACTGCGTTTAGCCGGTACGTCCACGGCACTTGGCCGACTTTGTCCGATCATGGGCGATCCCCGTCGGCAAGGCTGTAGACGTGGGATCGATCAAAATCTGCGGATTTCGGGCGACATGGGCCGATCTTGGGCCGATCTTGAGCACCTGTCAAACGCCGGCAAGACGCTCCCAGCCGTATGACCGCCGAGAAACCGATGTCTGGGGTTTTTCAGGCCGGTGAGAAACCCTGGACAAAAATTTGAGCTCATAGAATGCCGCTAGGGTGTGTTATACCGTTCACGAATTTGGGGCTGTGGACGGGGGTCGCACAATATTCTGCAGACGATCCCCTTAAACGCAGTGATTCTTTCCTTCGAAATCTGAATCTCGACCCCCTCTTGTCCGTCTGGAGCAGCTCGCTTGCGGTGGTCCGCGCATCCACTCTATGAGCGCTTTGATGAAGTTTGATCGAGGTTTTGAATGTGCCCGTTCGAGTCGGATACCGAGTGTTCTCAGTCTGGGAATTTGTTGTTTTTTGTCTGGTTTCGTTTGAACAGCTTCCGCCTTGTATGATGCGCAGCGTCTTCCCATTTCAGTTGTATCTAAGTCATCTACGAAACGATGTAGTACAATGGCATTCAATCTTGTCCTGCATCCAAGATAAGTATATGAAATTGAAAGCACAGTGACGATACCGACCCGGAATAGCAAGCGGAAAAGCAAAGCTCACTAGCGGTGGTCCGCATTCACCGTGCGTAGATCTCGGGAAATTTCGTTCAGTGGAACGCCAGTTCGATTCTGGCATGAGCTATGGGCGATATGTGGCTTTTTCCTCGGATGGGCAGAGTGAAATTGCCGCCATTGCCGCCAAATTGCGGCCTGGCGGCAGTAGGGCGGCAATAAATTCTTGTACAACATTGAGGTCGAAAACAGCGGCCTCTGTGCATTGTTGAGGTACGAACGCGTCTTCTACCTGGAATAGCAGGCAAAAGTATGTATATATTGCAAAAGAATCGCTTTATTGTTATGGCGGAGTCGGCCGTTGAAGTTCTCATAAGAGGCGGTAAAGTTGTTATTGGGGGCGGCAAAGTGGGCGGCAGTAGCAGTTGAGGGCGGTAAAAGGCGGCAATTAGGGCGGCAGAGGGGCGGCAGTTGGGCGGCACCAAATCTTCATGTGGCGGCAAAAATTTCCAAGGGCGGCAAATTCGCTGATGTCGGGGGCGGCAATTTTGTGACACGCGTGTGACATCTGGCGCAAAAGGTAAAATAAGTAGGACCGGTGATTTTCCCAGGTGAGGTGAAATACCGGAGTCCGGACAAAAAATCTCAAAATCGCTGCCACCTCAGGCCCCAGGAGAGTATCCGATCCACTGGGAGGTTGGGTCGGGTCGACCCGTTCAGACCCGACCCGACCCAGAGGCGGTGCAGCACGTGCGGCACGTGTCCATGCTCCCACCTTTGCCACTCCCGCCATGTACTGTACTAATCCGACCGGTTGTTCACGTTATGCGTGACGGCCCGTCGTGAACAGAACTTTTTTGAAGGTGGTGACGGGTGACACCGAGTTTTTTTCGCCCGGAAAGGGCAAGAAAATCAAAAAAATCTCCGGCCGGCATGTGCCGAGCAATGCCGGCCTACCATATATGGTAATTTTGATGTGATTGACGTGTTGTGAACAACTTGTCCAGTGAACAATTTGGGTGACGGGTGACACCCAGTGAACGACCGGTCGGATTAGTACAGTACGCGTACTGGATGCGTCCACCGCCGTTCTCTCTTCGCTTCCCGTCGACTCATTGCCGCCGCCGCGACTAGTGCTTATGCTACTTCATCTATGGCTGGTCTTGGTGCCACCTCCGCGCTCTGTCGACCTCTTACTCGCTTTGCCGTTCTCCTCAACGCGTCGACGATGCCACCGTTTTAACTCCTGTAGAATGTATACAATACATACCAACCAATGACTCTATTTCCCCTTCCAATCTCTACTCTGTGTGCTGCAACGAGTCCTCCGCCACCTCCGCAACCGCCTGAAGACCCCAATGTACGAGCTCTCCGCATCTGTCTCTCGGATGAGATGAGAAAGACGTCGCACATTTCATATGGCGAGAGGCGAACGACAGAGCGAGCGGGAGGCGGGTGGCGGGGCCGCTATCCCCGGTGAAGGAGGGAAGTGGGGGCGGAGAGGTATTGGTAGGGGGAAGGAAACAAGCAAGAAAGTGAGTACATACCTACGTTTGTGCACGATGCTTCATTGCTTTCTTCTTCAGTTGTCTACCCCGAGGATACGTATGCGGCGCGCGCGCGACTCGGCTCGTCGTGCCCCACATCGCCGTTCACTGATCGATACCTGACTGAGCGCGAAGTGGACTGTGGTATGCGGTTGGTGCGAGGAGGAAGGGTGAAAGGATTGAGGAGAGGGGCGGTGCAGTTGATCTGGAGAGGAGGAGAGCTTGGAGGGAGAGCCCCCACGTCTCTATCCCATCCCGCGCGTCGTCAACCACCGTGATTGACGCGTTCTCATTGTGAGAAGATGAATCCCGAGGGCTCGGTGCTCGTGTTCTCTCCCTGCTCAACAGTCCCCTCGTCCCGCCTCGAAGATATTTGGTAGAGAGAACGACGTGCGGGGGGAATGATGTTTTTCGCTACGAGCTGAGGTGGACAAGCGGCGCGGGGAGGTGAAGGAGATGCGCGTGACATTCTCGCGGGTACAGTGGGTGATGCTGATAGGGACGAGGGCGAGGGGAAGGGCGAGATCTAGGAGAGGTCGTCTGTGCAGGGCTCTAGCACGCTTCAGGTTGGACTTCCGCCCTTGCTAGTGTCGTGCATCACGGCGTGTCGGTGTACGCTCGCGGTGTGTTCTTCTCCTCCCTGCCTTCCTCCCTCCTTCAGCCTCTGCCCTGGTACATTCTTGCCATCGGGTGACTTGAGCATCGGCCACCTGCTGCCCACCACACGACGTCCGGGTCCCTCCGGAGAGTTCTGTACGCCCCTCTCATGCTTGCGCAGACTGAGGCGGTGGAGTGTGAGGCGGTACACGGAAGGTGGGGGAGGCAGATGCGGGTCGTGTGGAACGAGTGGGTGAAAGGGAAAGCTGAAGATTCATGTGGTAGGTAGTACGAGACGAGGATGCGGACTGCAGTTACCGCCAAAATTAAAAGAAGTCAGTGAGAA